>WBNH01007107.1:8293-79852 GCA_013401255.1 Urocolius indicus
TTTTTTTTTTTTTTTTTTTTTTTTTGCTTATGTCAACTTGAATCTCTTTTGTATTTGCAAACACAAAATTTGAGAGAGATCCATCCCAGCCTGAGATGGGATATGTAGGATAGGCAAGCAAGTGGAATAAATAAATTGCTCTCTGTGGATGTCCATTTCTCTCCTCAGGCTACAGAAGAAAGCTAAAAGACTAGCTTAAATGTCTTTCTAATGTTTTCAGTAGGTAGAGGTCGATGAGGTGGATCACATACTGAACATAAGCCAATATGTCCTCTTGTTCTGAGTGCCTACCAAAAGCTTGCTTGTGCACCAAGTATAAGGAAATATTTGGTGTAGTCCACCTCCACAGAGGTTAATCTCCTTAAAAATAATGAAGTACAAACTCTTTTACATATCCATCACATTCTTTTGTATGTGTACTTAATGCAGGTTTTACTACACAAGTAGTCCCAGAGGTTTCTAGAGCAAGTGGCTGGCTAATCTTTCTGTCATGGTCCCAATTGCTTCTTGCAAGGGACAAACATAGAGAAGGAAATGGTGTGTAACTCAGAGAATATACCTGCCTGTTGCAATATACCTGTCTCATACATGTGTGTTGTAAAACTGAGGCATCAAAACTGTCTGCCCACTGGAAAGATGTACAAGGAAAACTGATTTAGATGTTTCTTCTTGCTTATGAGCATTGATGAGAAACAGCTTTTCTGATATGGCAAAACCTCCAATTGTGATAAAGAAGGTGGAACGTGTATTCTTAATTCTTGTATCTTTCTCTTTTTTGAGGGTGATAGGATGTAAAATGCCAAACAGCTCGTCAAAGATATAAAGGATGGAGGCAAAGAGACAGCTTGCTTGCTAGTCAGCCTGTTTGGAATGGTGCTGTAGGTCGAAAGCTTTTCTGACAGAAGTGTGGAAGAAAGCCAGGGCATGGCTCCTTTATGTTTTTCTGCCTCATCCGAATGGATGTGTAGCTTCTGCACTTCATTGCTAGTAGTAAACCAGAGGCCATTTGAATTGTGATCAGTGTTCTCCCAATGGGAAACAGAAGATCAGGCCAGAGAAAAGTCTCTTGACATAGAAGTAAAGTTGTACACTCTAGAAATGTAAGTCTTGCTCGTAGTTCCAGTAGTGCATTTCAAGGGCTGATAAAGGCTCCTGGCATTGCTCTGATCTTGAGCACACACCAGATCACCTTTTTATCCTGAGGAATGGGGTGCTTTGTTTTCATTAACCACACTTTATGTATATATATGTACTGTACATGTATATAAACATTTTTTTATTTCTCCCAAGATTCTTAGAGCTCATTCTGTTTGATTTATCCCCCAGACAAGGGCTATAAATGCTGCATGAATTTGGTTTTGTGCTTTAAGTATATTTAGAAGTGTATACAGTTGTGTTCGTACATCACATTCTTACTAATGAGCACAGTATAATTGTTGGTTGTATTGACTTCTGTTTTTGTGGGTGTTTTTAAAAGAGATTTTAAAGCCTTTGCTGGAGTTTGCATGTGCTTCAGAAATTAAATTTAGTCTGTGATTTTATTACCCTTTTTATTTAATTTATCTTAACTGTTGCTTTCAAGCTGTGAACCAGCTGTTGACTTTGAAAAAACATTGTTCAATTTGAAAGGAGCATTTTAAAGCTTAATGTAATGGCTGTAAGTAATCACTACAGCAATTATATTCTCCAGTGTTGTGCGTCACTATAATAACATTGGAGGTTGTGAGAAAATGCAGGAGAGAAAAACATCAAGCTCAGACTTCTCAGTTTTGCCTGTGATGCACAGCATCTCTCTGTTTTGTACATAGCTTAGTGTTGTAGTCGGATAAAAAGATCGCAGTAGATAGATCCAGAGTAGTCTGTATTAGATTCAGATGTGTAGATGCTTTGTACTTAAAAAAAATTAGGCCGGCTTGGCAAAGAGAGGTAAGATCTGTGTACCAATATCTGAACTACCTTAAAAATCACCCTTACAGGTGGAAAAGACCACCAAGCAAAACTATATGTTGGTTTATGTCTAGACTACAGTGGCACTGTCTAAGGTGGAATGACCATTATGTGGTGTGAGCCTGGTTATTTTGTGTAACTAGTGCATGACTTGATAATTATGGTATTCTTGAAGAAGGACCAGAGACTGGTAAGGATGAAACTCCCTGCCCTGAAAGGTGCCAGAGGCTAGGTGATTGCCTGCTCATTTACATTCTAGATGAAGGACTGACTAAATAGATCAACAGTATGGCTTAGATAAGTTTTTATGCAAATACAGCACGGGAGGTGCTGTTGGGTATGCTGCATTGTGGAGTTACCCCTGAGCCATGTGTCTCTGTGCAGACGCAAAATAAAGTGATACCTCATGTCTGTGTTTAAATGGGCTTATTACACAGCAGGCAAGAAACTACTTTTCAGGCAACAGTGTCACTGCTTGAATTTGGCATTGAAGCTCCACTCAGTTGTGGTTCTATGTGTTCTCAGCAGGAACCAGGGGCTACTTCTGAGCATCATTCTCTGTTGTCCTTTTCAGACTGGGCAGGTTATTTTCTTTCTCCACATGGGCAGATTGTAGATGGATGCTTACTGCAGAGGCAGAAGCCCCTGCTGCTCTGCTGCCTCCTCCTGACTGTTTCCAAGGTGTTTCAGTTGACATAGAGTGGAACTGTGGTTTGACTGTTCTCGAGGAGCTGTGTACTCATCTCGTGTGGTGCTGGTAAAGCTCCTCACAGAGCATACAGGGAGTCCGGCTAGGCTGGGAGTACTTGGCATCCTGCAAAGTCAGGTCATGCTCCTGCTGTGCTCAGGAAGTGAGCAGCTACCTGCCATGGTGAGGAAGATTAGTAGAAATGGGTGTACTGTCATCCACAATCTGAAAAGTAACATCCTCCATTTATTTGGAAGCAAGTCTGTAGTTGAAGCTAGCTGGAACTTTTGGGGAAGAGAATTTTCTGGGTCACCGCAGTAACGACAGGAGAGTCAGCATGCACTCTGCATCTCTTCATGTTGTAACAATCCATGAAAATGCTGTGCAGCTTCCTCTGCCCTGGAAATTCTCTCCATAATGATTTAAAAAGGCGTGTTATATGCATCATCATGAGAGTGGGCTACCTTTCACAATGAGTCATCTACCTGTGCTTTATACACAGCTTGTGGTTGGAAACTGTGGACTGTAGTGCTGCTCTACAAAGATAGTCCACCAGGTCTTACAGCTGTGCAGGATCTCACCTCTTCTCTGCTTTTGCCAGTGTGGATTGCACAGCAGGTTCAAGTCACCTGCCAAGCTAAACTACCAGTTCTCATTAACAGCTTTGTGAACCGATACTGCAGCTGGGGAAGACCCAGTAGGAAGCTTAGATTCAGCAATATACTTAGCCTTCCACAAATTTGCTTCATAGCAAGATCCTTCAGAAAACAGATGTACTGACAGCAAGATCTGAGACAATGCAATCGTGACAATAATGGGAAGGGCAAGCGTGCAGAGAGCTGAAGGCATTGAGAGCTTGGGACAAATGGGAGATCAGGCTTACTCCTGAGGCAAAATTGCTGGTGTTTGGTTGCCCTAGTTGTACAGGAAGGATAGATAATGCAGGTGGAAGTGGGTTTTGTGATGGCACTTGTAATGGATGGTAGTCATGGTGATACAAATGGGATGATCCTCTGCTAAGAGGTAGTCCTGCTTTGGCATGGTAACACCCAGCTAGAATGTTTTTGGTTTTTTTCCTTAAAAGAAAAGAGATTAACATGAGAGTAAAAGCATACCCAGGTGTATCTGTGTGTGCAATATATATTTGTTTGATATCTGTGGCAAAATGAACCTTGATGTAGTTTCCTGTTTCTCCACCCATGTGTAGTGCACAGGAGAGCAAAAGCACTGATTCAGATTTCAGTGTGCTTCAGAGATCAGATGTATCCCTTTCAGATGAGTGTGGTAAAAGCTGGGCTGATGACCATGGATTTGGCACAAAGAGATAGAGGTAGATTCTTCATTGTGGCAGAAGCAATATGACATGTGAATTACATTATATACATATATGTATGTATGAATTAAAATAAAGTAACTGCTGGGATGGAGGCAGACACAGAACATTGCATTCTAGAAAGTTAAAAGCTTAGCCATTGTCCCAAGGTATTTTTTAATGTAGCAGAATGAAATTCCCTTGGGTGCAGCAAATGAGACACATAAAGTGTAATGCCCTGTGAAATCACAAAAAGCCACTTTCAATAGATGGAAAAAACAACTTTAATACAAACACCAAAATTGATAGACTCTGCCTTTGATAATCCAAATTCCAGGTTACACTTTAACAGTATCCATTACTGTCTATAAAGTCTATTTCGGTTGTTAAATGCACTTGCCTGTCTGTCACTATATGGAATTTAAAGTGATGAATACTATATTCTTCTGTCTTCTTCACTCTAAGACATTAAACAAAGTCTGTGACAAATGGCTCCCAAGTTGCACATGCTATTTCACTCTGCTCTCTGCTATGCCTGTGTTGTTATCCTGAGTGTGGGACCAAACCCCTTGTTTTGAAGATGGTTTTAGGGATCCCATGGCAGGAGGTAAGAGCTGTGAGTGGACACAGTGAACAGCCCATTGCCAATAGCAGAGCTACAGACTGGCACTTTGGAGCCAGGGAGCTTTCCTGTGCCCTTGGAGAAGGGTCACCATCATGCAAGTGGGGTAAGAGTGCTCACCTTCCTCTCACTGCACCACCTCTGACCTTTCTGATACACACCTCTGCAGAGAGGAGTAGGGAGGGACATCTCTCCCAACTGTCCTGCTCTTCTCAGTGCAGCTTCAGGCAAGATTTCATGAGAATATTTGGCTGAGTGTTGCCAGGATATGTCAAAGCTAGCACTTGGGAAAACTCCCTGTACACCAGTCACTGTAACCTAGCCAGGGAAACCCTGGAGACAGCAGGAGGTGGGGGAAGAGTCAGTGTCCTGTTTTTTTAAGAATGCATGAAGTTAGTAGCACGTGAGTAAATGTGACACCTAAGAGACAGTTATGTCTTACAAAGCTCTTGGTGTTCTCTGGAGGAGGCAGAAAACATGGGACAAAACTGGATTTGTATGTTCCACTTAGATTTCCAAAAATAATTCAGCAAAGTCCCTTGTGAAAGACTTCTAAGTAAAGCAAGCAGTTATGGGATGAGAGGACAGGTCCCCAGATGGACACATAACTTAAAAAGCGTATAGCAGTTGATGGCCAATTTTCACAGTGAAAGGAGGTCACCAGAGGAATCCTGTGGGGATCTGTGCTTCAGCTATTAGGCATACTCATGCATGATCTGGAGAAAAGGACAAGTGATGACTCTATGTTTGCTGACAATTCTCAGCTATTCAAGTTAGTAAAAATAGCAGTTCACTGCAGAGTGCTGTGGAAACTTCTGTATAGTGAGTGAGTGACATGATGCAATTCAGTGTAGAGAAAGCGGTGAGCAAACAGAGGAAGAATCTTACTGTTGTGTACAGTGGTGAGTACAGAGGTGATTGTTAAGTCAGGAATGAGACATGGGTCTGTAATAAATACATACATGGAAATGCTGGTGTAACAGTCATAAAAATAAATAACATGTTAGAACTTCTTAGAGAAGGAATAAAACAGGTAACAGGATTATATCCTTGCATAAATTCCTAGTGTTGCGCACTCTGAATACTCTATGCAGTGCTGTTCCCCTATTTTGGAAAGCAAAGAATTGAACAAGAAAATGTTAGACAAGAGAGACAAATACAATCAAAGATCTGGAATGGTTTCTCTGTGAGGAGAACTTCGCCTTGGAAAAGATATGATTAAATTGAATATATGTGTTTAAAATCATGTGGAGTAGGAAGGAAGAGGAAGGAATAATTGTTCACAGCCTCTGTTCATGAAGGAACTGGGAGTGGACAGAAAGATGTGACAATACATACGTCAAACTCAAACCAAAAAACACAGGGAGATACTTATCACATTGTGGATACTGGAGCTGTGGAACTGCCTGCATCAGGATGTCTTTCAGTGCTAGAAGTTTCAAAAAATGAAAGCATAAAATTGTGGAAGAGAGATCCGTCTCTCAATATTAAATGCCAGAGACTCACTCCACTCTGATTCAGAAAGTTTCCAAACTGTATGCACAATAGTAAAGGTTGGAGACGTGCTGCTATGTGCTTTGCTAATTCTTATATTCTTCTGTAGACATTCTTCTTCTGTCCATTGCAAAAAACAGTTTCTTGGACTGAATGGACTTTGGGTCTGAACTCACGTGGCTGCTCTTACATGTCTATGCTATCCTAAATTTGACAGATTTTTAGGTAAGCAATTGCACAGGTTTACACTAAGAGCCAACATTTTTTACTGTTGCTTTATTTACCTGTAAATTTTGCCTCTGGCTCATGAGAGAGAACTGCAACCTTAGGTTGCAGTGTGTTTGGTTCTTGCACTGAAAGTTGTATTGCCAGCAGTGGAAGTCAGGTCTAAAGACAGGAGACAAGTGCCTTATTGCATGAATGTCAGATTCCACTAGAGACAGGAAGATGAGCCCCTGATCTAGTGATGTTTTGCTGGATTGTTTGGAGTGGAGGAAGAAAGGGGAAGAAGAGGTTCAGTCAGCATCTAGAATCCATTCTGAGTTCTCTGTGAGACAGTCAGTGAGGGCCCAGGGAATGTTATGATGGCTCTTGTGCAGTGGATGATGATTCAAGTCTATGCATCTTTTGGTGAGTGTTCTTAAGGGCTGTGCCAGCCTGATAGCATGGACGAACTCAGATGGTCAGGAAAGTTGTGGCCTTTCTAGATGGAAATCTTGAATGGGTTAAGCAGGCAGTGACTCTAGTTTCCACTATTCATATTCCTTTGCATGCCTTGTTGCTCACTATGTAGCACAAGAGTCATGAGGATAGGTTCAGGGCTTTCTCTCACTCCATGGCTATGTTTCTGCCAGGATGGAGCCAGCTCCCCAGCTTTTCCTCTGCAGGAACTTTCCCATTTATGTACCTCAGAAATTATTCATGTGAATTTAATTAATCACAGTTTACAAGGCAAAAAACCTTGGAATATTTTTAGTGGGCAAAGACCATGTATCCCCTGCTGAGAAGGGTGGTCTTCTTGTTCCAACACTCAATTTTTGCATAATCTATTTCCCATTAAAAGCTCAGAGAGTGAGACCAAAGGAAACTAACATCAGTACAAATAATTAACAGCTACATTGTGTTTTGGGCAAGGAAGTACCTGCTTAGTACTCATTCAGAAGCTCCTACAGTTAAGGAGGTGCTGCCAAGTGAGTGCCACAGAAGGAATGTCAGATTGATGGCAGCATGGTGACGTGCATAGTGTCCTTGTTAGCTCTCTCTACAAAGAGCCTTATTCCCAGAAAAGCTGGATGTGAATGAGGCTACCCACCCCCAGTACCTGACCAAGTCCAGTCCCTTTCTTCTCTATGTGTCTGTCTGGTATCTGTATTGTGAGGGAGCCTGGGAAAACCTGTCTGCAAGATTTTGTTCAATCCTTCCTCACCTATCAGGCAGGCCCAGAGCAGCTTCAGATGGTCACAGGTATATTGCTTTCTTGTGAGATAGTGAGGAGTATCATTGTTATCCAGCTGCTTTGACTGAAGAGAAGGTGAAGAGGCTTGCCCAGGGCTCCACAATATGTCTACAATAAAGCAGAGTCAGGACTTCATGTGTGCGTTGCTGGTAATTACCAGCCCCATGCTCTGCTGTAGCCAGAGAAGCTCTTCTGCTGAATGGTGTTCCAGGAGCCCCTCTGTCACTGCAGACCTGACTGATAGCCTCTGAGAAGTGACATACCAGCCTGGCTAGCAGCCACATACACCATCACAAGTAGCAGAGAGAGGTACTCTGAAATGACGTGATGTCTGGTTGGGAAGTGCTTGCTCAGGAGCCCGTCCAGTCCCTGTGCTGTGATTATCCTAAGCACCAGTGTATTCTTCTCAATTTAAGTTTCCTTTTCCTCCCTCATCTTCACTATTTTTGCTTTTATTTAATATTGTATTCTCTGTTGTAATTACTTCTTTAATCTGTAATGCTGCTGCTTGCCTGCCTGACTCCCCCAACTCCTGTCCGTCTTTGGGACCAGTTCTGTAAACAAGTCATGTTGTCTCTCAGTAGCAAGGTTGCTGCTGAAATATCTCCCTAAATAAATAAAAAGCAAATTGGATATTGGATAAAGACTTTAAATAACATCTGAATTTCTAGGGAACTACATCTTACATCTCTGTTAGGTACAAATAGGTTCAACACAAGTAATAATCCTGCGGAATAAAAAATAAAGAAACACTGTTCGCCCCCAGCCTCTGTAGGCTGAAATGAGAATAGACTTTGGTGATAACTAAAAGCAAAATATAAAGATACCCCTGGGTGGCAGATAGGAGCAAAAGATCTACACATCATTGGACTATAAACATGCAATCTCTGAAATGTGCCATAGCTTGCCTCCAGGTCGCTGCTTTGGGTATGATGAGTCTAGCTTTTTCCTCTTGTGTAATGAGAAAAAGGTGAAAGCCCCTTACTGAGACAACATTATTGTCAGGCCTTTGCAGCATACGCTAGATCATGACCTTTGCAAATGGAGTTGCACATTTCAAACACAGACACATAGTGCTGAGTTGTAGCTCTTTAATGAAACGTAACTAGTTGAAATTCTTTCAATGATTTTCTTTCTGGTCTCTCTCCATACTGATGTAATGCTGAAATTGTGTCATGTTCCAGCCTTGTGTGATCTATTAACGTTTGCATTTTGATTGCAATATGCATCTTGTTTGATGCTCCACACTAATTTCAGGAGTTTTGACTGGATAAGCCCCAGAGGAGTGCACATGTTGGCTCCTGGCATTCTTCCTCTCCTGTGCATGACATTCCTTGGTTCTGGGGCAGCATATTCCTGTCACTGGGTGGGCCAACTGCTTTGTCACTGGGTGCATTGATTGCTCAGATATAAAGTCCCCTGTCAAAGCATGCCAGCACCAATGTCTCAAGTTTATGACTCTGATCAAGCGGCTGAGCTCACTGTGGTGTGTGATGGGATGTGCTGTCAGGGAATCTCTAATGTATGTCCTATCCACTGCATCTGCATGTGAAGCAGGAAGTATGGGTTTTGCTGCCGTTCATCTCCTTCCATCTGTTTGCTCCCTCAGTTACAGGTGGTGGGTATAGCTATTGCCACTACTGCCCTATTCTCTGTCTTCCTTTGCATCTCCTGGGTGTAATGTACTTCCTTAAGAAAAGCTGATTCTTGCTTCTATGAGCCTGAGCTGAAGATGAAAACATTTAGTACTGCAGAAATAGCCCTTCCTTTTCAGAAGCATTTTACTGAAATGAAGTTTTTGATGTGTGTGTTTATGAAAACCAATCCAAATTATTCCCTGCCCAGCAGGGCTGTACTGCGTTCTGTAATGATTTAATGACAGCTCCTGAAGAGGGCAGCATGGGTTAGCTGATGCTCCTGCACCTGGAATCACACTTTATATTCCAGCCATGTCTAAGGCAGAGCTAGTGAAATGTAAAAGAGCATTGAAGGAATTGGTAATAAAACTCTTGGCTCTGTGATAAGATGCCTGGGCTGACCAGACAGTTATCCCCATTGCTTTTACTACAGGAGAATATGCCTCTCACCAGCTTTTGTGCTACCTGCCACAGGCTGACATGAAATGCCTCTGCTGTCCAGAGGAGAGCACAGACACAGAAAAGCACGAATAGGAAACCCCAGCTGCTCCCTCATCTTTAATCAACTGACCCTACATAACAGGTGGATTTTGAGACTCCAGAATTGTGGACAGGTTGTTTTTAAGTGTTGAGCACTGATGTTGCACTCAGCTTTGTGGAATGTACATGAACTAACAAAATGAAAACACAAATCCCATACAGCAAGGAGCCTGCACAATGTTGGGTTATGAAGTATGTTTTTCACTAAGAGGAAAACACTGGGAGACCAAAGAGAAGAGAACAGCTTAGTTAATGAACCCTGAGGCTTTGGTGCCTGACTGTCTTACAACTGATGAATGAAACATCTTTTTTTTCCTCAAAGCAGAAACCAGGATAGTGTTAAGCACACAAGAAGCCTGGAAAATCATGTGGAAGTACTTGTGACATCCACATTAATACCAGATGAACTAATCAGGATTAATGTTAGTGGGAGTAATGGTAGTGGATATCACAATGATTAGACTATTATGAGTTTTCCAGGGAGGATGATGACAGATGATTTATATACTGCATAGGTATTTCTTCTGTGTATACAGATGATAAGCAAATCTGCAAGAATTTGGGACATTTTCTTAAGGATTCCCAGAATGTGGCTGTCTTCTAACTAGTTGGTTGGCCAAAAAGATCCTGGATAGGAAGGGAGAGAGGGCTGGGTAGACAAAAAGGATGCTGGTGTTTCATTCCATAACTGTTAGCTGTTTTGAATCTAGCCCTGAGACATTTTCAGGGCTCACTGGGAAAAATGAGAACTCTCTCTGGAGTTGTGATGTAGGGACAGTTTTATAAGCACCAAAGTGCCTACTCATAGGCAGTAAAGTGATGAAGGACTGACTGTGTTCTATCATAAGCTCTACCTTTCTGCTATACAGGCAGTAGCTGCTGTTTTCTGTTCTGGTATTCAGAAGAAATATATCCAGTGGAATATAGGCCTCCAGAGATAAACACAGTTTCACATGGTATATGTGTACAGTGTTTGGTTACAGAGGCCATGATCTAACTGTGCTGAGAGTCACTGTCGTGTGTAATAGCGATTGTGCAGAAAAAGAGAGGAACCTAAGGTAGTAAGAAAAGGTAGTTGCAATTTTCCATGCATGGCATTTCATCCTGTGCCATTTCTTTTCTTGCTAGGCACTGCATGTAGTTGTTGCCATCTAGGATGCACAGTCATTTCTCCATAGGTTTTCCAGCACCTCTGCAGACTGGCATGAGATAGGGAGTTACGGTGTTCTTTTGCAAAGCTTATTCTACCAATGTGTTGTCAAATTGTTCAGAAGAAATTTCTTCTCTGCAACTGAAATCAGAGGACAGGGAACCTACCCAATAGCTTGTTAAGGATGAAGAAATGATGCAGCATTTGAAGCTCTCACGGTAGATATTGAAGCACTTTCATTGATTTGTTGACAGTGACAGCAACAACTGAAATGATTTTTTTCTCCTCCCTTCTCTCAGGTTGAGGGATACCTAGATCCTTTCCAAAGTCGCATTTTGGACTTTAGAAGCTAGTGGATACCTGCATCCCATCTGCAGCCTCATTAGTTAAATATACAAGTCTCTCCATTTGATGCCCACCTTGGGGAAGGTAACGCAACATCACCATTATTCTCAGTTTTATAATCACTTTCAAAAATTAAGTAATTTGGTAATAATTATGGTTTTTCATGTAAGCCTGGAAAAAAAAATGAACTTAAGCTCAGAGAATTTTCAACATTGAATTTTATTATGGGTATTTCAGCTGCTTCCCACTCAGCAAGGATTGTTCATTTCTTCCTACTGCTGTGTGCTTTGCACACTAAGACCTGGACAGCTAATAAGTGAGGGAGTGCCACGGATGCTGTGCAAGCTTTGTTCATTCTGATTCCTGCAGCAGGTTAAGGTTGACTAGTGAGTTAAAAAGCCAAGGCTGACACTGCTGCCTAAAAATTGCCATATGTTTCAGCTGTACTTGTTTTGAGATAGAACGAGATCCAAGGCAGTATCTTTCCAATTATAAAGTCTTGTGTGTCCTTTTGTTTTCACTTTGAGAAATGACTTTGAGGGAAATTTCCAGATGAAAGCAGACCAAAAAATCCTGGGATTTTTCCATCATTTTTGTGCTTCTTAAGCAAGGACAGCACTGCCTGTCACAGGAAAGAACTTTGTGCTCTGCAGCAGGTTAATAGGCTCTCTTTTCTTTCAAAATGCTATAATTCTTTTCCTGTCAACGTAGTCCTCAACCCTCAAGTGACAATGTGGGCTTGTTAGACCCCTATCCAGAAGAGATGCTGTGTTCAGATTGCAGTGTGGCAGAGGTAGTGTCCTGAGCCAGAGCTTCTTGGCCACCCACACTGTCATCCGGAAGCTGATGATAACATGCAGGAGGACTGAGAATGAGGGGATGGGATGGGTGTGACCTTGCGCTGGCTGTGCTGCTTGTTTCAGTGAATTCAAAGCAATCTATGTGAAGTGTGGGCTTGAAAGCATTACTTTGGAAATATGTATAACCTTAGGCACATACACCTGGGGTTAACATGTTATCAGTGTTATACCAGAGAACATTATTACATGCCGTTTAGATACTATTTTTATAGAAAGCACATCCCATTGGTACTTCTGTTTTATTTTAAATAACTCAAATAATGAAAGGCAACTGGTAATCTACATTAAAGCAAGACTGTGTTGTGCTACATTGCCACTTGAATGCTTAAATACCCCAGAGGTTCTTTGACAGATTTGCTCAGGTGTCTGTGTCATCTTTAGGTGCAGCTCCAAGGGTCTCTTGGCCAGGTGCAGAATGAGAGGGAATGCAGGCCCAAGTTTATTACTAATTACCTGCATTCTGAACTTACTGTTTCATGCTTGAATCTGTTTTTAAAACTGTGATTAGACTTTGCACATATCTAACTGATATATGAATGTGAAGTAGCTTCACGCCCAAGAAGAGCTTCTGTGAGGTGGTTGTTCCCCACAGAAACACACCTGCTGTGACCACAAGGTGTTCTGAATAGGCAACATTAAAAGAAAAGATAGTTATTAGGGGAAGTCAACATGGATTCATCAAATGGAAATCCTGTTTGACCAACCTGATAGCCTTCTCTGATGGCATGATTGGATCACTAGACGAAGAGAGAGCAGTGGATATCATCTACCTTGACTTCAGCAAGGCTTTTGACACTGTCTCCCATAACACCCTCGTAAAAAGGCTCAGGCAATGTGGGTTGGATGAGTGGATGGTGAGGTGGATTGAGAGCTGGCTGAATGACAGAACCCAGAGGATGGTGATCAATGGCACAGAATCAAGTTGGAGGCCTGTGGCCAGTGGAGTTCCACAGGGATGGGTTTCTGAGGCCAGTCTTGTTCAACATCTTCATCAACGACCTGGATGAGGGGACAGAGTGTACCCTCAACAAGTTCTCTGATGGCATCAAACTGGGAGGACTGGCTGATTCACCAGAAGCCTGTGCTGCCATTCAGCAGGCTCTCGACCAGCTTGAGAATTGGGCAGAGAGGAACCTCATGAGGTTCAACAAGGGCAAGTACACCTCGGGAGGAACAACCCTATGTAACAGTACAGGTGGAGAAAGACTTGGTAGTTCTGGTTGATAATAAATTAAACATGAACCAGCAATGTACCCTCGTGGCCAAGAAGGCCAATGGCATCTGGAGTGTATTAAGAAGAATGTGGCCAGCAATTGGAGGGAGATCCTCTTCCCCTTCCTACTCTGCTCTGGTGAGGCCTCACCTGGAGTACTGTATCCAGTTCTGGGCTCCTCAGCTCAAGAATGATAGAGAACTTCTGGAGAGAGTCTAGCAGAGGGCTACAAAGATGGTCAGGAAACTGGAACATCTCTGTGATGAGGAAAGGCTGTGAGACCAGGGAGTGTTTAGCCTGAAGAAGAGAAGACTGAAGGGGATCTTATCAACACTTCCTAAAAGACAGGTGTAAAGAGGTTGGGGTCAGTCTTTTGTAGTGCCAGGACAAGGGGTAATGGACATAAGCTGGAACACAGTAAGTTCCATGTGAACACAAGGAAAATCTTTACCGTAAGGGTGAGGGAGCCCTGGCACAGGCTGCTCAGGCAGGGTGTGGAGTCTCCTACTCTGGAGTTTTTCAAAACTGGCCTGGATGCATTCCTGAGTGACCTGATCTACGTGGACCTTAACAGGGTGTTGGACTAGATGATCTCTGAAGTCCTTTCCAACCTCAACCATTCTGTGATTCTGTAACATTTGGTCTTGGCAGGCCTAAGGTTTAATATTGCTGTTTCAGAGGGATTCTGTTTATGCTTAACCTCCTTCCTAGTGCTTTCTGATCTGTATTGCTGCATTGCATAATTAAATGCCTGATTCAGTTCTAGATTAACTCTATCTCTTCTTCACAATGTAGATTTACTAAGCGATATCATTTCAGGTGATAATGATGTCTGAGAACTCTGTGTCATTCTACTGAAGCATATTAGGTCTCTTGTCACCAGCTAAAGATCATTAGTTTTGGAAGTGAAATATGAATACGTGAACATCACCGAGGCCAAGGCCTTTCCATGGTGGGCTAGCCATGTGTGGGCTAGCCACAGAGTAAGCAGCCCCAGAGACAAGAGTGGATATAGTATAATTTACATCATCTGTGAATCTAGTTCCCTGCACTTGATTTTTTTAGTACTCTGAACACTGGTAAGATGAGCAGTTGAGATTTTCCTAGAGAGTATGTCAAACTCACTTTTTGGCTCAAGAGAGCAGCAGTACTGCCTAGAAGCTAAAACTGGAGAGTCCAGTAATTTTGCCACCAGAGCCCCATTAACTAGAAAGGAGATAAAGCAAGTTCTTGTAGTATCTGTATTCTGTGATGTCAGTTTGTCAAGCATGGACATTAGATGGTGTTCATACAGGAATTCTATGTCTCTTCCTTGTTTATGCCCTTGGGATGACATAACAACACAGCACAGATGGATTATCTGTGACATTGACAATCTTTCTAGTTTGATAGATTCAAGAAGAGGAAAGAAGGGGCATGTACAGAGATCAACTTAAAAGCAGTTGGGAAGCGGGCAATGGATACTGGGAGCACTAGGGTGTCCATGGGAGTCTCCAGGAGCTGTGCAGATCTCTGCCTTTAGAGGCCAACAAAGGAATTTCTGCCTGCCAGTCAAGAGATTTTCCTTGTTTAGGGCCTTCATAGACTTCTGATTCCACATGGATTCACATTTTCTTCCAGGTAGCTGACTACATCCAATGTCTTGGGAGCAATTTTTGTAGCATATTTGCATCACAGGGCTCAGTTCCTGCCTGAATTACCAACAGTTGAATAAGTCAGCAGGGGCCCAGGAAGGATAGGTTCTGCAGCCAGCAAAGTAGGTCAGAACCATGTAAGCAGGGCA
The DNA here is from genome assembly GCA_013401255.1 of Urocolius indicus. Classification (NCBI taxonomy): domain Eukaryota; kingdom Metazoa; phylum Chordata; class Aves; order Coliiformes; family Coliidae; genus Urocolius; species Urocolius indicus. The sequence continues at coordinate 23,341 of WBNH01007107.1, forward strand.
ACCACATGTATCTCCTAAGAGGAAGAGGTAGTAAAGGCCATGGCTTTGATCATAATGTCTGAGTAAAGCTAGGAGGCAAGATAAGAGTGTCCAGTGAACAATCTTAGCCATGTGTTCTTGGCTTGTGGCTCCAAAGAGCCTCTTCCCTAACTGCTGATGCTCGTCTGCCCTAGACTCCTGATCCTTGCCTCTGCTCTTGCTGGCCTTCTGTTTTTGTTCTGTTTTTCAGCTAATTGTTCTCTGTCTTCTATCTCTTGATCCTGCCATGTAAAACACTGGCTGTACATAAAAAAATCAATGAAATTTCTACTCAGACATGACATGTCCATCCAACCAGTGGAGTCTGAGCAAGGTGAAGGCAGACTATAATTAACACCTCTTACAGAAATGTAGAAAGGTTGTCTCACTGCACAGAGACACAAGGGCATGCCCTGTCCAGACAGGCTGGCTCCCTGGCACTTGGCTTGGCTTGCATAAGCCAGAGTTTTGTTGGTTGCATGTCTGTCTTTGTAAGGAGATGCATGGTAATTACTTCAGTTTGGTGTCAGCTGGATGTTTTAAACCAGACTACACTACAGGCTGCTTATGGATGTCCTCAGGAAAAGCTTGAGTTTAGCAACTTAAGTCATCCATTTTCAGTCAAACCAATCCTGTCTTACATGCTGGAAGCATACTCTTTCCAGTGCATTCAGACCTATGAAACTTTTTAGGCTGAAGACCTTGGTCTGTTTTCAGTCTGCTGTGATTTTCTAGTATTTTTCACTAAATATAGCATTATGCTAGGATTATTACAGCAAATTGTAATTCTTGGTCCAAAAATGAATCTTTGCATGCAAAATTATCATGATACAGAAGCTTTGAGAATTTATTAAACTGTAACATTCATGTGCAATCAAAATACAACTTCTTTCTTACTAGTTAGATGTTCAGAATAGTTAAACTTGGTTTCCCAGAAATGGTTGCCAGTAGCATAATTAAACAGTTAACTAAATATATTAATGCAACTTGCTTTGGTGTAATTAGAGACCTACAAAGTATATTTTAAAAAGTTGAAAGTGTTACTATAGGCCCATACATCTGCAAATTTTCAGCTTTGTAACATTACCTCGACTGCTGGAGCGTGGAGACCAGGGCTAAACCTTTCAGTGCTCTGACAACAAACCAGGAAATCACACCTGTTTTGCAGAGGTCACTGGGGTAAAATGTGCTTTAAAATACCAATTAAAATGCCAGATGATTTAAGATGTATAGGATCCCAACCACTTTGTAATCTGTATTAGAGAACTGTTGATTGGTTTAGAAGATAAACTCACCAGTGGGCTTAACTTGTGATAGGTGCAAGCACTGTGCACTTCTGGACTGCTGACCTGCCTGAAGTTGTGCCTGCCTGTGGCAGTGATGCGGAGGCAGTTTTGCATCAGAGGTAATTAGACAGCAAGATGGGTGGCTACCTTGACTGTGCTGCCTCAGCAGAGACTCATCTTCCTCAGTCTCAGGTAGTAATGTGAGCTGTAGTGTTTTCCTGCACCCTGTTAAATGTGTTTGCTTTACATTGCATTTCCTCTGCAAGAACAGATGAGCTCTAGATATATTCTAATCACAAACATCTGTTCAGGCTACTGCAGAAACTAAGACCACAGGAACTGTGAACATTTAGTTTTTCTTATCTTGTAATTCAGCTGAAACTTGAAAAAAAAGTGTCAGTATTCATTATGGAACTGGGTCTGCCTACACAGTCAGTGCTCTGTGGAACCTCAGACATGGCACATCTGCTCAGTGTCTCTGTGTGTGGGTTGCAGCAGCTCTGGTTATAGGTTGTGCTCTGGCAGGGAGGTTGGACTAGATGATCTTTCAAGATCCCTTCGAACCCTTAAGATTGTGTGATTCTGTGACTGGTTCTTACCATCTTGGGTAAGAACTACTCCCAGACCTGTAAGCAGACGAACACTTTCATTGTGCCATAAAGACAGAGGATAACGGCTTAGGGCAAAGAGGTGATTGCACTTCTGCTTTCAGACTCAGACTGCTAAAACTGGCTAACTTTTACAGGAGATGCTTTTACAGCAGCGAGGGCTCTCTCTGAGACTCCAGGCTGAGGGATGTGGTGCAGTCTGGCTGAGAGTGTTTGCCTGGCAGCCAGAGGCTCTGGGCTACGCACAGGAGTCTTGCCAGGGAGACTCTCTGGTGTTTTGTCCTGCAGGTGTTGTCACAGTAACTGCTTCCCAAAATGTAGTTTTGCCTTCATCTTCATGAAAAACCATCTACTCCTGTCACAACTTATATGGAAAAGCTGGCCTTTTTCAGGGCATCTGTGGGAGGCTGGCCATGCAGCCACAACTGCACACTCTAGTCAAGGTACTGGAGTTCTTCATTGAAGCATCCCCTCTCAGTGACTTCTAGAATGCAAATAATTCAGACTTGGAAATCCAGCTTTCTGCACTGTGTGGTACTCACCCGACAAACTGTTCTGAACTCCTCTGCTACTCATGCATCACAGTCTTTTGGGACTTTTCCTCTTCTGCCTCCTGCACCAGAAAGATTCTCCGTGGTCTGTTTCCTTTGTCATAATCCAATGGCTGTTTCTTTCTCTCCACTGGTCTCCAGGTCATCACAGACTGCTGCTATTGACCATTTTGGTTTTGTTGTTACAAAGATGGTCCTTGGAAAGCAGTCAAGGACTAAAAAGAGTTTCCAGGAAAACTGAAGTGAATTTTTAGGTGAAATTCATGAGCAACCTTGGTTCCACTGCAGCATATCAAAACCAGGTGAAGACATCTTTTAGAGTTCACAAACATGACATTTGTTCCTTCAAGGCTAGCTAGACCCAAACCCAAAATTTATGCAGAAATAGCAAACTTCTCTGGGGATTTTTGCTTTCTCTCTGTGGCCATGTTCCCGTGCATCTGTGCAGGACAGGCAGTTTTGGTTAAATGTAAATGTGGGAAAGCAACAAGACCAAGAGAGATGCTGTTTGACTTAAGCTGCTTTGCAACCCTCAGGAAAAAAAACTCATGACAATATACCAATTAACTATCTATCCAGCCCAAGGTTTCATGACAGGGCATTGGAGAGCTCTGGAGAACTTCTGTTTTGCCAAATCTGGAAACCATGGTTTGAATAAACATCAGGTTCCTGAATGCTAGGGACATACTGCATAGATAAAATAACTTGAAGCCCTAGGTGCAGAAATTGCCTGAAATATGCCATATAGCTGAGTTCAGGGTCAAGCATCAAGAGCAGATTGCCAGAATGTTGCATTTGGAGACCCCAGGGTTCAGTTTCTTAGAGTTGTTCTCTGGGCACAGAGACCAGAGCACCTATTGTATCACCTTCCTGCCCTTGTAGTCCCTGCCTCACTGAAGGTTATAGGATGTAATCTTACACTTTTTCAGAGGTTTACCAACAGCAAATTTCCAGCCTTGGTGCTGACTAGTTGCCTCCCTCTTCTGTTAGCTGTAGACTTGCAAAGAGATGTTCATATTTTAAATATGGTGCAATGACATCGATAGTAATAATTATTGCATGCATCAAAGCTTTGGAGATTAGCCACGGATCATGCATCTAAATGGCAAATGGTTATAATAGCTCCATACGTGAAACATCAAAGTCTGTTATAAAAAATACATCAGAATGATCATTCCACTCCAAGCAAAGTGCAGAACTGTAGACGTGCATGGAACAAATACAACATATTTCATACTCATTTGGGTGTTTCAAGTATGGGAAAAACCAATTCCACATCTCCAATTACCAATCCACATCAAGTGAAGACTGTATTGAAAGGATGAGATTTCACATAATATTAGGCTTAGCTTGACTCCTCCTTGTGAAAATACATTTATAATTAGGGCCTAGAAAAGCAAGAAGCAGTATTTGGGGTTTAAATTTTTTATATGCTTCCTGGCAGAGAGAGAGAGAAGTGGCTGAGATTGCATAAAATTCTTAAAATGGTGATGTTTCGAGTATCCTTCTTCTGAATTGAAATGGCTTTCTCACAGATTAAAGGAACTGCACCGTTGTTTTCTTTGTTAGGAGAAAAGTGTTCCAAACCGAGAAAAGCACAGGCTCTCTCAACTGAGCCTGGGGACAGCTGCTGGAATGAGAAAATGCAAAACAATCACTAGAAGAACAGAACCTCTGAACTCAGCAACTGAAATTCCCAATTACAGACTTGCTGCTGTTTCTCCTCCCTCATCACAGCTGTTTAGCTTGATCACTTCCCAAGTCCCAGCAGGACAAACAGTGTGAAGGATGCGGTGCCATGCATGCTCCAACAGCAAAATCAAAGGCCCAGCCAAGACTGAGCCTCAGCTATGAGTCTGGAGGAAATCAGAGACCCTCATTAAAGTTTCAGAAAAACCTAACTGGTATGAGGACAACATTCAAAAATGTATTTGGGGAAAACAAATATTGTTTTAACTCTATTAATAATTGATACGTTGCCAGCAGAGATCCTCACAACATTAAGGGAATTGAAAATTAAAGGCACAAAGACACTACTTTAAGAAAACATCTTGATAAATAATTAATATGGCATAGGCCTACTGGAATCTGAAGAGTGTAGGTTTTAGCTTGTCTTGTCAAACCTATGCTTTCTAATACCACAGTTTCTTCCAGAATGAGAGCCATGGTCATTTTCATTTTGTGTTGACAAAAGCTCTAGTTGTTTATGTTGCACAGCGGGAATCATTTACTGGCTTCTCTGTCAGTTGCTTGTGCAGAGCCCCTAGGATCTGAAGTAGCGTATACCAAATGATCAAGGCTTTCATAAAAAGTGGGGGGGAAGAAAAAGATGGATTTTTTAGAAAATAGAAGAGAAGATATCAATTTCAGGGAAATTACTGTTTATCAGAATCAAACTGGATCAGAAGAAGAGACTCTGGCAATGCCTGTTTCACAATGTGGTGTGTAAATAGCTGGGAGAGGTGTCTTGGGATGTGTAACACCCAGGAACAGCTACTGCTTTAGTTTGTGTGTCTCTGGAGAGATGCATTTTCAATGGTGATGTCCTTTGTAAGGACCACTCTGAACAACTCAATGTCAATGGTTGCACTTCCCCTGTGCATTCTGTCTGAATGGGATCTTAAGAGATAGTGCAACCCAACATTCTGTAGCACAGTACAAGCTCATCAGTATGACTGAAGAAGGGCTGGACATAGAACATGCTAAAGAAAGTAGAGATGGAATTTCTGTATTTCCTTCCAAAGCAGCTTTCTTACCTTGGCTGCAATCAGAGCCTGAGAGAAGCAGCGTTCAGATACATGGCTGAAAAGTTTTGCAGATTCACACTTCCTGACATGGAGAGATGCTGTAATTTTCAAGCAAAATACTGAGCACCATGTCAACTAATAGAGCTTCTGCCATCTCTGAAAACTAGTGTGTTGCTGAAGGGCATATGAGCTCTTTAAAGTCACTATTTATTCTAGTCCACTCCTGTCTTTTAGGTTGTTATAATGAAGCAGCTACTAAGTCAGGCATAATTGCTGGTAGGTATTCAAATTTAAGAAACTCCACAAGAGCATGTACAGAATTGTATTCGTCATTTTATTCCTTTAAATAAAGCAAAAGTGAATGCTGCTTCTTCATTAAAAATGTCTCAGTACTTTACATGCACAAGATTTGTTGAGACTGATGGAATTCATAAATAGTCTTTGTTTACTACAGCGAAGTTAATAATTAAGCAAAAAAGACAATATCCATGAACACTCTTAATAATAAGACTTGCCCTAGTTCCAAGGAAATGTCCATGTAAATTAGTGATTGAGAACATAAGGATGATCCACTAGAATTATAAAGGAGAGTTTATTTTTTTCCTTCTGGATAAAGTAAACACAGTGGTTAGACACTGGTGTGTGCAAAATGAGCAAGATTGCAGCTGCGTGTGTTCTGTCTCAGGTAGGTGCCCCTTTCACCTTCCCCAGCTGCACTGACCACATGCATTGCATCTGCCTTGTGCTGGGCAAGAGTTCACCATCTCTGCATGCTGCTGTGACCACTGTCAGCACATGAGGCTCTTGTCTGAAACTGAGACACAAAATATGTGGGCTAGCACCCAATGGGGAGATTGGACCTGACATGCCAAAGAAAAGGTGGTGGAAAATCACCTCTTGTTCACCTCCAAAGAAGTGGATTGAAGAAGGAGAAACCTTTCATTTCAGTTCTGTTATTTGCTCTTGACTACATTGCTGTTCCTTCCTCCAATATGGCTCCCCAGCCCTGTTGGGACTCAGCTGGGAAAAGGGGCAGTGTAGGGGTCAGAGTACAGCCACAAGGAGGCCCCAGTGAAGAACTGCACTGGGCGGGGTTGGGGGTGAGTGCTGTGTGGGACCGCTGCTACGTGGCCAGCCACGGGAGCTCTTCTCTAAGCACCACAAAGGCCAAAGCTGCTGCCCTGCAGAGAGAGGCTGGCTGCAAACTATACCTTCCCTTAGTCATTCCTCCCTATCCCACTGCTGCAGCTGCAGCTGTTCCTCAGTTCTTCCATGTGCATCCTTGTCTATAGCTCTCTCTACTTCTGCTTCCATGCCTGCCCTGCTCCATACCCTCTGCCTGGTATTCCTCCAGCTCTCTGCTCTTGCCTGGTGCTGCCTGCTGCACCTCTCAGCTTTGCTTCTGCTGTATCTCTCCCTCTTTCTGCTTTGCTTTCCTGATGTTGAGGCTTTCTATCTACTCTGCTGCTGGCTGGCAGGATGAGCTTCCATGCCTGCCAGACTGCACTGTTATTATTTAAAGATGCTGACTCTGGGAGCCTCATCCTCAACAGGCAAAGCTGAGAGTCTTGTTGATTTAACAAAGCAGGGAAATAAGCCAGTCAGTTATCTCGATTTGATCCATATTCTAAGAGTGATTAACTGTCTAAACTTACAGTGTAATTATCTGTGCTGAGTGGCTTCTGTACATCATTGCCCATTTTTCTGAGTGTTTTTATTTAAGCTGATAATGGAAAACGAATAAAGCCTTAGTTCAACTCTGATTTTGACACTTGTGCCAGAAAATATCTGAAGATTAATATTTTTGTGTTCACAATAGTTAGATTAATATTTAATTTGCTGGCATCCGGCAAGCTGATTACTTTTCCTCTGATATGGTTCAAATTTGTAATTACAGGAACTGCCTCTACCTGGTTTGTGTCTGGGATAAGAGACTCAGAGACTGTCCTGACATCACGATGGCCACAATTTCACCAGGCTGACATACTGCAAAGTTATTATCATCTGAAATCTCTGCTCCTGGAACAAGGGACAAACTGGGACCTGCTCCATATCTTCTCAGGGCAGAGAAAATCTGTCCTTGATTGGCTTCAGGCATAGGGAAGATCCTGCAGCACTACAGTTTGGCTTAACGGGCAGAGCTAACCAAGACACAGGAGATCTCCCCTTGATGATAATCCTTTCCTGAGCCTGGAGGATGCTGCAGGTGAGTGCTGCTAGTGGTCAGCCATTGAACAACCTTCAATATCACCTTGAGAGAAAGCTTGGTGTTGTGTGGGTGGGCTGCCTAACTCTAGGCCTCTCTTTTGCCACATCTGTTAGCAAATGTTTGTGAAAAGCCTATAGCAGACAGCGTGTGGATTATTTGTCTTCAGTCTTCACACATCTTGCTCACAGTCCTTCTGGAGCAGTGGATGCATCTGACATCGCACCAAACTAGCAGGTGGGACTGTGCTCCAGGAGTATCTTTGAAGCTTCTTGAAACCCATGAATACATCTAGTGTCCACAGCATTCTGGAAAAAGAGCCACATTCAGTCTGGGGTCATATTGTCCTTCCACTTTCAGCCTGATATCAAATAATTTCTCTGGCACCTCATGATTCCTGCACTGTGAAAACAGAGGCTGGTGCACATTTGGTGTGCTCTGGTGATCCTTTCTGCTAGGGACAGTCCTGCCTTCCTGACTGCATTTGTAGGCGTGTTATCTGCCAGAGTTTTTCTGGACTCTCCCAACCCAGGGAGAGGGCTCTGCCTGTTTTTGGGGAGGCAGAGGCAACAGGCAAACTCACATCCTTTGTTTCCAGGACCACAGACCCACTGTTTCTTCCACAAATGGGACTTCTGCCTGTGAATCAGTTGTTCAAGTGACTAAGCCTTCCCTATCTGCTCAGAGAGTAACTATGACTCAGAATCAAATTCAGCCCTTTAAATTAACCCATTTGTAATATCTGTTAAGTTTGGATTCCCCTGACCAGCCATGCAAAGTAACATCTCTTAGTGCCACATGTATCTTGTACTGTCAGTTTTACCCAACTCCGAAGCTTTCAGTAATAGCAAGACTGTCAGGGTGTTAGTTATTCATTAGTTTTCACTCACTTGAAGAACATATTGTTGTTGTAATATAACACATTGCACTGGGAAAAAACTCCCCATGCAGACAGGGTTTAGGGCCATTTTTCAAATCCTTCTGACTGCTAATTTTTACATTGTTTGGAAGGAAGAGGTCTTAGAACTCCATTTTGAACATTACTTTGACAGAGCATAGTGGGTAGTTTCTGCATCCTCTCTGATAGCTGGGGGACTAATGGGGGCTGGTGACAGGGATGCAGAACACTAACAGCAGTATGTGTCCAGTACATAAAACTATTCTTGTTCCTGCATCCAAACCTAATTGTGTGAACCTCATAAAAATCCACTTATTCAGCAGCTGACTGTGTGATAGCTGCTGGCTGGTCAGCCTCCAACCCTCATCACTGTCCTCCAGAGCTGTCTGACAAATCAATGAGAAGTTCAGGTATTTTATTCAACTCCGGTACAATCCTGGCTGGGTGAGAAAAGCAATAGGCTAGTGCTGCAATGAACCAAGCATTGGTAGTTGTCAGTCCATGGAGAGCTGGTCTGCTCAGGAAAGGGGTGGGAGATAAGAGAGATAAGTCTGGAAAAAAACGGGAAAGAAAAGTTGATCTTATATGGAAAAGGTGAAGATAGCCACCTGTCTTCAGGCTGGTGTGGAGGGAATGTGTATATGGTGAGAAAAGGAGACCATTTAATGCCAGCTGTAAGGTTCCTGTGGTGTCCCCACCATTGAGTACTGGGACAAGGACTTTCTGCAGTAATACTCTTGCTGAGGCGCAGTGCACCTCAATTTGTATGTGCAAAGGGCAAAGTGGGAGCTGTGCCATGCCTGTGCAGAACTGGGTTCATATGGAGCTCAGGGAAAGCAGGTCATGTAGCACCCTCAGGTCTCTCACCTCGTGTCTTTTCAGGCCAGGTGACTGTTGGGTTCAAAGGCAGCTTAACAATGGAAAGCGTAATTGATTAACATTCAGAACTTCTCCATTATTGTGCAACTAGAGTAGATCTTTGCATTAAAGCTGGATAATCTGGGGAGAGGGGAAAGAGTAGGGCTGTAAGTCTAAGACTGGGCACTGGCTATTCTCAGCTCTTTTGAGATACTTTTAGTCTGAATAACTGCCTATGGAGGGCTCTGGTAAGTAGGGATAACAAATACTGTAGAACTCACAGTTCAACCACTAGCTCCCACAAGCTAAGTGTCCTATTTGCTTGTAGACCAAAGCAGGAGGTGGAACAGCTACTGCTGATGGGGTGTTCTGAGCTGCAGCCTGTCTCTGGGCTTCCTTTACAAATGGCAGGAAAATAAAAGGGGCAACCAAATCAAACTAGCAACCTCTGCTACAGCTCTCAGGTTGCTTGAACACAGGGCTGTACTAGAATGTTTGTTGCAATTGTTTTGCGACCCATGCTCTTCCCAGATTCATCTTAGGAATGGGAAAAGACAATTTGTCAGCCCATGTGCCCTGAAGTACTGCTGCTTGCTAAATCCACAAGCTTCAAAAGCCCTAGAATTGAACTACTGGATATGTAGAGAGAAAAGCAAATAAAGCTGACTGTGATATGTCCTTTTCCTCTAGATAATATTCACTGTAGGCTTGATTTATTACGTTTATGTCTTAAGGCCAGGCAGGCCTCATGGGACCTCACCTTTATCCCAGTCATAAAGTATAATGAGGCAGGAGAAGGACAGATTGAGAAAGGAGGAGCCAGGAACCCTATTTTGTCTGTGGAAGTATCCAAGTGCTTCCTTTCCCAGCTTTCCAGTTCACACCATGCTGCCTTGTTCGTCAATTAGCTGGCACTTTGGCTGTCCATCTCTGATGGTGCCAGGCTCTCATGCACTCTATTTGGTACAGGAGCCCTGCTGCCTTGGCTCTGGGATGCCAGCATTTCCAGGGCATGGTACCTGTGGCTGCAGCACTCACTCCTGTGCTCTGTTCTCCTTTGCTGAATCTGACCTTCCTACTTTGAAAAATTACAGTAAGAAAGCCTAGGCTGAAACCAAGTTATCAATGACAAGAACAATATGAATATCACCTGTGAACTGGGGATAAATAATAAGGCAAAACAAACACAAGGGACACAGAGGGTAATTAAAACCACAATGCCTAGGGATATTTCTAAATGAAAAAAATAATCTTCACTCTGAAATTGCAAAATGGTGCATCTCAGGGTATTAATTCTGCCAAAATTCGCAATGCCTAAAGAACTGCTGATGTTATCTGCTAGCTTTGGGGAGTCCAATGGGGTGAGCAGAGCAACAGAACTTTGGTCTCCCCATTCCGTGTGGCTTTGAGCTTGTGGGAGAGGAGGAAGTCCTGCATTTCTGTGTATGTCCTTCCTGGCGGCCTGAGCCCTTGGTGCAGTTAGGATAGGAGCAGGCGGGCACTGGATTTCCCCAGCAAAGGTCCTGCTCTTTCAGCCAGCTGCTGCTGCTGGGGCTGCCGTTTGATCACATTATTCCTTCATGTTTTGAAGTTGAGCTAAAAATGGAGTAGACGAGGGTCAAAATCTTCATGGCATCCAGCACCTTTTGTGAGGAACTTGGAGCAAAATCACAGAAATCTTCCAGGAGATTGGTTCATTTTTTAATGATGTAGGATTATAGTTTGTCTGTTTAATTCAACCTGAGTGACATAATACCTTTCATTTGTACTTATTACCAGGCGAGCAGTTAGTTGGAAGCAGACCCAGGGCAGGGCGTTTTGTCATTATTTTAAATTTTCTCTATCTGACAAAATTGAAGGCCTTGAAAAGACTAGAGCCATTGTAAAGGATAGAGCATCAGAGAATAGGTCACACAGTGTATTAAAGAACGAAAATTGATTCATTCTTTCCTCTGTTGAATAAGCAGCTGTACTTTGGTCCCTGTGATCCATGAAATAAGCTGTCAGGGAAATAGGAAATGTGCCACATTTGAACTTCACTCATTGATTCCATTCTGATCCGAGGTGCAGTATTAAAATGCATTATGTTGGGTACAGAATCTGCAGCAGTGACAGCATAGCTTGCCAGTCAGTTGTCTGGGCTATTTGCGGTTAAATTAATTGATGCTTTACAATACTGGGACTCATTTACTTAGGTCATCTGGTCAGAGCCAGCTAACAGGAGGAATTTCACAAAAGCAACATTTGTTAGTTTTAAATAAAATCAAAGACTTCAGAGGACACTTGGGAGGAGAGGTTCTAACGAGATCTATTGGCCTTTTTATGTGAGGAAACAATTTTCAGCCAATTCAGAAATTCTGACAGTAATCAATGTAAGAAGGGGTAGCAGAGACTTCTAGAATGTGAGATTACTAGCTGGAGCCATTAGGCCAATTAATGCCTACAACTCTAATAGACTGCTTAGCTGTGAAAGTAAATGGAGGACATTCTCATTATTGCGTAAAACTCATACTCGGTTTCATTTATTTAATAATGGAATGTATCATCCCTTACACACCTTTTTCTGAATAAAAAAATTAACCTTGTTGCACTGTCCTTAAGTAGCATACAGAGAACTGCCTGCAAGTGTTGTTTGCTATGCTAAGTCTGTTTTATCCATACTGAACTGCCTTTTGCTTCTTTTGTGATTTCTTACAAGTTTTAGTGAATAAAATATCATTTTTGCTGCCTTTGCTTTATTTGCCTCAAAATTGTGGTTCATAGAGATGTATTTTTATAATTAAGGTATAAATGAGAAATAACCCCCTATATATTATTCAAAATGTTGAAATTATAGACACTATCCAACTCCTGCTTTAAATCACAGGAACAAACTCTTCCCCATTAGCAGCCCTAATTAAATCCATTTTTTCTATGAGTCTTTGGAAAATTGCATTTTAGTAAAGCTGAATTAAGCTCTCTTTTATTTCTTCTTGCATTGCAGAATTCTCTGTTTGAGATGAATAACAGGTCAAATATGTTATGTGGTGACTCTGTAGACTCCGAAGATATAACATGAACAAACATATTGTTCTGGCATCTCAACTACAAGGTAGGAGCACTACCATTCTGGCCTGAAGAGTTTATATATAGTGCAAGAACTGGCAAACACTGTGTAGCAAAGAGTCTTTGGAAAGGTAGAGGAGACTTGGAGAAGGGGAAAAGAGGGAGGGTAGTGAAGCAAGCAGCATGCTCTTCACCCTCTACACAGCAGGTTCAGGTGCTGCACTCCAGCCTACCACATGCTGTGATCTGCTGGTGTTGTCCTAGGCCTTTTATGAGAAATGAGCAGTTGCAGATGAGTGAAGAGACAAAAACTTTCTGAGGATAACCAGCTCTGTTTTGCTTCAGTATGTATAGTCATATGAACATGAATTTTCTGCAAGCCTGTGCTGAGTTGCCTGTAGCATCAGTCTGAATCTTTGTGTTGAACCTGTCTAGCAGAGGCCATGCTTCTGCTGAACTCAGACCTGTTTCTCTACATGGATCAAAACTTGGCCTGGGTCACTGGTCCTATACGTAGACAGCTTTGTTATGGTGACTCTCACTGATGACTTGACTGAGGAAAAAATAGACCAGAGAACCCACCTGAAACAGCCTCTCATTTTACAGTCCTTGTATGTGAAGATTAAGTTACTCCCAATAACCTGCAACAGTCCCAGAGCAGCAGGCTTATTCCTATCCTCAAGCAGCTCCATCATTCATTTACTGTAACGATTGGCTTCAGCCTTCGATTTCCTCTGTGGAGCATATTGGAAAGAGAGAGGCTGAGCTGTGAACATTAATAACAATGAATAATAACAGTACGAGTTCCACAAGCTATAACAATCAAATGAATCAACAACCAGGAGAGTTTCATTAATAAATACTTGTGAGGGTTAGATGACAAGGGAGCTAGTGCCAGAGGTGTGTGTATCAGTAAAGGCACTTATCGTGTGTGATCTACCTCTCAACCCCTTTGCTTACCTGATTGGTCCCATATGCTCCTCCCTGATTTGCTGTGGAGGAGGCAGGGGCCAGAAGGAGCAAAGCAGCAGATGGCTTGGGCTGTGTTACTCTGTTGATGTCTGTACTGGGTTTACGTGGCAAGGTTTTGGTAGCAGGGGAGGCTATGAGGGTGGCTCTTATGAGAAGATGCTAGAAGCTGTTCCCATGTTGGACAGAGACAGCTCCAGTGGTCTCCAAGACAGTCTCACCATTGGCCAAAGTTGAGCCCATTGGAAGCAGCAGCACCTCTGCGATATTTAAGAAGGGGGAAAAACTGCTGCACAGCATTAGCTGGGAGAGAGAAGTGAGAAAATGCAAGAGAAACAACTCTGCAGACACTAAGGCTGGTGAAGGAGGAGAAAGAGATGCTGCAGGCACCAGAGTAGGGATTCCCCTGCAGCCCATGATGCAGCCCTTGGTGAGGCTCTGTCCCTGCAGCCATGGAGGCCACAGGGGAGCAGAGATCCACCTGCAGGCCAAGGAGGACCTGAGGCTGGAGCAAGTGGATGCACCTGAAGGAAGATGTAATCATGTGGAGACTCTGCACTAGAGCAGGTTTCTGGCAAGACCTATGTCATCATGGAGAGGAGTCCACGCTAGAGCTTGTGTTCTGGCAGGACCCGTGGCCCTGTGTGGTAACCATGCTGGAACAGTCTCTTCCTGAGGTGCTGCACACTGTGAAAAGAACACATGGAAAGGACTCAAGCTAGAGCAGTTCATGAGCTGCAGCCCATGGGAAGAACTGAGTACAACCTCCATTCCCCATGTCCCTGTGCTGCTCAGGTGGAGAAGGGGGAGGAGTTGAATTTGCTTTCCCTATGGTGGCAAGTGATGAGTGATCTCCTTCTTATTGCAACCCATGAGCCTTCTGTAGTATTTTCTCCTTCTCTTCCTGTTGAGGAGGAGGTATGATGTAGAAGCTGACTGGGCATCTGGTGATGAGCCAAAGTCAACACATCGCAGTGTCATGCTGCAGGAAGGCATATGCCCTTCAGTGCCAGGCAGGTGGGTGCTGCTTCCTCTTGACCTCTGGCTTACGCACAGAAATTTCTGCTGGGTGCGGCAACATTGTGCCACCTGTACTTCACTTCCTTCATCTTTGAATGGTACCAAAAAGAGCTTATTGTACTGCAAAAGCAGTAGTGCAGACTCTGGATGATTTGTACTCCCTGAAAAAACAGGCACGAGTTGGTAAACAGAAGTTACTATAATATTCTGCCATTTTACTTATAGAAATGGAGTATCTTCTCCCTGATGCAGAGTAAAATATTCCCCTTCCAAAGTCGCCAAATTAAAAGCTGGGAAAGACCTCTTAAGTTACAGTAGATTCCCCTCAGGACAGACTGAGAAGTGCAGGGTAGGTCTGTCCACTCAACCTGGGCTGGTTTATAACCTTTTATACAGAACAAATTCCTATGCCAAGAGGAGCAGCTATGTTCATTAGGCTTTTACTATAGCAACTACAAAAAGAAACACAGGCTTTGTTCAGTTAGGTTTGAAATCCAGTACAGAGCAATTGTAATTCAGCTAAAGAGGGTTTGAGGGCGAACTACCAGTATGTACATTCATTTCAGGAAAAGAGAATGGCATCTTCTGTAATCGCGACTAAAGGAGCTGTTAAGGTCTCTTTCAGGTTTTCCTGTTACCATAAAAGCAAGAGACATGATTTTCTCTCTTTGGAATTTGCAGCAACTATGTCATCTGGGTTTTTTTTGTCTAAGCTGTTTGAAGTCAATTTTGTAAACTTCCATATTTTAAATAGCACAAACTATTTTCTACTAGAAGCCCTGCCCTGAGGCACATGATGGTAACAGAAAGGACAATTGGTTTCAGTAGAAATCACAAAGTTCAAGGGTAAACCAGAGCTCTCTACACTTACAAGGGGTAAAACTGCAAGCTATTGTGCTGAGAATCTGTGCAAGAGTTAGGCTGCATGCCAGGAAAAAATACCTCCCTTGTAAAGCCATGGGTTTTCACCTCTAAGTTTGAGGACTATGAACCTCATTCCAGTGTGTCATTGCACCATTTCCTGCTGCTTTTATGCTTTCAAGTGACTCCGCTCCAGTCTCTGAACCTCCTCCACCCTGACCTGCCTGTCATGTAAGAGTTTTCATCAGATTCCACATCACAGGCTAATTATAAAGCACACTGCAGATTGTTATGGTAAGCAGGTGCTAGCCTGACGTTTTCTGCTTGGGCATGCACGTTGTGCTGCTGGGCTAGCAGACCTGGGCTACCTCTGGGTGAATGTGGAGGGTATTTCATAGCCCTAGTAACAGACCTAAGCCCTTTGCATACCTGTGCCTGTGCTTAATTGTGTGCATATCTGGCCCCTGCATGGCAGTAATAAAAGTGGTGCTTGCTCAGATGAATCTTCACAGTAAAGGAAGAGTGCACATTGGCATTTGAGAGCTTGGTGGCCTCTTTTCCAGATCCAAAAGGAGTATCTCTGCACTTGTCTCCAAGTATGTCCTCTGTGACCAACAATTTTGGAGTGCAGAGATGCTATAAGGTCACAATGTGTGTATGACCAGGGAGAGCAGTGATGAGGTTTCAGTTTCTCAATGTTTTTAAAGTTACTTTTACCTTGATGACATCTATTGATTTGTCCACGGAGCACCTAAGCAGATTGGCATTGCTGAGCACATCTGCTGACACCCAGGGCAGTCCATACCTTTGACCTCTAAGGTTTAGTCACTCCTTTGGACATCATTCTCAGACTACTGTTGTCTCACAGGCCTAACAGGGCTTGTAATGGTAACATACTGTGCTACTGATGTGTGCTTGCACCATGACCAGTATTATCACTGGAGAACCTCCAAAGCCAGTGGAGTGAGTCAACTCACAGACATGTATTGAGTCCTGTGGCCTTATGTAGTTTTTGCCTTCAAACTAACTAATCCTGTGCAGATGTTTTGGCATGCTTGTTGCCTGATTCCACTGAATCCTGCTCTTGGCATCAGGAATCTCTTTGTCAAGTGAGTAGAGTGCTTGGCAGCTTCAGAGCTCTCTGACTTGTTCTTCTACAGCCTTTGGGCCTCTGCCTTTCTGAGTGCAGAGGCTATGGAGACGTGATGAAGAACAACTTGTAAAGTACCATATGGTGGTTTGGTTTTGTAGAGGTGCTATTCTTGAGATGCAAACAACACCCAGCTCTCTCATTTTTGTCCTTGATCATACAGGGGTGTCCTTATTTCCTGAGGACCACTGGGATCCCTTTGAGTTACTCCTTTAAGTCCTCACCTGACAGTAAATATCCAAACTTCTCATACCAGATGAATGTGCTTCTTCTTCCATGATAAAGCACTGTCCATTGCTCTGAGTGCCATGCTGGCATGCACTCTCTGCATGTGCAAGGGCACTGCATCCAGAGCATTGACAGCCTGGGGCTTTGTTTCCTTCTCTGCAATTATTGTGACCTCTCAAGCTGGACAGGTGGGTACACTTACCCTAGTGGAGATCTGTGACAGAAACCCTGCAGGTGCTCCCATGTGTGCATTTCAGCAGCTCCATGCTCTGGATGGAGCCAATTTGCAAAATGCTGACCAGTGACAGCCCTTATGGCTTTTAGGTCTGCTTCTCAGACAAGTCAGGCTGTGAGGTGTGGTGTCCAGGCTGGGTGCTTTAGATTCATACAGCTGCTTCACCCTATTTCAAGTGGAGGTAAAGTGATCCTGCAACAACAATAATGCTGTAAAGGCCATCAGGCTTGAAGAAAATTTTAAATAAATGATAGTAGTGATTTGATAAAGATGCTGTTAACCGTTAGGAACTCAGCCAGAAATACAGCCTGTTCAGTCTGTTCTGAGGGTGGGACTTGCATTTGCCTCTTCTCTTTCTGTAACCAGCTACTTTCAGGGTTACCATGGCTTTTTTCACTGAAGACCCCACAGTGTGTCATGCTGGACATTTCTAAGGACTCAGTAGATGTGTCACAACCATGCTGCTCTGACACAGCGTTGACTCTGCACGTGTCTTATCTGTCTGTGCGCTTTATTGCTTGATTGTGTTGGTAAGCCTGTTAGGTTTTGCTTTAATAGTCTGTTGGATTTTACTCTACCTACAGTTTATTTTCAAGTACTCTCTAGGTCAGTGTAAGGAGATCTTCACTCTTTTTCCAGGCCATATATATTATGTCTTGACAGGTATGGTACCTATGTGTTGACAATGCAATAGGAGATCATTGGAAAAGACCAAATCTATTCTGACTCACAAGAACATAGAGTTGTGAAGCACTGGAAGGTGTAATATCAGTTAGAAGTGACCAAAGAAGATTTGAATTAATAAATCTATTAGCATAGGGCTGCCATAATGAAGTGTCAAATTCTTCACAAAACCAATTTCTTTTAAAAAGACAAAGGCAGAAACTTATGCCCTGAATTCACTTTTTGAGACAGGCTTATGATATGAAATGGCAGAAGATTTTCAAACAAGGTTGAAGAAAGACTTTTGATGAAACATTTGTTTCCAGGAATAACAGTTATCAGCGTTTCTTAGAATACGATATAAATTTGCATGTCTGACTTCGCTGATCAACTCCAGTATTTATACACGTGAGGAGCTGTGAGTTTGAGCTCCTGAACAGAGGGCTAGAAGTTTGGGGAGACCCACACTTCAGTTCAAGCCTTTTCTCTACTTACCAGCTGATTTCAGAGACTGCTCCACAGTCTTATGACTCTTGGGAAATGTATTTCAGTTGCCCATAAGTTAATTTCTAAAGCTTCAGAAATGCCTTTTCCTTTAACCTTTCTAAAATGCAACGTGTGATCTGTGAAGAAGGGGATGCTCTCTGTCACTACAATCACAGATAAAATCATATTTGAGAACATCTGAGCTTTTTCATTATTCATCTAGGCACATGCATGTGTAATTCCAGCAATGTAGGAGTAACTTTCCCTGGTGGTGTTGCCTAGGGGGATGCACTGATAGGCATGGAGCTTAGGTTTCATTCTGTTACCTGGTGCTGATTGACTGCGTGACAGGGGGAAAGTTGTTTTATCTCTTTGTGGGTCATTGTCTCAGAAACCAAAATAAAATCTAAATCTAAGTCCAAGTAGAAAGATAGTCAAGAGGAAACGTAGAAGATATTTGAGAAATTGGTATTTGAGCCATGGAGAGGCGTTTGGAAAAATCCCATTGAAAATCCCCTACATGGCATAGGACCACAGCACTTGTTTGCCACCAGCGTTGAGTGTATGAAAGGTTCTTCTCCATTAGCTGCATGTATTGCTGGTGTGGGGTACTAGTACATTTTCCATGTCACCCATGCCATGGGATGACAGAACCATCTCCTAGATTCTACTTGCTTTAGGGTGATAATGCTTTGTTTTGTGTATGCAGACACACATTTCTCTAATAGCTTTGCAGTGTTCTACGTAAAGCTCCTTGAAACGTTTTCAGTGAGATCAAGTCACTTGAAAAAGCATGTTTTACTCAAGCAGAATTCTTGTCTACATGTAGCTCATCATTTGCTGCGCCTCCACTTTTCAACTTGTATCAGGCTGGTACAATCTTTCACTGGCATGTATTTTGCTTGCATGGCCTCTTTCTGGCTGTGTGTGAGCTAATGGCACATCTGTTCTCACCTTTCTGTTCATGTATTGCAACACCTTCCCACTCATATGATTGAAAGGTAAAAGTTAATTTTGCAGAAATTAATTGAGTTAGCAAAATGGTTTTTAAAACACTCTGGAGAATGTTCTGTCAGCTTGACAGATGAAGGTAATGCTACAAAATGAATTTTGTTGACAAAATAATTTCAGGGTGTTGATAAAATGCATTTTGTCTTGAGAGTGAAAAATTCCAGATTGACAAATACTATTGTCCTTAGAAGTGTTTTTTCGGCTGTCAGTCAATTATTCCCTTTTTAAGCCAGCCAATGATAGTTCTTCATATCTGAAAAAAGCTTTTGCAAAAGATAGCATAAAGCTCTGAAGGACAAAATAATTAAACTTTGATTTGTTGCTTTCAAAATGCAAACAGCTTTGTTACTTTGATGAACAAGGATTGGTCGCCTACGAAGTGGAAACAGGTGACAAGTGTTTGATGGAGATTTGACACGCATTGTGGAGAAGAGAGGGTGGGATTTGGAGCTGGGTTTCTTGAAACAGCTGTTTGAAAACTTATTGCTAGACTATTTGAATACGTTTAAAGCTTATAAAATGGGTTTCCTGCAGATTTCACAAGCCATTTGCACGCACTCGGAAGTCTCATTTCTTCATTCCGTTATGTTGCACTTCTCGAGCATGAGAGAAGGGATGTGAGACCAGTGTTCTGCCTGTGGGTGCACAGCATGGGCTGGGTGGCAGCGTGCTCGAGGTGGGGCAGGGGCCGGAGCCAGCATTGCTGCTTGAGATGAGGCAGGGACTGGCATCTCTGCACACCCAAGCAGCCCAGGACCAGGACGTCTGTGGCCTCTGCACCTCTGGCTCATGTCCAGCTGTGGGGCCGGAGCCTGAAGCTCGCCTGACCGTGGGCTGGCAGGGCAACGAGTGCAGTGCCACAGACAAGAGGGCCCATGCTGGGCTGCCTCATCCCTGGTGAGGTACTGTCTGGCCCTTGTCACCAGAGGTTACAAGACCACCTCTTCCCACTGCGGTCAGAAGGCCCTAGGACTGGTCAGAAGACTACTGGCTCTGGGCAGACCAGGGCAGGATAGGCAGGGGCTTCCTTGCTCTCTGCTGCTAAGGGTGCTAATGAAAGGCAGAGGCTGATAAGCAACAGGGTGGGTGAAGCTGCCACAGCACACTGCAGGGGAGGCAACGCCTGGGAGCTGCCAAGTTGCACGGCCTGCAGATATTGAGACTTTGCATCAGTATTTCCTATGATAGCCTGGTGACATCAGCAAAAACATACCTCTGAAGCTTAGACAACTGGCATAGCTTACAAACACTGATTCCATCACCAGGCTGCTTCTTCAACCTTATGTACACAGAAAAAAATCTCTATCCTTTCAGCAGCTCCCAGGAACACTAGGCCCTGGATCAAGGCAGCTGTATGAGGTCAAGCCCAAAAAAGCAGTGCCAAATCGGATGAGATTTTATTTTTTAGTTAATGAACCACAGTCCTGCCTAAGCAGCCAGGGAAAAGTTAGCCAAGTTACAGTAAGGGTAATTGGAGTCAATATAATCTTGGTCACTAAGTGCATGGAGCTGTTTCTTCTAGATGCTGGTTTGGGTAAGGATATCCTGGGCTCTAGCCATCCTGCTGCTTCCTGGGAGGGAGTTGTGCCAACATTTTTTCTGAAACCCTCTGGTTCCTTTTAGGGATCTTGGGTTCAGTAGACACATCCCCTTTTGTATTGCAGCACAGAAAAGGACAGAACAAAAGCTTGTGTTTTGCATCTACTGGGATTTTTGAGGAAGCTAGAGCTCAAGGAGATAGTCTTGTGATGAGGTAATTCTACTCCATTGCCAAGTTGTACTTTTTCTTCTTTATCAATACTGGCACAACTAATTACATTAAAGCATAAATGACCTTGTTGGAACAGCTAATCTTACTCAAATGAGTGTGCCACTCCCACAAGTCCCTGGAATGACACTTACCATAATAGCTCCTTAATATGTGTAGCATCTGTTCTTAATTTTTGAAATAATCATTGACTCTTTCTCATTACCTTCACTTACCAATGCCAAAGTAAGCCAGCCATCCCTGGCATAACATTTAAACTTTTTAACTTTTGTCTGGGTGGGGCTTTGAAACCACTGAGGAAAAAATAAGCAATCAAAACTATATAAATCATCTGAAATCCTAGATACAATTAATGTGTGATAATTAACAGTAGTTAATGGCTTGGACTAATAAATTTACAAAAGCACAGTTTCTTTTTTGAAATTAGAGTAACTGGGATGCCTTTAGTCTTGCTTTTAAGGGGGACTGTCTTTCACTTTAGGAACAGTAGCATTGAAACCCCTCCAACAAACTGAGCACCATGATTAGTCTTTTAAAAAAATGTTAATACAAGAGCCCTCAGCAACCATCCAATGAAGACACACCATAAGCAGAGCTAGCTGACTGCATGAAAAGCTGCTCCCATTGCATCAGTGCACGGGCTACTTGAGCATTGTGTCAGGAGAGAAGAAAAGCGATGGGCTTCCTAAAGCTCTGGACGGGCTTGAGCTCTGATTGTTTCCCTTCTGAAAAACAGCCTCTGCACTGTCTGCCCAGGTGCTTCTGCGGCTTGTGCCAGGGATGCTGTCATGGGCACAACATGTCTTAAGCGACAAAAGAGATATGTTTGGCTCCTTAGGCTCAAACCAATCCCTCCAGGTTGGTTCAGGATGACAGGGAAATATACCATTCCATGGGGATGCTGGGATGTCTGGATATTATTTGCTAATTGAACTTGAACAGAGCTGTGCTTTCCCCTTCCATGCTGTGTATCTTTAGTAGGCAGGTTACAGCCTAGTTTCTCCCTGCTGGAGTGTGGAGAGCAGGGAGAATCGATGCACACCTACTAATCTGACTTCAGTTCACATCTGCCTTTTAGGCTGCTTGGTCCCATGGTGCAATCACAACAATGCTAGAATAACACCTTAAAACCAATCATTTTTATGGGAACACACATAGTATAAAAGGTCTGACTGTCTGTGCACACATATACCATCAGCGGCTATTACCCAATAAAGCTGTCAGATAGAGAAACATCACAGCAAGTCCTTGAACAATATCTCCTCAAGTTTAAACAGAGAAAAAGCTCCTCACAATTCATTTCTCCTAAAAATAAAGAGGATCAATGCAAGCTGAACAAATTAATCAGGGTTGCTTCCTACAGATGAGAGAAACAGGGTTTGTGACCACAGGTTCTGGCTTTAGGAGGGCTGCCTACTGGCCGTGCAAATCACCCTGACGGACTTGGCAAGACCCCTCAGGTGCTAAATGCCAATGCTGATTGCATGCATTTGACTTTTATTCTAGAGAAAAGCAGGAGCACAGGATCTTTCCCAAGAGCTGACAGGCCAGGGACTGCCCAACAACCCTGCTCTCTCTGCCTTCTCCTCACTAAGAGCCATCTTGGCACAATGACAAACCTGGAATAATGAGCAGGGTGTAAATGAGCTGCTCTGCTGCACTGGTGTCCTTGTGTCTGTAAATGCTGTCAGTGCATTCCTCCGCTCAGCGCAGATGCACCCAGAAATTCTAGGCTTCAGCATACCATTTTTGCAGCAGTTCTTGGCCCCAAAAGGAGCTGTGTAAAGTGCTTTAATTTCTCTGTAGTGATTAGGAAAGCAGTGCTTTCTTCATGACATACTGTCTGTGCTTCTGAGGCTCCTGCACACTGAGCTCTTTGTAGTTCTCTCTTCACAGTGTAAGTCCCATGACGCTCCATTTAATGGATGTTATTTAGGTTGAAAGGTAAGCAGCTTAAATGCTTTGCTTTCTAGTTTCTGCGTCCTGTTAAAGCCATCTCTCTCTCACTCTAAATTGCACATTTTGTTACATGAACATGTTTAGATAGAACAGGGGGTTTTCTGTCATTCAAATATTCGTAGTAGTGACTTGTGATTCTGCAACAGGGTTTGTAGAATCTCATCCTGCACCATTGGACCTTTATTCTTCAGAATGATGTTTGCCGCAACATTATAGCTAGGACTGACAAGAGGATTTAAAACAAATTGCACATTATCCACTTCCACCCTACTGTTGAAATTGCAAAAGAGAACAAATGAAATTCTGTCAAAGAGAAGCTCTTCTCTGTCCTCCCAGGCAGCAGAGTGGCAGCTACTGGGGCAGACCAAGAGCAGCTCTGACAGGAGCTGTGCTGAGATGGGAGTGACTCCTGTTCCCTCACCCCCAGCAGATGACTAAAGTGCTCTGTGCCAGGCTTCTAGATCTGCATCCATCTTGCCTCCATGCTTGATCCTGAGCACAACCTTTCTCAACCTCCTTTCAGTCTTTGCTTAGTCAGCTTCTGGATGATCTCCGAAATTCAGCACACCTCACAGGAGCATGGTCTGAGCTCTCCTTCTTCTGCCACACACCCCAGGAAGTGTAGCAATAGCTTGTATCTGCTGTTGCCTCATCTCCTTGTCTCCTTACCCCAGGAACCACTGCAAGGAGAAACACTTTCAGGGGACTGGGGTCCATATGACATTCTTTTTCTTCCTCTCACAGCCAGCAGTGAGCCAGTTTTTATGGGTCTCACATGGTACCAGCAAGAAATGCTAGCAGGATCCCTTTGTGGGACAATCTCAATGCTGGCTGTCTGCCTTAGCAGGCCTGCATTGTGAAGTCAAGTATGTGACACTGCAGGCCTGTTGTGAACCTGCCTCTTGCCAGCACAAGCTGGAAGCATTTTTGAAAGGCTTTGGGAAAGTAGGCAGGCTATGGGAAGGTTTGGCTGATGTAGCATTTGGATAAAGTGCCGTTCAATATAGGTAGATGTACACTCTGCTGATCTAAGAGATAACAGGAGCTCTCATGAAGTGAGAAAAGAAATGCAGCCTTTTCAGGAAGCCACATGCTCCTGTAGTTGATGAGGAGTTGAGAGCATCTTGCCACAGAGCTGCCCAGCTAGGAGACTCAGCACAAAGTCATTGGGCAGTGTTTAATAATATCTGCATGGCTTCTTTGTGTGTCGGGAGTATCTGACTTTATCTCGGTCAATGAGAGAGAGATTCTCCTTTGAGCACAAAACCTGCATTAACATTACACTATCATTGCTGTGGATGGAGCTGCCAGGAATTGCTACACCTTGCTGGTGGCTGGATAGTGGCTTCACTCTCTTTGTTGTATGAACTAGATATATTTTAAGTTCACGTTGACAGGAAGTCTTTTGATTTCAGCAAGAAAGCACAGCAGACAGCTCTGGCTTAGAGGCCAAACAACTTCCCACTTTTGTTGTTGCTGCTATGAAAAAGAAAAAAAAAATGATTTCTCAGAAATAAACCACATTTGACCTGCAAGTGGAGAGCATAGCTTGGCATACAGCAAGGGAAGAAATGAGGGATCAGGCACTGGGAAAGATATAGGCAAAATTCCATCTGAGTTCTGTCCACTTAAAGCCAGTTCTTTATTGGGAAAAGTCTCAGGCTCTACCTCTGTGCAGCTTTCTGCCTCAGTCTGTGAGAGCTGAACTGAGGACTCCTCCAGTCTGAGACTGCGAGAGCTGCAGAGGAATGCTTAATTATGTGACTTATACCCCAAAGGGTAATTACTGATCTAAGCTGCCTGCAATGCCCCAGAAAGCTGTTTAGCATCAAAAGCATTATTTAGCTAGCCAACAGCAAAGAGTAATTTTCAAACACTCTAGGAAATAAATTTCTACAGATTTTTAAGTTAGTCAAAGTGATTGGCAATGTGAGGTTAGCGATTGCACTCAATGATCTTAAAGGTCTTTTCCAAATGAAATGATTATATGATTCTATGATGGATTATTATTACCTGGTACTAGGAGTTACTTTTCCTAATTCTATGTAGAAAATGTACTGGTTGGTGGGAAGAGCAACAATCCTCTGTAGTCTTAGAGCCTTGATTCAGAATATTCCTGGGCATAGTGGAGTCAGGAAAGAGTCCTCCTTTTTAGGGACAGAGAGATTATCTCCAAGCCTACCATACCTGAAATGCCTTTTAATTGCTGAAGGGACAGTTCTGTCTGGAATAAGTTCCTGAGCAGTGTCCTCCTGGGCACTGGCCATGACAAGCTCTGCCAGCATTCAGGCACCAGACAGCCCCAGAGTCTACGCAGCAGCTTGGCCAGGACCTCAGTGGCAATAGCCCACAATTCTGTGGCTGGGAAAGGCTTTAGTGGCCACACCAGCCAGACACCAGCTTTTACATCTAGCCAGAAGGACAAAAGGTATGTGTCACCCTTGGTGCCAGACCATCCTGCCTTGGGAGACGTGTCTGCCCTTGGCATTGCAGTCCAGAAGCAGTTAATGCAGCCACGCAGGGAGTGCACCACAGGCACATGCAGCAAAGGCAGGCTGTGGTGTTTGTTCGTAGGCCTGTCAGTGCCATGCCAGTGTGCTTGCCTGTGGCCACACTCGTCTTTGCCTTATTGTCAATAGAGGTTAATTAGTATTTTATAGCGTACGTGTGGTGGGTCATCCCCTGTTTCTGTGTGAAGGGAACACAGAAGTAACTGCTCTGGGCCAGCTGCTCATGCACACTCTGGGACTCATTCTGCCCATGACTGCCCAGGCAACAGAGGTCTCCAGCAGTGGAGCTGGTCACATGTAACCATCTCTTAGCCTCCCTCAGATGCACATAGAACCTTGCGAAGAGCAGATGCGGGCAGCCATCTCCTTGATGCTGGCAGTGTCTTGCACCTGCAGTACTATCTCATTCTAGTAGGGATACTGTTAATAAATATAGGGCAAGAAAGTGCCAGTTAGGACTAAAATAGTAATGAAATTACATCATAAATGCAGCAGCAAAGCTGATGTGGTTCCCTGTTAAACGTGTATCCCATTTTATAGAGCTCTGAGGAAGCACTGCAGATTCCCTCCCCATCCCATTCAAGCCCTCTCTACTTTGAAAGCCTATATTTTTTCCAGAATATCAAGGGTTTCTTCGGACTTGACTGTAAATCCAGGAGGCTTTTGTGTGCATTTCACAAGGCTCTGTCCCTGCAAACAGACTCCTTTGGTTTTCAGGCTAGTCAGGCCCAGGACCTGCTCTGTGTTCTCTCCTTTTATATTTGTATCACTGTTCTGTTACAGCAAGATGTTGCAGAGAGGAGGTGAAAAGACGCTTGTAAGTCTGTTTCTATGAAAGTGTGAGCTTATTTTTAAATCTCTTGAATTATTTACTTTGTCTGCCTTTTTCTGATGACAGGTGACTATCTTTTTGACTTGTTCTTCCCAAGGCAGCATTTGGCATGAAGGGAGTTAATTACATGTGGAGTAAATGCAGCTGATATTAGTTTTCATGTCAAGTTTAAGCATTGGTGAAATTTCAGAAAGTGGTATTTTATAAATTAGACTCTGGATTGTGTGCTTTTTTTTAACGAAGGCTTGGCTTTTGGCAAGGCAGCAGGAACAGCTAACAAACATACTAGATGAGGGATGCTTGTCTTTAAGGATGTACTCTGTCAGCTATCAGTAGACAGTAGTGAGGTCAGTGTGGCAGCCCATCAGCTGTATGTGGAGAGTGTAATAGACTCCAGCAGCATACCAACACCTTTGACAGGAATTGGTTTCAGTGACAAATTGCTGGTCTGTGGGATGAGCTGCTGCTTTGAACTGATGGGGTGATTAAGCTAGTTGCTCCTTTCCATGAGAAAGTGCATGCCCTGTGCACTAACAGGAAAACCTCTTTGTACTTCAAAGCCGTTTAGATACTGATACCATCAGAGCTTAACTGAAAAGAATCAACACCCTGTCTGCACTGTCTGTGCAGCTGTACTACCAGGAGGACAGGTGAGACTCTGGTTCCTGGGAAATTCAAACTACTGTCAACATACACTGACAAACTCGTCCCCTTTGTTGCTTCATCTCAGGCTATAGTGAGCAGTTAATTTCCTCCCTCTGAAAGGCTGGAATGATCTTACATTAATTCTTTAAATTCCACTTCAGAAAAAACTTATTTCTTGTAAGAGTGATGAAGCCCCGGCACAGGCTGCCCAGGGAGGGTGTGGACTCTCCTTCTCTGGAGATTTTCAAACCCACCTGGACATGTTCCTGAGTGGCCTGATCTAGGCAGACCTGCTTGAGCAGGAAGGTTGAACTGGATGATCTCTAAAGGTCCCTTCCAACTCCTACCATTCTGTGATTCTTGTGGTATGAGGGGTCTCAGGAGCACAACCCCATAGCTGGATAGGTGCAGTGGCCTGGAGCAGTGGCGCTGGGTCTGGCAGGGCTGAGAGCAGGAAATGCTGATCTGCTCTCCAGCAGACAGGCTGGCCATGAGAGTGGTGGCTCAGGTGCTGCTTGCCAGCCCTCAGCAGCTGGGCCCTGCAGGCAGCTAACATGGAAAGGGTCGTAATTAACCATCCATCAAGGGTAGTTTGCATCCATGGAATGACAACTCATAAATGATGCTTTAGAAGAGAGCAGTTNTGGCATAGGCTGCCCAGGGAGGGTGTGGACTCTCCTTCTCTGGAGATTTTCAAACCCACCTGGACATGTTCCCGAGTGGCCTGATCTAGGTGGACCTGCTTGAGCAGGAAGGTTGAACTGGATGATCTCTAAAGGTCCCTTCCAACTCCTACCATTCTGTGATTCTTGTGGTATGAGGGGTCTCAGGAGCACAACCCCATAGCTGGATAGGTGCAGTGGCCTGGAGCAGTGGCGCTGGGTCTGGCAGGGCTGAGAGCAGGAAATGCTGATCTGCTCTCCAGCAGACAGGCTGGCCATGAGAGTGGTGGCTCAGGTGCTGCTTGCCAGCCCTCAGCAGCTGGGCCCTGCAGGCAGCTAACATGGAAAGGGTCGTAATTAACCATCCATCAAGGGTAGTTTGCATCCATGGAATGACAACTCATAAATGATGCTTTAGAAGAGAGCAGTTCTTTCCAGCCTCCAGCACTGCTTACAGACAGTGGTGCCCCATGTAGCTTAGCAGGGAGCAGATCTGTTTTCAACGTGATCTTCTGATCTTTATGTACTGTCCAGCTTCTTATGTCACAGAATTCCAGCTGTTGTGTTTAAATCTCATGGAGATGATCCTGAGATCAAAGGGAGAATCTCTGCTGGGATGAAACTGCTTTAGCTGTCCACTGCCAGTGAGGCACTCTGAGCTGAGCTGGGTGAGTTGCAGTATAATCCATGTCTCATCTGCATCATTTCTTTGTCTTTTAATGAGTGGACTATAGTTTAGTGTGTCTGAGTGAATTTATTGCTCTGAGTCTTGTTCTGAGGAGCGATGATGACTGGGTGCCCCATTGTCTTTTAGCTCATGTGTATATGAAAGAAACAAGTCATCTCATGTTTCCTGTAGCTTATGGCCCATGTCTGATAGTGGAATGTAAAATGACTTTATGATTTAGAAGTAGAGAAGGTTATCTCTAAATAATATTAAAAGTTAAAATGCGGAATAGAAATGTTGCTTTAGTTTTTGTAGGTTCTACATAATTTTGTCTTCTTCCCCAAAGTATTTAGTATAACTCAATGAGAAAATTGTATTCAGATCCTGTGGGCTGCTCTGCCATGACTGAACTGATATTAGGGGAGATAAAGTGTTTTTAGAGGAGCCATTTGGACCACTGCCTGCTGGGGGAAGCACTTGGTGCCTGGGCTGTACCATCTGTTAAACAAGACAGAGACAGCAGCAGGCTTGTGGTAAGAAGTGAGAACATGGCTGCCTGCTCTTGAGGCTGTAATGTTATACTAATGGTCTCAGGAGACTTGAGTGCCCAGTGGCCTCTGCTTGTTGTTCCTGCCTCTGGGATGTTTGCTGAGAGCTACTGAGAGGGAGCAGCACATCAGATGGTGTCTTGCTTAGAGCATGATTCTTGCTTTAAATGTGGTGTTGTCTTGTTGATGGCAACAAGCTAAGTTGGCTCAGCATCCACAGTGCTGTGGTCTGAGGCCTCACAGTACTATTGAGGGATGTCATCACCATGCACAGACCCATGGGTATTGCTTCTATCCCTCTCCTTATCCTTGCTTGAAGTGTTAGCTGAGCTTCAAAACTTCCTGGAGTAGTCCCATGAGCACATGCACAATGAAGTTTGGACTTTGCCTGTCCTACACGTTGTTCAGACCATCATAGAAGGATCCTCCTGTAAAGGAACAAGGTGCTCTGCCTCGTTCTGCTGTGTTAAGTGGGACAAAGCTGGGAAAAAGCTTTCTGAAACTTAGTCTTAGCTCCTGATATTTGGGACAGAATGGTTAAAATCACAAAGCAGCTGTGGGTCTCTGCACAAGAAGGGCCCTTGGGAAGGATTCCTGAGTAAGGAGGAACACTAGGACTTAGGTCTTTGCAGAAGCGGTGCTTTGCAGTGTGTGCTGCAGAGCTCAGTGCTCTGCAAAGCTTGCCTGATGCCTGGAGCAGAAGCATTTGGGGTGTGAGCATGCAAAGGACTGAGGTTCTTAGTGCTGACATTGCAGACATGACTAAGCCGTTTTGAGGAAAGAGATGAAATTTGACAGGTTTACTATCCAATTGTTTGTTATAGATTTCAAATAAAAATAAATTGGCTTGTTTTGAACAAATAAACCAAGGAAAAGCTTTTGTAAGCAGAAGTGTGTGGTCTCTGAAGCATGGCAGAGAGCTCTGTATCCACAGCCAGTTAACATGCTCTTCAAGGCACTGGACTGAAAAGTGAATGCCTCTTCTTCGCCTTGAGGCACTTGAGGGAGGATATGCATGGGAGTAAAGGGAGGAGGTTTTAGAGTCTGAGCATCTCCCAGAAAGCAGGCTTATCCCCAGCACCATCCAGACAGCATTGCAAACAGCTCATTGCTGGCACTGGTGAGCTCCTGACAGTGCCTCCCAGCCCGAGGAGCAGAGTGGTACTTGCAGAAGAAGCAGTGAAAACCTGTGTGAGGCTGGCATGGTTTCTGCTCGCCCCTCCCATGCTGGAAGTCACAGGCTTGGGGTGAGACTCAAGGAACAGGCAAGGAGGCAGTGGCCTTGCCTCTGTAAGAGTGATGAATTCTTTGGCCCTTCCATGGCTCAATACTTTGTGGCTGGTGTGCCTCTCGAGGACAGACATGGAGCTGTGTGAGCTGACCATCTCTGGAGGTTCTGGTATTTCAGGGACTGCCAGAGGCAGACTTGCTTTTTCCAGGGTGCTGGAATTGGTGTCAGAGTGGGTCTGTTTGGATGTCTCCTGGATCCCCATTTCACTTTGTGAGACTGCTTTCCACAAAGGCTGCTGCAAGGCACCTGGGTAGCACATCCATGGACAGTGTGTTCAATTTGTATTTAGAAGGAACTGCTTGCTTAGGAAGTTTATCTGCTGCTTTTGTTAAGTCATGGACCTGTTGTCCTCCAGGCAACCTCCTGCTGACATCTCCTTCGCAGGACTGGGAGTCTCTGCAGACTGCCAACCCAGAGGTGGTGATAGGGCACGGTGTGCCAAAGCTGGGGCTGGCAGAAGGTGCTAGGAAAGGTCCGAGTGACTGCTAGGCCCCAAGGTGCAATATGCCTGCAGGGGCAGGGTTTGGTGAATATCTGTAGGAACTGCTTGCTGGCAGACTGCTCTCTAGGAATTAATTTGGTGCAGACAGAAAAGCCAGGAGAGCAATGTCCTGACATTGAATAGGGCATGAGCTGCATCTGGAGCAGTGATGACAAGGATGGTATCTGTCAAGTTGGGTCTCAGAGGACTGGATGCTGTGCTGTGCCTCCAGGATCGGAGGAGAGAGCCCAGTGAAGCCAGGTAGCCCGCACTGCCCCCTGCACACTTCTCTTGGGAGAGCCTGTAGTGAGAACAGCAGCTCCATTAGATTGCTGCTGACCAGAAGAGCTCTGTGTCCTTGGCTGAGCGTACACTCTGACCCTTCAGCACCCAACTGGACTTCTGTAGTGTGGGTGTTGGCTAGGACTAGGACTGCAGAGCCTGGGCAGCTGAGGTCCTGAATCTTCCTGCTTTGCTTAGTGCCTTCATTCAAATGACAGATGGGAGAGTCTGGAGGTTCTTCTCAGGCTCTTTGCACCTTTTAGCTTTGCTCCTAAGGACTGGTGTGTGCTGGGCTGTTTATCAGCTGGAACTTGCTAATAAATGTTTAAGCATTCTGGATTCTCTGGAGGACTTTTGTTTGCAAAGACTCTGGGATACATGAGCAAATGGTTGCAAGGAAAATGCCTTTCATTTTTTAAGATAAAGAACATCGCAGAGCCTTGGAGACACCACTTCGTTCATGAATTGAATTGCAAGAGTCATCTGGTGTCAAATAAGTTTCATTTAATAGGTTGCTCACTTAAATAAAGTTTCTGTAGAAATCAATATCACTTTCTCCTGCAATTGACAGCTCAAGACATTGAAAATGGCGTTTTTCACATAAGGTTTATTTAATTCTAGGGGGAAGAATCCTTCCCACACCTTCTGCTTGGTCTAGGCAGTACTAGTGCAAGGTTAACAGTCTGCTGAGGAGGATACCTGCCCTCTTTTCCCATGGGGATAATGTGAGGTCGTTTTAGCACAGGCTTGCCAGTCTCATATGCAGTCAGGATGCCGTTATCAGAGGGCTGTATCAGAGATGTGGCTGCAGCTCATTGAAGGAAACAAACAAGTGATTGTTTCCTCTCTTACAGATGAGTTTAGCAGGGCAAAATGCCTCATTATATAGCTTAGCAGAATTAGACTTTCTGTAGAGGCAGCTATCTGTGGGACTGGAGCTTGCAACAAGGATACTTCTGTGTCCAGAGTAGGTGAATCTCGCTATTTCAAGAAGAAATTGGGACACCTCCTGTAAGAAAATGGGACACTTTTGCTCCATGTTTTTTGTTTCAGTCTGATGGCATCCCATGGGGAAGGGAGGATACTCTACCAGCTTTCTGCACCATCTCCCAGGAGAGCTGTGTGTAGGAAATGAGAGCTGTTATTATTCCTACTATAGTGAAATAATTGTTTCTGAACATTTGCTGTTTCCTCTACTAGCTTATCAGTCTTAAGTAATTTCTGAGGTTGACACGCCATCTCCAGTCACATTAGTCTTGTTGTGTGGCATGACTGATGCAATTACGGCTGACATTGTCACAGCATTTTTCACCAATGCCTTCAATTGCAAGCTAGCAGATGACCCCTGAAATGAGCAGTAGGAGATGGGAGTGCCCTGAACTTCCTCTGCAGGAAAGAGTTGCTGACTCTTGGGGTAACGTATAAACAATGTCAGGTTTTTAAAGCAACTGTGTTTCAGCTTGATATGGGCAAGGAACTGTGTTATTACTCCACTCTTGCACAGCCTGCACAGGAACTTTCCCTGCCAGCGTTTTTAGCCACGAGACGCCACCTACAACCAATGAGAGCGAGTACATTGGCAGTGGACTGAGGAATGCGTGAGGTGCTTTGCTTCTTGTCTGCCCCTTGATACAAGTGCCAGCAGCCACTGTGAAGTGCAGGGGGTTAGAAATTTGGGAGTGGGCCAGTAGTCATAGCCTAACTCTGCAGAGGTGCATGTCCTCAAAGGAAAACAAAATTCCTTCACTCCTCGAGTATTTACTGTGGGAGAGTGACAGGCTGTCAGAGCCTTGCAGACATCCCTTTGTGAAGGAGAATGGCAGCACCTGAGGTGGGATGCTGTGCAGGGAGAGGAAACACTTCAGATGAGAGTTAAGCAGTGGGAAGATAGCAGAGCCGTTGGGAACACCTATACTCACTCTCCACCCAGGCACATGGGACCAAAATGTAAATCTGGGCTGCAAGCTCTTTTTGGAGTGTACAGTTCCAGGAGGCAAGACACCTGTGGGTGAGCAAGTGCTAGGTCTGGTGGCTGAGGAATAGGCAGGAGTGCTTGGCAGGACACAGGGTAGCCCTGGGGCTGCTGGTGGATGCTCGTAGCAGGGCTGGCCACCAAGCACCCTGCGCTTGTTCTGTGCTGGGACAGCTGGTGAGGCCATACAGGCCAGCTCCTGCTCTCCTGGCAGCTCCTTGCTGTGGATGGGAGAGGCTGGTTGGTGAGAGGGAGGGGCAGGAGTGGCTCTGCACTGCAGCAGCCCTGCTAAGTCTCACTGCTCTGAGTGTAGGAACACACTTCTAGGACATGGTTGGAGCAACTTGTAGCCACTAACCCAGAGCTGATGGCAGTTCCCCAGTCCCTGCCAGCCAGCCAGAATTAAATGCTATGTAAAACCACCCATGCTTTTAATTACCTCTTTCAGGCACAAACTGACCATCTAACTTTGCACGATTCACTGAGATTCCATTTTACTCAAAGAAATAAAAATAATAGTTTAAATGGTTTCAAATATAGCTGTAAATCCCTAACAACATTAACCTTTTCCAAAGCATTAAACTGATCCCTGGTGGATTCTCAAAATTGCTATTAGGAGAAGGCACGAGATACTCTGTCCTG
Source organism: Urocolius indicus (assembly GCA_013401255.1). Taxonomy (NCBI): domain Eukaryota; kingdom Metazoa; phylum Chordata; class Aves; order Coliiformes; family Coliidae; genus Urocolius; species Urocolius indicus. The sequence goes on from WBNH01007107.1 coordinate 56,440, forward strand.
AACTTCGTGCTCCTGGAGTAAATAACAAGGCATGCTGAATGTGGAGTTTATTAGCTTTCTGACTGGCGCCTGCCAGTCTCCTCACCCTATTCTGAGTCATCAAACATTAGCACTTGCTGTATTATGAAGGCAAAAGTTCACACACAGAATCACAGATGTGAGGAGGGGGACTAAAAATGATGTCTGGGTTCAACAGGGGAACAGCAGCTGCTGCAGAGAGCGTGGGAAGAGAGGAGGGCTGTCTGGCTTGTACAGCCGTGCATCATTCTTTGAAGAGATCTGAGGCTCTGGTTTTTGATTGTCAGAAGAACTTGGATGGAGACAGGAATAACAGGAGAGGTTTAATTAGGCTTCTGGGTCCAACTCGTTCATTATACAAGACCAGATTCAGTATTTCATTTTGGTGCACTGACTGAGAGAAGGGAATGGGGCCACTGACCTTTCTGGAGCCACAGAGATTTGCCCCTGAAAGGGTAAAGTGACCTAAAAAACCCACTACAATCATGCCCAAGCAGGAAAAAAAAATACCAGAATCTTTTTACTGAAAATGTACACCTGGTGTGGCACATGCATCAGGAGCAGTTTTGCAAGATAAATACTACCATACACAGACTGTGAGAAGGCAAGAAGGTAATCATAAATGGGAATGAACACTGGGGCTGTTTAGGGTGCCTTCACAGATACTGTCATAAGAGAGCTGATGAAAGTAGCAATTAAAACATAAGAAGATACAAATATATATCTAATTGGGAAAATGGGAAGCTCAATAAATGAAACCTCTTTGGCCATTCATCTGAGATAAGGCACTAGTATCAATTAAGAATCTTTGGGTTAGGGACAGGGTTAAACATACAAGGAAAAATGAAATGTTAGCCGCAATGATGTTGAGGACTGGCTTCTAATCAGCAGTCACGGTGCAGGAAAGGCTGAAATATCCCTCATCTGTATTTGGAGATAAATGGGTGAGCTACTCACATCCTGCAGTAAATACAGAATACTTTATTCTGCTGGAAACTAGAGGGGATGATAAACTAGGACTGTTACATGTTTAAATTTGGAAGATGATATGAAAGAGTCCTTAATGTTGTTTTTGAACAAAATGTGGTACACTGGAGAAGTTTGAGAGGCCAGTAACAGCGACTGTTACTAGCATATTGGAAAGATAAAGGAGGAGCCCAGGAGCTATGGGCTGGTGAGGCTGATAGTGTTCCCAGGAAAAAAATACAGAAAAAGAAGTTGCCTCCCCAGAGACTGTGTGTTTAAGAACTTCTTCTTTGCATATTTGGGCTGCATCTCAAGGGAACACTGCATTTAGTCTCCCCTGCAGCTGAAGAAATTCTTTGTGGGTGGCAGGCTAAGACCATGGGCTGGGAGTAGGGAAACAGGACCAGGGTCTGAGGGAGTGTGAGGAGAGGCTGATGACTGCAGGAGGGTTTACAGCAGGAGAGGTGCAGGTGTGGGGCAGGCAGTGGAGTTTGCCCACCATGGGGCAAGAAAGCAGGAACAGAACTGACTAAGGAGAGACTGAAGAACATATACAAGCAGGGACTGCTCTGAGATTGGGAAAGAAGGGCAGGTGAATCAGGCTTGGGAACCAGCACAGTTTGGGGAAGAGGTTTGTAAAGACCTTGCTGAAACCCTCTGGAGCCTTACAGCCTGTGTGCTGTAAGGAAGAGGAGGAGGTAAAGGCTCCAGGTCTAGGAAGTACTAAGCCTTTGAGATGCCTTTCTTTTTGGTGTTGAAAGAATCTGTGCAGAATACGAAGTACACTGGGGTGGGAATCTTGTTTGGTAGCCCAACTGCAGCCCAGCCATGGGCTCATCCCTGCAAGGACCTGCCATGAAGGTGCTTGTTGTCCCTGCTAGCAGTAGTCCCTTGGGAAGATGGCAGTGCTAACTGCTAATGGTGATGTAGCACATCGCATCTCCTCTGATGCGGCTCTGTCTCTGCTTTGCTGTGTCTATCTGGAGCCTGGCTCTGGATACGACTGTAGGAGATGGAGCTTCTTTCCTCAGGCTTCTCTTGTCACATCTGCACCTACTCTGCTGCTGAGCCACTTTCTGAAGCTCTGGGTCTGCCATCTATCCATCGGGTGCTGGGAGAGCAGCTGCAGTTGTATATCCCATAAGGGCAGATTACTTCTAGTCTGCTTCAAGTGCCATTAAAAGACATTTAGTTCTAAGAAAGGACAAGTTCACATTCCATCTAACATCTGTAATGCTTGTAATTTCTATGAGGAGTGATATTGATTCCTAGGGCTGTGCTGACTGTAACACAAATGGACAGCAACTGTTAGGAAGAATTTCCTAAGCCTGCTACATTAGCTTCTCTGAAGATGCTGAGTGATTTATACGTTCTCAACAGCTATAATCTGCTAATGACAAAGACTTGTGACCTGCATGCTATCAGACACATCCTGGCTGCAATTTCCATGGGTGAGGAAGCAGCTTTGTACCATCACTGCACTCTAGTTTTCCTCTGTTGTAACCCTCAGGCTTTTATGGCATTCCCAGTTCCCTAATGCAGGGACAGCCCTGGATGTTTCCTGCCTCCCTGTCTGTGGAGGCAGGAGGTGAGAAGTGGACAGCAGGTGCCTGTACAGAATGGCAGGTACTGTGTTCAGAAGTTCTTTTAGCTAGCTCCCCACACTGTTTTGGACTAAACAGCTGACAAGTAACAAGGTTGTTGCTACATTCCAGGCACTTCACGTTGAGTTACTGGTATGCTAAATATCTGATTACCTTTGAAGCTGTCGTGGTTTAATAACTAGCTTACAATAGATGCAGCACAACAAAATCATTCTCATCTCTGGGAAGGTGATAATCAAAATGGATGACATCTGTTTTTTATTGGTGAGTAGAAAACTCCTTTGTTCTCAGGGAAGATATCACAATTGGAAAGCTATGATACATAGCTAAAATAAGACTTCACATTTCCCATCTTTTCATAGCTGCAGAGCTTCCAATAGTACAAAATTGATTGTATTTGAACATATTTGTGATTCTAACCTAAACCATGGGTCTGGGATCAAGTTTGTCCTTCTGATAAACAAGGATAAATGTAACTGGTAGTAGCTGAGAAAGAAGGTCTGGCAGTAAAAAGAGCATTTTTGAAGAATGTTATTTTCAGGGGTGCAGCTGCTTGTCTCTGACAAATTAAAAAGGGAAGCATCTCTAAGGCACAATGGGAAGAAAATAATCCAGGAGAGATTTTATTAAGAGTCAGAGGCAATAGACCTGTGGAGACAATCTTGTGTTCTGCCAAGTATTACGATGCTAGATGTTTTCATTCAGAGAGCCAAAGTAGGCATTTGTATGCACTGTGCAAGAAATGGTATGTTATTTAAACATGCTTGTCTCTAAGGGGCTGTATTCTCTAATTCTCTGACAGTAAATACATGTTTTAAAAGAGTTTCTTCTAAATGAGGAGGGAGTTCACCTTTCAGTGCTTCTGATAGGAAAGAGGACATATAGAACATCTCCTTGTGCCTCCTCCAGGCTGACACAGTCCCTCTCACTCCTTGTTTTTGCCTGGACATTTTAGTATCGGGGCAAAGACAAGCACAAGAAAGTTTCTATCAAGTAGCATGTCCTGTGCTCCTGCTTCCTATAGCAGCCCTAGTAAATGCCTCACGTCTCACTTTCCCAAACAGCTGCCCTGCCTCTTGAAGGGGGGTCACCTGAAACCTCCCTCCTGTCTCCATGCTGTGTCCTACCTAAGGCACTGCCCAAGGTCCAAGGACTTGCTGGATGCTTGGGTATCCCACACATGGTGTGAGCTTTCTGTGCCTCCTTTCCTGCAGCTCAGCAGCAAGAATCCTGCCTGAAGCTTGGAGCTGTCCAAGACAGTGTGGTGACTCAGAGGAGGGAAGAGAGTGATTTGGGAGGGCAGACCCTCAAGCACCTGCCCATGTAGGCTACAGGAAACACCAGCCTGGAGCTCTGAACAGATTCTTGAGTACTTGCCTGCACTTGCTGTTTAGTGTCTGTCTTCCAGCCCTTCTCTAGGACCATCATTTAACCTTGCTTCTGTAAATCAGAGTGTGCAGACATTTGAGAATATGCAGGCTCAGGCAAATCTTCTCTTTGACTAGACTGGTAGTCAAGATGGTGTTAAAGAAGCCGCTACAGCTCCATAGCAAAGACCTATGAGGAACCAGTGTTGGCCTTACAAAGTGTTCAGAAAAGGTCTGTACACCACAGAGAGCTGTCCTCAAAGGCACAGAACAGTCCAGAATGTCTGGGCGTGACATAAAGCATGTTGCTGAAGGAGTTGAGACAGCCTGACCTGAAGCAATTCAAGGACAGGAATTCAAGGGACATCTGCCACATTCAGACAAGAGACCAAACACTCTGCTGCTGACACTGGTTGAACAGTGTTAGGGCTGGAATAGAAGGTGGGAAGGAGATAAGCAAGCCAAGGCAGGCAGGGCACTGGGACAGGTATCACCTGGACAGGACTCACCACAGCACAACTTCACCCACCATGCAGACTGAGCACATCCAGACACCCTGGATCCTCAGCATGGGCTGCTCCACCAAGCTTTGCAGGACCATTAAGATTTTACAAACTAGTTCCACAGAACCGACCTCTGAGGAAAATTTTGTTCATCTAGCCATGTTCTTATTCTTCCTGCAGCATAAACTGTGGGGTTCATTGAGAAAGTCAACAGTTTTCAGAGAAAAGGAGCCTTTCTGGGGAGATCAGACTACTTTCCTATGTAATGAAAGCACTGACCTCAGTAATGCCTCTACCTGGGAACGCATTTGCATGGGGAACAGACTGCATGCTCTGAGGACTTGTGTGTTTGTGCTGGAGCTGGCACTGGGGTGACACAACTAGGTCTTTAAGTAGGCTTGGATCTGCTACTTTGCTGAGTGCCAGCCAGGTCCTTGGAAGGAGGGAGAAAAACATGGGGAGCAAGTGTGATGGCAAACTTCCAGGTGGTCCTTGCAGAGGTCATGTCATCTGAGGACCAGGTCAGTGTGTTGCACAAATAAGTTGTCCAACTCTAGGAATAGTATTAGGCCTGGGGAGAGATGTGGTTGTGGGTACCCAAGATGCTGCTCCTCCAGAACTACATTAAACATCACCTGTAGGACTCCAGAGAGCCTGCAGAGGAGAACTGGCGTGCCTCATAAACTTGCTATAGTTAATTCTATGCATGATTTGCAATGGCAGTAGAGCAGAAGAGGTTCTTAAATCTGCTTATTGCCCCAAGAGAAGTGTCTTGCCCTTCCTGTGTTGTAAGACCCTTGCTTGGGAGCACAAGGCTCCATCTATAGCATCCAGCTCCCTGGTTCTGCATAAGAGAAGAAAGACATACGCTCTCACTTGTGTACTTATGGCAAGCAGAGAAAGTATTTTGTAGAATTAACTCTTAAAGCACTTAGATGCTTTCTGCAGTGTCTATGACTCACTCAAAGGGCCAGTGAAAGAATGGCACAAGCTCAAATTCCAGGAGAACACTGCTGGGTATCTCATGCTGGCTGGACTGGAGTTCTGACCTTTGTCTACAGGACCTCAGTTTTCTGCATTAATTATGGACAAATCCAGTGAAAGAAGATGAACCTGGGATAGATACGATTTCCATCATCTTTGACTCTTAGCAGAATGAAGTTAACCAATGCAGTTTATTAAATAATTGTTTGCTCTTATTTGATCATGTTTATCCACAGGTGACCATCTATTTTCAATATGATTATGCTGGAGGGAACTGAGAGCATTTGCAGCAGGAAATTCCTTCAGCTGCCCAAAGCCCAGTCTAGAGCTTGGTGTTTAACATGCAGCTGCAGCACAGACACATCCTTTAAGCATCAAGAAAGAGATGTGGATCCGGGTGTTTTTTTTTTCTTTAAAAAAAAAAAATATGACATTTTGAAGTAGGTTAAACCTACCACTTTTCCACATTTTCTCAGAGAGAGATTTTGTCTGGCTAGTGTACGTGCTTTCCATGAGAAATTATTTATGAGCTGCTCAATCCCTCGTCTACTCTTCTTGATGTAACAATAGTAGATCTGGAGGAATGACCAAGGTTAGGTTTATAGTCTTACTTCAGATGTAGTGCCAAGTTATTCAGTGTTTCGTTTCTGTTCTGAACCAAAGGACAATTTATCTCAGCAGTGTCCTTCAGATTATACCTATATACCATTTTACCAATAAGCCATGCACCTGCTGCTCCAATCCCAGAAGAAATCAATATTTCATTTCAGAGATGCCAATTATTTGCTCTCCTTCATTTTGCCATTCTTATGGAGACAAACTTTTTTAGGAGGTGTGGGAAGAAATACAGAAGGATTGTGGAAAAAACTTGCCTAATTCAGCTACTGAATCCTGTCTGATCACACAATTAAACGAGTAGCTTCAAAGGCTGAAATAAACTCATTTATGGAAATTCAAAACAAACGATTTTGATCACATCATACTTCACATCAGGGATACAATTTGAAGGGACTGGGTGAGGGCATAGTATAAGCTAAAACAGGTTGTGTGTGCAATGAACCAAAGTAAAAGGTTTACAGAATCACAGAATCTTAAGGATTGGAAGGGACCTTGAAAGTTCATCTAGTCCAACCTCCCTGCCAGAGCAGGCCAGCTAGAGTAGGTCACAGAGGAACTCATCCAGGTGGGTTTGGAATGTCCCCAGAGAAGGAAACTCAACAACCCATCTGGGCAGCCTGTACCAGTGTCACCCTCACAGTGAAAAAATTCTTCTTTGTCTTTCTTTGGAGCCTCTTATGTTCCAGCTTATACCCATTGCCCCTTCTCCTATCATTGAGAAGAACCTTGCTCCATCCTCCTGACACCAGCCCGTTACATATTTGTAAACATTAATGAGGTCACCCCTCAGTCTCCTTTTCTTCAAGCTGACGAGCCCCAGCTCCCTCAGCCTTTCATCATAAGGGAGATGCTCCACTCCATCATCTGTGTGGCCCTGTGCTGAACTGTCTCCAGCAGCTCCCTGTCCTTCTTGAACTGAGGGGCCCAAAGCTGGACGCAGTGTTCCAGATGTACTCTCACAGGGGCAGGGTAGAGGGGCAGGAGAACCTCTCTCGACCTACTGCCCACACCCCTTCTAATGCACCCCAGGATGCCATTGGCCTTCTTGGCCACGAGGGCACATTGCTGGCTCATGGCCATCCTGCTGTCCACCACCCAGCTCCCTTTCCCATATACTACTTTCTAAGAGTTCATTCCCCAGCCTGTATTGTCTGAGTATGAATAATAGATCAGCTCATTCTAGAGCATAATCATCAGGGGTTTAAGTGATCAATGTATATCAATGTAGCTGGGCATATTCTTTATTGGAGTTCCCTCCAAATAATTGGCCTAGACTTCTGCAGTCCTAGGGGGAGGTGACCGTGTCATCGCTGTCTTTGCTGGGCAAATGCAAAATTGTAGCTCAGCTCCTTGCTTACAGCCATTTATCCTGGCACTTGTATAATTATAATACATGCTTTATTGCTTGTCAATATTTTAACCTTTCTGACACATTATCCCCTAGGGCAACTGAGCAACCTTAATAACATAGCTGATAATGATCCTTCACATGAACAAAGTTATCACCAGGGTCCTGTATAAATCACATGGAAAAGATGACAGATTTCACTGACTGGTCATCACAAAAATGGGAAGAGGCACAGACTGTGACAGCTTAATGGGGAAGGTAATAAAACCAACAATAAAGTAATTTAGAATATAACCAATGATTCTCAGGCCCTTCTATTTGTTTTCATGCTAATAAAAGATAAATGTCAGATTAGGAACAAGACCTGGAACTGCTATTAAAACTATTTGGAAAATGTTATTAAATATCAACAATTCACAGCTCAAGAAGTGGCAACATGGGTCTGTCTTACCTGTATGAGGTCCTTGGGAACAAAGTGGGGATAATACTATTTGCTTTGCTGTTTCCTGGGGTGCTGTTTCTACAATGCTGAGAGAATCAAGACCGTGTGCTGTCCTCACAGGCAACTCACACCTCGCTCTGGAAGGAGCAAGATGTTGTGTGCTGCCTCAGCAAGAGTAAGCCTCCTGGCCACTGGTGAAGAGTGAGAGAGAGACTTTGTCACAGGTCCCAGATTTAGTTAATCACATCTGTTTTGACACAATTTCACAATCGTGAATGATGCAGTTTTCACAAGGAACCTAAGCTGTCATAAATAAAGACTTCAGTGCAGGTGTGAAAAAGCTCTGCATCAATAATGACGCAGTGAGGAAGGAAGGGGGTGTGCATTGTAAGGTATATGAAAGCGTTAAGACACACTCGCTAAAAATACATGAAGGTGTTTGCATCTCGATGTTATCAATATCGCTGGTTAGTCATCTGAAGTGCACACTGTGAAAAATGCATGTTTGAAGCCCTTACATTTATACTTCTCACTAACAAAAGTTTTGGGACTGTGAGTGAGCAGTGGTGGGAATATGAAGTGAGCAGAAGCATCCTGGGGAATGGCTGAGTCTCCTTGTGTGAGACCAGGGCAACGGCTGAAAGAGCAATGGAGCTGGAGGCTGCTGCCCCAGCTCTCCTAGAGGAAAGCCTGGGTGGTCTGAGGTGTGGAGCGCCAGGACAGGAGTGCCACAAGCACTGCCCTGTGCTGTGCAGCTCCTGGGGAGCTGGAGTGGATTTGGGCTGGTGTGTTTCTTCCCATCAGAAAAGCATGGGTGTGCCTGGGGATTGCCCCCTGCACACCAGCTGCCAGCAAAGCCAGAGCTGCTGTGACTGGAATAGCAGGAATAACTCTTCCCAGCAAACAGTCTGGCTTGGGCCTTCCTGGCTCTGGATGGCCCCTTTGGCATCCAGCTTGGTGCAGAGATTCATCAAAGGATGTGTCTGGGACACAGGCTGGGGAAGGGTTTGGGCAGGGAAGAGTGATGGAAATTGTATTTGTGTTTGTGCTTCACATTTGTGGTACATTCTCTCTCTTGCACTTCTTCTAAACAAGCACTTTGAGATCTGATCCCTGGTGCCTCTAATCTAGTGTGTGCCTTATTGATCAATTTTTTTTCCATCTGATCCCCTGAGCTGCACAATGTTACACAAAAGAGGTAATTGCTGCTTACACTTTAAAACAATCAGAATGGTTTTAGTGCATGTAGACCTATATGATAAATACAGAGGCACAGCTGGGATGAGAATAGCAAAAAGCAGAGGAATAATTAACAGCTGGAACACCACAAACTAGTTTCATAGCCCAAGCCCTGGAGGAACATGATGCATTCATCATGTTGCTCTCTGGGCTGATGCTACAGCTCTGGGATTGTGAGGTATTGAATTACAGTATCTCGAAAATATTGTTTGGGGAATGTTGAGGAGAGCTGGTAAACAATGTGCTGGAAGGTGACAGATAGGTTTGCAGCTTCATATAGTGCTTTCACAATAAAAAGAGCCATCCAGGGTTTTCCCATCACTGCCCTGCCTGTCAGAACTGGCAGGCAGCAGGCTATCTGCCAGGCCTTGGTAGCGGAAGACAAACCCAGCAGCCACTGGCCTTGCTGAGTCCTGATGAGTGTTTTCTTTGAATGATTATTTTATTACTGAGCACAACACTAACAATAGTTGATGAATCTCAGTCTTCACAAAGCACTGTGATTCACCTGTTGTAGAAAACAACATACAGAGAGCTCTTAACGTTGGCTTTGGACATAGTCTAGCTTGGACACCCCTTCTGGGCTCTCCTGTTCTTGTGTGACATGACAAAGGACACCACAGAGGCTTCTAGCTCAGAGTCACTACCACAGCCATCAGTCTATTATGTGCTTGCACCAAGAGCTGCACTGCAGCCACATGAAGTTAGAGATAGTGGAAGCAGCCAGGATCTGCCTTGTAAGGTCCTTTCCTATCTATCCCCCTTCTTCCTAGGGAATCATTTGGAAGACTTTGATCTAAGGTGACTCTTCACTCCTACAGGCCTGCCAGCAAGTCATAGCAGTGTCCCCTGGAATCAAGCTCATGGTATTCCCCTGATGGCATTCTACCTGCATCCTGTGTAACCTGTCAGTGGCTCAGCAAAGCAGTGTCCACCTGAGAGTCACACAGTAAAGGACACACAGAATCACAGAATCATAGAATGGAATCACACCAAGGTAAAGAAGGGTGAATATTGGGTTCCCTCTCAAATGCTACATTCCTCTGGTGGATGAAAATAAGTACTTATTTACTTCATTAGTTAAATTATGACAGTGTGACTCCCACAGCCACTGTAATGAGTGGTGTCTGTGCACAGGGGGTGATCAGGAGATTAATGGTCAGATTTTCTCTGTAAGTTGACGAAAGGAGGAGTTTTTAAGGTGGTTTGCTACCTCTTAAAAAAAACCCATGAAAATCCCAAAGAGAGAAAAAGACACACAGAGTGTACCCTCAGCAAGTTTGCTGATGACACTAGACTGGGAGGACTGGCTGATTCACCAGAGGCTGTGCTGCCATTCAGTGAGATCTTGACTGGCTTGAGAGTTGGGCAGAGTGGAATCTCATGAGGCTCAACAAGGGCAAGTGAAGAGTCCTGAACCTGGGTATGAACAACCTCATGAGCTAGTATAGGCTGGGAGTGACCTGCTGGAGACCAGCTCTGTGATCCAGGTAGACCTGCTTTAGCATGGGGGTTGGATTGGATGCTCTCTAGAGGTCCCTTCCAACACCTACCATTCTATGATTCTGTGAAGCTCTCTTTACATGGGAAAATCTACAGACAGCAGAATGTTTCTTCTAGAGGGATTTTCATGCACATATAGTAAACATTCCCAGCAGTACTGGATTGTATAATTCCCACCTGGATGTCTGGTAAGGATGCCTCAGTTGCTTTCTGCAGAAGATATGGGATTTAAGGTGTTTCCATTCTTGCTCATGTGCCACCTCCTAAGTGAATTGGTTGTAATCAGTATAGCATTACACATCCTGATCCAGAAATCCTAACTGCATGGGAGGCCCTCAACAAGATTGCTTTGAGCCACCAGCTCCTTGCAGGAATCTTGATGATCACATTATGTCTCTTTGCAGTGCCATGCAAAAATTAGAGAGCTCTATACCCAAGGAAAAAAAAAATGTCCAGTATTGAAGCGGTCCATGCCTTCCTGGGGAAACTCTTCCCTTGATGAACTACTCTTGTTATTGAACTGCTCCTTTTCAGACCCTTGCTCCAGGACTGCCCATGTACTGCATGGGAAAATGAGATACTCTCAAGTGGGCAGTTGTTGAGCTGCAAGGTGGACGGAGATCAGGGTCCTGGTTACAGAGTGTGTGTCATGTCAGTAACCCCAAGAAGGAACTGATATTTTCAGGGAAGCACGGTGCACAGTTTCACCTGTCCTCAAGTGTTTGCTTCGCATGCAATCTCAATGTAAATTTCTACCCTGCCCCTGCACCCTGAGGAGCAGAAAATACTGTTACATGTAGCAGTGGAGAAATACAGGTGAAGGAAGAGCAAGTGCATTTAGCAAGTCCATTCCTAGTGCACCTCCAATGTGAGAGAAAAGCAGATGTCACAGATGAGGTTGGAAATGAGATGTTAGACAGGAGGAAGCATTGTGGAAAAGAAGGCAAGAGCTACTTGGTTTTATTTTAAGACCTGTCACTATCTAGCTGTCATTCTTTGTTTTTCTAGGGAAGCACCTAAAGGCCTCAGAGTGGGAGATTTTCTGAAAACTCAGACAAAATTTCTTGTAAACATCAGCCTGTGCCTCCTCAGTGTTTTGGTGATCCCATGCAGGCAGTTGTTTCCCAGGGCACACTGCACAAACGGAGGACTGAATCCTGCTTGTGCTCAGATCAGGTGCCAGATTTGCAGTCTTCTCTTTGTGCCTGCTTATGTGCACATGGTGTGCCTTACTGCTCCAAGGCATTGGAGAATTGCCCCTAGCAGGGACATGTGGAGCTGCAGCCAGCATTGCTGTGCAGGATTCTCTGGGAGCATGGTGCCCAGGGACATCTGCTTTGGACATTTGCTGGGGGCTGGCTTATGCAGCTGGCTCAGCCAAGGAGCTCCTGCCTGGCTGGCTGGTGCAGCTGCTCTGAAGCTATGCAGAAGTAGTGGTGATGCTACAACTCTCACTCATGTTTTGGAACAGCACATTTTAAAAATGACCTGTTGTGCATGCTGTTTCTGCGGGGAATGACGAGTTGGCCCTTGGGGAACTCAGAAAGATTTTATTCTGCTGTCAAGGATAGGGAAGTTAAAATAACTTTGAATGAGGTAAGCAAATAAACAAAGTTGATGAATCTCTATTCCCTTTTTGCTCCTTGCTGCCTCAGCTCCCCCCCCCCACCTTTGTCTGTGTTTCTCTTTCTTTCCACTTCATTTCTCCAGAAAGGTTTTCAACTTGTGAGTCAGGTTCTCTAGTGAGGATTTGCCTGCATAGCCTCCCATAGCAAGTGTTGGGAAGGTCAGTGTGAAAGCTGCAGTTCTCTGCCAGCTTCTTGCTTGAAGGAGAAGAGGGCAACATAGGGAAGATGAACCTTTCTTAGAGAAAAATCTGAGTGTCAGGAGCCCAGTGGCTTGTACCTGGCAGCTTACCTTGAGAACAAGGCAGAGAATGGTGTCTGAAGGGGAACATGTTTACAAGTATCCCTGGCTGATGGGTGTATTCTGCAGCCGAGGCTGGGCCATGAGTAACCCAGGGTTGGAGGGGAGACGTGCAGCTGCACAAGGCAGAGCTGAGGTTCTCTCCTCAGCTGCGTCCCACCAGGACGAGCTGGGCAGCCCCTCACTGCTGTGGAAGAGCACATCCTCTGCTTCTCTGGGTACTCGTCAAGCTGAGCTTGGTGCCCTGCCATGATACTGCACTGGGTTGGGCACATGGTGCCTTGTCAACTGGGGCCTGGACTGGGCATGGCTTCTCTGAGCAGACACATGAAGCTGGTTTGGACGAGCCAGAGAGTCAACAGGGATGTTTCCTGATGCTGTCACTGCCCAGAATGGATCTTAGGTTTCTTCTCTCTTGCACGTGGCTCGTGCGCCTGAAATCCTGTGGCAAGTCCTTGAGCTTGGTGTGCCCTTACACAAGGAGAGACCTCTTAACAAAGGTGAGAAAGGATGGGTTCTTAATTCTGCTCTGACCTGGCAGCCTGCATTACTCAATGTCATCCTCCATGGCCCTGTCCTAGGAAAGTCCCACTCTGCTCTTGTGTGGACTTCTGCCACCGCAAACTAAGACCAGTGTCATGCCAGCAACAAAGAGCTGAAACAGCCACATCTTCTCTGATATTTTGCCTGAACATGAAGTCTTCTCACTTCCACACTCATGGGTGCATTCCAGAGTGGCTGCTTTGGGCTTACTGCCATATCCCCTGTTTGCAGGGCTGCTCAGTATCTCTGTCCAAAGCTATCCATGCCATGTCTGCTCTTTGTTTCCTTTAGAGCCACCAGCTCACTTAGCAGGTAGTTCTGGGTCAGTTCATTGGGTTCATGGGGTCAGCTCTATAATGATACTCAGTCCATCTCAGCTCCCACCAGCTTGGCACGAGCCAGAAAACACTGGTGTATGTGGTAATTTTTAAATGCTTAAAATAGACATGGACTTCCATTAGCCGTAATGAAGATGGTGATCGCTTGAGTCAGCTGGCCCCTGAGGCAAGAGAAACCTTGAAGGTAAAAGAAAAAACATGAGAAAAGGAGCTCAACTGTGTTACAGTCAAGAGAGAAATAGTTTTCCTTGTCCCAGTTTTTCAAGCAACAAAAGCCACACAACTGAATAGCAAAGATATTGATATAAATTACCAAGATGTGGGTATTTGCTTGTGTAAGTCTAGAAAACACATTTCATTAGTTCTGTTCTTATTGGAGGTTTCTGGTTAGGGAGAAAACTTCTAAGTGCTGCCTGCACTGGAGCTGTGGGGACCCTGGGCAAGCAAAGGCCTTGGATTTTCTTATCTGCACATGAGGTAGTCTTTCCTTCACCCCCAGTGATTGCTCAGGTTGTTTTGTACTCTGGGACCCGTTCTTTCCTGACCAAGCTCAGCTCAGCTGCAGCTCTGTAGGACGTGCATGGAAATTAGCTTTGGTTGGGCTGGTTGGAGCCCTCCCAGGTGGTGGAGGAGCTGAGTACACCAGCTCCAGATGGGCAGCAGGGTTGTCCCTGCTTGCTGAGGAAGGGTGAGCTTGACCAGCTGACTCTGTTGGAAGCTGAGCAGCTGTATGGTGCTTTCTGAGCAAAGCTGTGGATGCAGAGGCTGCTGGGAGGTACATCTTTTGTGAGCACAGCTGAGCTGGAAGCAAGGAGCATACCCAGAGCTGAGGAAACGATTAAGTCCCACTTCCTGACAGCCCAGTCCTTTCCCAGCCTGGACTGCTGCTCAGCTTAGAGCTGCAAGGGTCCCCATGGCATCAGGAGCAGTGCAGCGGGGGTCCACCTGCCCAGACTGGACCTTTGCCAGAGGAGAGCTGTCTGTATTCAAGAGACAGCCCCTCCAGCACACGTGGAGCCTCAGCAGAGGGCAGCTGGAGCAGTTTCAGAACGGGTATGGCATCTACTTCCCCTCTGTCACGGAGCTGGCTAAGCCAGCAGCTTTTATAGGTTCTGTTCCTGCTCCAGAGCAGTACTGTGATTACAGGACAAACATAAAATCACCAAATCACTGTCAAAACCTAAAGTAAAGAATTTGTCTCATAAAAAATATGTCACCTGAACTAACAGAAGAAGAGTTATGACTTTCCATTCTCCCTTCCTGGATCCAAGGGGAGAATGTGCCACTATAGCACACACCTGAATAACTGATAGTGGCCAAAGTGGAGCATTTCACTGTCCCTGGAGAGACCCTTTCAGAATTATTCATCATAAGTTTCTATTTAATGTTCTGATTAGGGCTAAGACTTGCAGACATCCACTGACTGTGCATGTGACTTAAGCATTATTATGTATGACCATTATCAGCTATGCTACCCAGGAAGATTGATACACAGAATGAATCTTCTCAAGCTGTTTCTGAAAAAGATTCACAACACTGCAGTGAAAGTGGCTTCCAGTGGGAACCTCTGTGTACTGATGTCAGCATATATTTTATTCTCCTTGACTACAAGGACTGGTTAGGTTATGAGCCTCCCACTGAAATGGACTACACACAATTTGCAGGTAATTGCCTTTTTTTCCTTGTAGGCTGATGAAGTTATGATTCACCCCTGACTCCCCCAAGAGCAGCAGCCACAGCACCGTGGGTTGCTTATCACTCATCCAGCTGTGCTCACTTGCTTTCCTTTCCATGTGACACTGGCAGAGGGCAAGCTCCAGGAACAGAGGGCAGAGAGCAGCTGCTGAGCATGGTTTTAACCCTGGGCTTGCTGCATGAGCAAGCAGTGGGACTGCAGGACTGCAAAGGGCCATAGGGTGCTGGCCTAGGCAAGCAGGCTGGGTATGATGTAGCAGATTCAGCTGCAGAGTGATGCTGAAAACAGGCATCTCAGACCATTGGTCCTTGGCAAGTGCTGCAGCCCAGATGTCTTTCCTTTGTCCTCGGGACCACAGAGTGTTTTTTCTGCTGGGACATATCACAGCTGCAGCTCATGCTGGTGCTGCTCAGGGCAAAGGACATGTAGGTCCCATCAAATCTCAAGTTGATTGTATCCGGCTTTGGTGAAGACTCAGAAGGCCTTGGGAAAGAGTGTGTCTGTTTGCCCCTTGCTTGCCTCATTGCCTGATTTGGTATTACTAAGGGGCTGTGAGTGATCCTGAACTTGCAACTGAGCAGACACACAGGATGCCTATATTCCTCCTTTGGCTTTGCCCTCCTTTGCATGCTGATCTTTGCTCCAACACAGCTCCTCTCTCCTCTGCTAGACTTGGTTCTGCCAAAGTGGCTCTGCTCTGTGATGACATTTTACAGTGGGATGAGTAATGTTACTGCTTGGGGCCATCCTGCTTCTTGCTCCTCCACTCTTTCTTGCAGTACAGCATCTTCACTCTGCGTGAGGGGTGTCTGGAGTGAAGTAAATTAGGGTAGTGAGGATGCTGCTTCTTAGGAAGACCGTGCATGACAGAGAGCAGAGCCCTATGTGAATGTTGACACCCTGTACTGCTGTTTGACAATGGCAACACATTTTTTGTTGTCTGTTTACACTTTCTGGTTAAAAAGTCCTCTCAGATCTTCTAGGAACAAAGCTTTCTGTGTCCTGAATGCATTTCCTTGCTGAGAGGAGAGTAATGCTGAGATAATTTGAAGGTCTGTGGTGCTAGTACCCTGCTAGCTGATGTTTCCCAGCCAGAGCTGCAGCCAGATGCACTCTGTTGCCTTTCTTCTTTTTCAGTTTTAGGTAGGATAGCATGGCAAATAAGGGTTCCTCATCCCAGTTCCTCCTTGTCCTACTTGCTCCCTTTTGCAGAGTTCCTATGCCCTACTTCTCCAAGGATGGATGTGGATGCAGCTATTGGAAAAGCCGAGGCACCCATGTGCTTGTCTGCTTGGCTTGAGTGCTCATCTGAGAGCAACACAGCTGTCACTTGTGGGACAGAGTCAAGATGCAAACGAATACTCAGTATTCTTCAGAATAAGTTAATGCCTTGCAAACAAGCACGAGTAAATGTTTTGTGAACGTTTTAGGGTTTTGGGTTTTTGTTTTCTCACAGACACAAAAAATATTCTATTAAATGCAATTTAAACCCAGTTATTAATTGGTGTTAAGATGCCAACACAAACTCCACCAGAATTTCAATCATCAGTGACGATGGGCAGTGTTTGCTGTATGAGTCAGAATAAATATCTTTCAGGTAAACAGAAACAGCTTGGTGAATGCCTGATTTTTGTCCCTTTGAGTAGCCATATTTAAATCAGCCTTTCAGAAATCTTTCTTCTATTACAGCAACTTGGGAGAATCCATCTTTAATAGATTATAATGAAAATTTAAATGTTATGTATATTAAACAGTCTGCTAGATCTGTTTGTTAATGTAACTGTTTACTGCCATGAGCCTCTCTGTTAGGTACAAAACAGGCAAAGGGAATGAAGCCACCTTAAACTGTAACACTGCTGCTGTAATTTCTGTCATGGTACCCTGGTAGGGTGCGTGCATGTTTACTGCAGTGATCACCACCTGAGTCTGGGAGTCTCTGGAGGAATCCCAGCAGCTCAAGGTGTGTGGACTGTAAATAGATATTTTCTGAACATCCTATCACTTCAGCTACACCCAGTCTTTGGCAATTAAGAACCGCAGCACAAGTTTTGTGGGATGGTTGGGCACCTTGTGTTGGTTTCACCTGAAACTTGTGAGCTGTCTCTCCACAATTACCATGCTAAGCAGACCCTTGAGTTAACTGGGGAAAGGTAAGCCATTCCAAAGACATGCCTGTCTGCATGGAGAACTGCAAAACCCAGATGTGAGCTCCTGCTAGCCTGTCATGTGGGCTGCAGCAGTACCAGGCTCTCAGTGCTGCATCCCTCCAACCTGGATAGTGACTGGACTAGGAAGAAACCTGATAATGTGGCCCTAATGCCTGCCTCTGTGCCAACTTGGTATATTGTGCTGCTTCATATGAGGAGTGCAACAGTGCTGGGTCCCTTGACTCTTCTGGGCTTAGCTCCCTGGCAAGAGCACTGGGCCTGCTCACCAGTGGTGTGGCTTGTGTGATTATCTCCTTCCTCACAGTGTCCCTTGGGTAGCTGGCCTGGTCTGTACTCCCATGGAGTGCAGGGCTGACCCAGCCCCCAGGGAAGTACACTTGACCTCACATATGTTTCTAACAGGACCTGCCTTGCTGGAGAAAAAGCCCCACAGCCTCCTGAGGAGTTCAGCTACATGCATGCTTTGGCTTGATGTTCCTAAATGGTGCATGTCCTTATGTTCTGTGCAATTTTAAAATACATTTCACCAAGAAATGCCAGAAGTAAATGAGAAGACACAGATAAGCTTAAGAACATGGCTGCTGCTCATATATCCATGAGCACCTGCTACAGTGCAGGCCGTGCTTTGTCATGCTCATGAGATACACAGCAGACCCAGACAGCATTGCACTATTTTGCTTCAGGGCAACATGGAAGAAACAAACAGTTTTCTTTTTTCTAACCAATTAATTTGCAAGAGTTGTAGACATGATGCTGAATTAATTAAGACTGCACAGAAAAGGAATATGAACAAAGAGACTCTGACAAGCAAAGGATTTCCTTCTTTGGTTCAGGACAGCTTCACTGGTGAGCCAGACACATGCTGGACACATGGCTCTTCCTGAAAAACTGGGAGTGTTTCTTGTGCATCTGAGTTGATTTTTGATCATGTATGTAACAGTTACTACACATAGTCCCTTCAGACTAAGGCCAGCACAGAGAAGGGCTTCTGGTCTGCTATCTGGAAACATGCCCAGACCTGCCCTCGACATCTGGGGCAGGCAGCTTGTGGCCAATGCCTCTGGCAGTCTCTTGCCTCTGTTCCCTTAACCACAAGTGTCCCAGCGTCTCCCTGCCTCTGGTGAGGCCTCAAAGCCTACTGGCTTACCATGGCTGTGTTGCATGTGGAGGTCCTCAGCTTTACAATGGGATATTTCAGTGTTCCCAGAGGACGGCTTTTGGAAGAGACAGGTTGCCAAGATAGGATGGGACAGCATGGTGATACAGCTGCCTGGCACCCCAGTCTGTAACCTGCAGTGAGGGCCAGCTTTCCTGGACACGGTTTTGGAAGAAGGGGTATGCTTGCTGCCAGACTTCAGGCAGTAAAGCGAGAACAGGACTATTAAATACATCTTCCCATTGAACAGAACTATAAAACACTGTCTAAGTGTTTATGGACCACGTTAGATGCTTGATTTAGCAGCTAATAGAGGTCAAGCTTGTGGTGCTCAGGGGCCTGCTTTCTACCCCATGTTTTTTTTTTTCAAGGAGAGCGGAGCCCTTCAGCATGGAAAACCTTGCTCAGAAAGAAGCAGCAGCAGTGCAGTGCCTTACATGCAGCAGCTGGTAGGAGATGGCCTCGTCTGCAGGACAGTCTGAGACACATGAGAGGGTGATTCACTGATCCAGGCTGGTACATGCCATCTGAAAATGGGATAACATTTGAACGGGGAGACATATATCCTGCTTTCTTGACTGAGTATCTATCTCCTGAGTGTGTCAGTCTGAGAGGCAGTGCGTGGTGAGGGTCACTCCAACAAAGCTAGCGCATCCAGCACTGGATAAATATGTGCAGCAGAGACTTCAACCCAGAGTTTGTGTATGTAGTTCTCCTCATGGAAATGAAATCTGAGATGAATGTGGAGTGTTATCGACTACTGACAAATGTAGAGCAGGGCACACTGGAATGAACAGTCTGAATTATTCATGTATCTTACAGGTTCTGAATTAAGTGCAGCATTGTTGCAGGCAAGCCAAGGAAACTCTCTGTTCAGTATGTACAAGTAGTCAAAATACAAGACATTATGTAAGAATTTACAGAAAACATGGTAAGAAACAATATTCGGTGCATTACACCTTCATGTAAATGGCTTCTACACTCTCACTTTGTGTACTGAGTCCTCACCTTCCTCTCCAAAAGGCACTGCAGGTAGAGAAAGAGGGAGAGATGGACATAAAAACTCATGCAAGATAAATGTGCTTTGGCCGACTTGGGCAGGGACAAGTGTAAAAGAGGACATGAGAGAAGAGACAAGCATCTGTGCTCAGAGGATATAATGTCCTAGCATCACAGTACCACACAGTACAGATGGTGTATTTAGCAGGTTTTTCCTAGATACACTGTCTAAAGAGAGATTGGCCTCTGAAAGGCACTAGTTATTTCTAAACAATGAAA
Source organism: Urocolius indicus (assembly GCA_013401255.1). NCBI lineage: Eukaryota > Metazoa > Chordata > Aves > Coliiformes > Coliidae > Urocolius > Urocolius indicus. The sequence continues at coordinate 76,137 of WBNH01007107.1, forward strand.
TCTGCTCTGGGAACACAAAGCTTTTGCAAACTGCTATCCAAACATTGTCACATCCATCATGACATGCAGCCAGTTTATCTGATGTTCTTCATTCTTCTCCTTTGCTATCAAATGGAAAACTTCTCATAGCCAGGGGAAAATGCACCAACACCTTCTCTATGTGAAATCTGTGATTCCTCCAAGAAAACTGGAGCAAATAGTAATATCCTATTCAAGATTAGACTTGTAGAAAGTTGTTAACATTTACTTTGTCACAGCAAGATGCCTCATATTGGGTATTATCAATCATTTTTATGATGTAAACAGCACTCACTCTTCACCATCTTTCAGGAAATCCCTTTCAGGAAGGCTGGCAGAGTTTTAATCTCAGTCAGCTTCCCAGTGAGTATACCAAGCACATCTTGATGAAGAGGGGAGCCTCACTGTTTTCCTTTCCACCTGAGGATGCTGTTTGACAGTAGATATTGTCACTGCAATGCTCTATTGCTTTGCATATTCAGAGCTAATGGAAGATGTAAAGTCACCTCTATTGCAGTACAAGATGTGTCTCACTAGAAGCAAATGTGTATGTGGAGCCTCTTCAGGATAATTCTGCAGAAGATTTGGAGTTCATTTGTACTGCATGACCTTTTTTAATAGATAAATTTTTTTTCTAAGTCACATTTTTTAAAAATAACTGTGCATATGTGCTTGTGTGACAGTGCCAGAAAGAAGCACAGTTAGGAAACAACTACTTCTGGAGTTACTGTAGCATGCCTGCTTCCAGCATACAGAGTTGTCCTGTCAGTATGGATGAGGGTTAAACAGGATTTCTGTATTGCTGTGTGTTCTTGCCACTAAGGGTTTTGCTAAGCTACCTGGGGAAGGAATGTTGAGCAGGTGGAGGAACAGAAAGGTTGTCTCTCCAGGAGTGTGCACCCTGTGGTGTCAAAACCAATGTCTGGAGGCGGGACTTGTGCTGATCCAATCTGCTGATCTTTGTGAGGATAATTTTGAAAGTCCATTTACAAATGGATGTAGGTGAGCATGTACTGAGAGGCTGCCCAGTGCCCAGTTAAACAGCGTTAAGGCTTAGGACGGTCAGCAATGAAAGGAGAGCTCACCTCTCTCCTTCAAGGGTGGCAAGTTTCCAGACCTCCTATAAAGATCTCTAACAAGAAGGAGGAGAAGGGAGCATGGAGAGGGATTCCTCAGTGGACATTTGGAAAGCTTTCAGTACTCTATCATTAGCATTTAATTAATAGACAGTCTGTAATCCTTCAACAGAAATGTGTCTTCTCCTGCAATCTTATCAAAATAGACCATTTTAAGTAAATCAAGAATTAGTAATGTTCCTTAATATTGAAGGTCACAAAGAGAGTACAACTAAATGCTCTGAACAGCAATTCTCCTTCAGAGACTCAGAACATGGGATTGTAAAAGAAATGGAACAATTGGAAGAACAGTAAACCAGGGCTAACTGGTGCAAGAACCTTGGTTCACTGTGGAGCTGCTGGAAGTGTGGAAATGAGGCTCAAATGCCATCCCCAGTGGATCTCTGTTCCCATGAAGCTCTCCTGAGTGGCAGAGGCCATGTCTGCCCAAGGCTCGCCTGCGTGTGGAAGTCCCCTGTGTGTGTGGGCTTCACTCTCACAAATCTGCTAACAGTCTCATTGCAGGATGCTATGGGTAGGATCCTCCACAACATTTTTTTCTTCCATGCCTACCTTTTTCGATTATGTTGGCCCATTGACTTCCCACGCCAGGAGGATAGTGAGCCCCGCTGGGGCTCAGATTTGTGGAGAAGCTGGTGTTTCCAGGCAGGACTGCGCGTGCAGGAAGAGTTCATGATGGTGCAGGCACAGGCAAAGGTGCAGCACCATGGTGATGCCCAAAGAGGAAACCAAAGAGACAGACAGGTGGGGACACTTCATGCAATGTGATATCTTTCTGATGTAAAATGCTTCATATTTCTGTAGTTTGGCTATTGGAGTGGTTTGTCTAATTTCCTGGGCACCTCGTGTCAGCAGGTCAGTCCAGCTCTCTGGTCAGTGCAGGGGGAGAGGCAGTGGCTGCTGCCAGCCATGCTGCAGTGGCTGCTGCCAGCAATGCTGAGTGGCAGAGCATCAGCCCTTTCTTGCACAGGAGGCTCATGCTTCATACCTCTGCACGTCTGTTTTTTAACCCTGGGTGCTTTACCTTGATCAGCATGCATTCTAAAAGTGGTCAGCCCTGAGGCAGCAGTGAAAGCCACAGAAATTAGGGAAGTACACTGAGTCACAATTTGTGCCTGTATGGGGGCTTATGGGCTGAGATCAAATCACCTCTTACATTTCCCTTTGATGTGTTGAATCAGTGGAACAACTTCAGTCTTTCACTGCACAACAGGTTTTGTAGATACGAAATCGTTCTTGCTCTTCACTGAACTGCTTACAGTTTTAAGTAACTGCAGAAGGCTCTGTCTCTGCTCCGTGGAGGCTTTCTGTATCTGTGGCCCAGCTGACAGCATTTGCACCCACTGGAGGTGTCTCCCCAAAATGAGGCAGGCGCTGTGAACGCTGAGAGTGCAGAAGAGCAGCTCGGGAGTATCCCTGCTAAGGCTTCCTTCTTGTGCTGCCAGTAGGCAGTGCTCTGGAACATCCATGGGAATAGTTAAGTAGATTAATTAGCTAATGTTTGCACAGGACCTGGAAAACATAAAGCGCTATTAAATTGCTAAGTAGAGGAGATGAATTAGTTAATGTTTACACAGTGGTTTGTAACTATAAAGGCAGCATGGCAGTGCTAAGTGTTATACTTAATTAAATTTCCAGTGTTTTTAAAATTTATTACAGACAACACCACCACCAGGCATTTAGTTTTCCAGTTTTGCTCAATGCATCCTGGCTCAGAAGCTCCACAGGAGTGAATGATGTGCAGGTCCCACTATGGGCTTCAGGGGACAGTGGTGGGATCTGATGTGATGTGATGTGAAGTGTCTTCCAAGGACGCTACTGCAGACAGGACAGGCTGTGGAGAGCACAAATGCCATGGCCACGGTCTCCATCAGAGCTGACAACAGAGCGGAGTTTGGAGACTGTGTGTTTCCCTACCTGGCCTTGTGTCACCGTTGGTGGATGGGAGCCAGTCGCCCTGCAGCCCAAATTGTGTGCCTGCAGCGTGGGATGATGCTCTGCTGGCATGGGGTGGTGTGGGGCCCTGCACCAGACACCTTGGAGGCCCCATGAGATGGCTCACATACAGGGACCAGACAGGCTGTGCGATTTCCATCTCTGGACATACTGGAAGCTCAAGTGGAGAGGGATGTGAGCAATCTCTTCTAAGTGAACCAGAGTGGAGCAGGAGGCTGGTCTAGAGCCCCCCCCCAAAGGCCCCTTCCCACCTACAGCACTCTGTGATACACTTATTACCGTCAAAACTGTGATATCAAGGAAACATTAGATTTGTTTCAATGAAACCTAATGGGCGAATCCACACTATTGCACACAGCTACCGGGATGTGAAAGGAAACTCTGCTAGAGAAGAGGACAGGGTCAGTGTACTAGAAGGCGAGCAATGATATACCCAGGCCCACAGTCCCAGGACATGCATCTTTTCTACCTCACCCTACAGCTTTCTCATTGCAGCTCGTTTCTTTGTGTGGGAGAAGACAGGACACAGCGTCAAAAGTAAGAACGTCCAAAGGATAACTTCTGAGGGCGTGCAGATGTCTGTTCTCTACCTCATCCTGACCGGCT
>WBNH01007108.1:0-32750 GCA_013401255.1 Urocolius indicus
ATATATATATATACACATGTGTGGAAACAACACAGAAGTAAAATTCATACTGTTACAGAGTATCTTCTCATGAATAATCCCAGTGGTGCAGTCTCTATGTGTGAGAATGTGTGCAATTTCCTGACCCAAGGTTTGCATGCTGAAAGCTGAACTACCAAACATTTTTGAGTATTATTAATAAATCTGAAGCATCAGTTGAACATTCTACCCAAGGAATGCAATATTCTCCAAATACTATGTCTTCTAGTCAGTCCAAACATAATGAAAAGGTGTTTCCAAATAAAATAAAATTCGAAAACCAACAGATCATACCTGATCGCACTGCTATGCACTGAGGTGACCCCAATTAACTATAGCTTTGGTTACACCAAGAATTCTGTGGCCACTGCAGAGCACAAAGCGTCTGACAAGTTTATGTCAGATTTTAAGAAAGAATGTGGTTTCATTCTGTTGATGCTTAAAAGCAAAGAATAAAACCAAAAGAAATCATGTCACAGAAAACTCAGGAAACTGTGCCTTTGGAAGACTCTTCTCTTTATTTTTAAGAAGTGCTGAACATATCCTTTAAAAATCAGGCAGAACTTAAGATAGTTCAACTGTACAACAAACAGAAACAGTCAATAACCATCTGTTATTTTAACTAATGATCGCTTCCTTTTTTCCTTTGTGTCAGAAGTTTATTAACAAGAAATGAAAAGGTTGGCTTTCAACTTTCTTCCATAACTTCTTTTTTGATGTCTTGTCAGTAAGGGACAAAAAACCAAGAGAAACACAACTGTAAAACTCTACATATTGTAAGGCAGTTCAGGATAGATGTTACAGGAAACACTGAACACAAGCAGAATAAAAGCACATGCTGATGCTAGGACATGATAGGACAGAACTTCAGCCTTCCTTCAATCAGCAGTGGTCCACATCCATAGATGAATTTCAACTTCCAGGTTCAGTATCAGATACTTAACTGGAAACTGAAATCCTGATACAACAGAAAGGTGCAAAGTGTATACCAGAGATTAAGACAGTTCATGAGAAAAACATGTGAAGTGGTAAAGCACATGCAATTCATTGCCATCAGCACCAGGGAAAAATGGCTGAAAGCAAGAAAATAAGTACAATAGCTGTGCATCCTCTGCCTTGTTTTGTATTTTCAAAAGAAAACTAGACACAAAACTTGCCCTAAAAAGCTAACAACCCACCCATTACAAAACATCTTAATTTTTCTCCCCCAGGAAAAACGGACAAAGAACTGGGAGTTTGGAATTAGACCTTCTCAAAGATATACTTTCATAACTCACTTCTAAATCTGGAAATTAAATTCATGAAGTGAATAAATCTACTTTTTAAATGGAATGGAGAGGACATGAAAACAAGCAATGTTGAGTTAGAGGAAGAAGCTGTGTAGTACAAAAATCCTTGAGAAGAATATAGGGTGGAACAAAGTGCAGGTAGTTTTATCTTACATTCTTTCACTTCAGACCACATAACGTTAAGTAATGTTCCAAATGTGAGATATTCTCAATACCATAATTAAAATTACAGCAACAAGGAAACAAAATCTATACAGAATTACTTCTGCTTAATAATAAAATATATAGAGCTAAATTACTTTAATGCCAACTATATTAGCATACTTGGTAAAAAACATTTTACAATTAAATGTTCTTTTCGACTTAAACACTAACTGCAGGACTGCAAAAAAAATACAGCCTTATGGGTTGTCATAAGAAATGGCTTGAAATTAGCACTTTACTTAATTATACAAAAGTGTATCATAAAATCGATTTCTTGTGTACTGTATTAGGGCATTGCTTGTTACAAAATACTTTTGTATTGCCTTTGTCAACATAAATTACACTTTCACAATTTTTAAGAACACCGTTAAATTAAATTTAAAGTAATCCAAAATTGGTATTGCACTTATGTGCTTTGTAACTATAATACTAAACTGATGAAGTAAGTTCTAAATGCCATTAAGCCATTGTATTTCTTTTTTTATTTTATAATGAAACTTAAAAAATCAAAACACTTCTCAACAGATATCTTCAATAATCTGCAACAAGAGCAACTGAGCCATCAATTTGAAATAAAAACTAAAAAAGAACAAATTTGCATCCTATCTATAAAGGCTTTAAAACTTGAAGTAACTCTTTATTCATTAAAAAAAAATAAATCAAACAGCAGAGAGAATGCTACCAGCAATTAATTTTTGAGACGGCTTGCATTATCATTTCAAGGTCAGGTTTCACTGGCCATGTCTCAGTGGGAGCTTGGTTTTGAGATCACTGCGAGAAATGTTTACTGCTCACAAGGGAAACATCGTTAAACATGTACTTGGAAAACTGAAATTATTTGTAATAGCAACAACTGAAAAATTCTGCTAGCCTGCATCGATTCATTTACCCTCCAGACAGAAGAAGGTGTCTTTCAGTTAAAATTCGGATACACCATCAGTGCAATACTCCAGTCTACTCTTAATAAAAGTTTGACCTGCTGAGCGTAGATCCAAAGACTGGTTCAGCCCCAACAATGCCAGATGGCAACATAAAAGTAGTGACCCATACTTCCTGGGAAGATCAACAGCAGAACACCTAAAAGGCAAATTATTCACCAAGGGGGCTGGGAGGACGACAAATGGCAGACACTCTTGGCCCTAGCAGAGATGAGCAGCAACCCTGACATACAGAATTACTACAAACACGTATAACTGGAAATCCAGTCTCTTAGAAAACAGGGACTGGGACATCCAAATGCTTGTGCACGTGCATGATTATCCATCTCTAGGAATAATTTTTGATTTATCAAAAATTCTTTCCACAAACTTTAATAAGATCTTTTTTTAAAAAACATAGTAGGTTCCTTCCCTCTCCCACTTTTAACTGGAAAAAAAATATCTTGACTTCTACTTCTTGCTTATACTTTTTTTTTAACGTCCAAATTTATAAACTGTATTACTTTTTGTTTCATTGTTTTGCCTTATTTTTACTTTTAATGTAATTCAATGACACAAGTGAATTCAGCTTGCTGCAGACATCCAGGTAGCTGGTGGGATTTATGTACCCCTGTCCCGTGACCGTCTGAGACCAAGACATGACTATTACACAGAGACAATAATTTGGAAAATTGCCCTGAAAATAAGTGGCTGCTTCTTTCTAAATGATACCTGGGAGGAACATACAGTTTTCTCTATATTTTTTTAATTAATAAAATATTGCAGGTATAGATTTTTTTACCTTCACATCTAATATAATACACCAGGAGAGAAAATATTCTAGCCATTGGACCAGTTATTAAAGATACTACAACAACGTACCGAAAAATGTTTCAGTGAGCTGAAAGCAATATTATTTTTTTACAAATATTTTTCTTGAAATTGATATATATTTCAAGACATCTATGTATTTGTATATATATATGGTTTTAAATCTCAAAACAAAGGTTTCTCTATTTCTTTCAAATCTTTTGCAGAAAACATTGTCAGCAACACCCGCCAATGGTGATGGACATTCGCAAGCAATTCCCGAAAGCAATCAGGGTGCACAAGATTTCAATTCAACACTGAAGTCCAAATATAGTTTTTTTCCTGTCCCTGAACATAGCAGAGAAAAATGGCCTATCTTATTTTATATATATATATATATTTTTTTTACAGCAGTTAAACAAGAATGACTGATTTTGAAATATATTTCACCATGACTCCTTCAGGACTGTTCATATTGGTTCTTCTCTTTACGCCTTCGATAATTTACATACAAAAGGCAGATAAGAAAAAAACTCTGCTCCTTGTTGTCACATGCTGTTTCCTGATGCCAGCCTTCAAAGATGAGCTGCTCTTTGTCTACTCCTGCCACTCAGTTACAGCAGGACACACCAGACTTTCAACAGCACAAGAGCAGCAAGGATTTGCAAGGGACAGGTTGGTTCTTGTGTTCTGCAGTGCCTTGATCTCTCCCCCAGCTTTCCAATATAGTAGGTCTTAGCTGCTAAATCTAGGTCTCACCACTTTCATTTCCTCTGGTCCTTTCAGCTCATGAGTCTGAACCCTACACATCTTCCCCTGAAGCACCTTGGAAGCCAGGAATTGTCTCCTCACATTAGTGGCTTCATGGAGGAAGAAACAACCACCTTGCCAGACAACATGAGCTGAACTACATGTCCTATTACAGCTGGGAGAGGAGACCTTCAGTAGCTATGTGATGGCAAAATCTAAAATCTAACAACTAGTTCCTACCTAAGAAAACCCAAGACAGTAACAAGAACTTCAGGACCTGTCTTGCTATCTCCTGATTTTTATTTTTAAATAGAAAATGCTGTCCTCTTGTATAAGGACTTCAGTTGATGCTGACATTATAAGGGATAGGGAGGAATGGTTTTGGTAAGCAAATGCTGACCTCATGCTTCTGAGATTTGCTCTGTCAATGTGTAACTGTCAAAGCAGCAGAAGGATCACTCAGACAAGGCAAAAAGCCTGCGGGCCAGCAGCTATAGAGGACGCAAGTCTGTTAACTCTTGGCACACACATGAATACAAATCCAGAGGTTACCTTTTGCTGTAAATAAACTGATTTACAGATGCTCCAAGAATATCACAAAACCAGTAGCAAAAAAACTTTAGGTATTACTGACTATGCAGGTCCAAAAGACAAGGAGTCACAGGGAAACAGATTTGATCATGACTGGCTTTACATCTAAGATCTAAATAGGGTGGGGAAAGATATGCTGATGAGAAAAAAAGATCCTGTAGCCATCTCAGAGTTGGAAGTATACTTTTTCTAATGCATTTTAGTTTCTGAAACAAAGGTGAAGCTTGCTCCACAAAAACTTGCTAGACGTGCTTTAACTTAGCTAATAAATGTCAGAGTAATGCTCTAAAATGTGCAAAGTCAAGTAATTTAAGTGTTTGCATGTTTTATGCATTTTAAGGCAAATAATTCTCTTTTAAATGTCAAAATGCATTTTTTATTAATTTTCTTTTTCTCTAACTGCCAGTATAAACTTTCAAGTGAAAGAATTTGAAGGATATTCTTGTCTGTTGTTGTTTATAGCAAATTATATGCACGAAAGCTATATTACAGTAAGAGAGCAAAATAAAGTATTCAGAAGTTAAGAAATGCCACCTTTGAGATGTCAGTAACAAGATTAATTCAATTTCTGTATGTGTATGCATTATGATACTAGGTCTAAACGCATGATTCTCCTTAAGGCAATATGGAAAAATCGATACAATAAAATGTAAGGTCAACTAACATAGGTGGCAAAGGCTGGGAAAAAAACAATAAACACAACTATGCAGGTATTTTTCCTTTATTCCTTGTGTACAGCTTTTAAATAATCAAACTAGATTGCAAAATGCATATCAGAGAAAATACATTAGTGACAGTTGTAAGAAAAATTAAGTATAGCACCATCACTATCTTACTACATGAGCCCTCACACATATTTTCTATGTAGAAGCAAATAGTCCCCTAGGCACTCATTAGAGAACACCCTGAAAGGTTTGCCTGGTGTATAAGCTACTAATGTTTGTTGAAATATTAGCTTCACAACCATTTGATCCTGCCCATGTTTGGGTGGTTTACCTATCAGTTCTCTGTACAGTCACACTACAGAAAAAGCATCCTCAATTTGCTCTGGAAAGCTAATTTTAACAAATTGATCTTGTAATTGCAACTAAGAAAAGATTACTGCTTTAAAGTGAAAGGAACAGAACACTAGCATACTAAATAGATAGTAAGTTATTAGCAAAGTTATTCTGGGTACGCATAAGATATTAATTCTTTAAAATTGTCTAGTATCTGATTCAGATAAAGTATTTTAAATTTTCAAATTCTTCAAAAATGGAGGTAATGGGTTGTTCTTCTACATCACAGATTAAGGAGTTCCAGGATGGCTCTGATTATTACCAAGTTTTTTTCCCCTAATTTTTATAGACGTCAACTTAATTTCTCCTTAAATATACAGAAATGTAAAAGCTGCAATAGTAGCATCTATTAGTTCAAAATAAAGCAAATTTACTGTAAAATGGATTTCATCAATACAGAGACTATATAACGACAGAGAATATTGTCATTGAAAGGCAGAAGTTGACTGACATAGAAGATGTTAAGCCTCTGTATCAGCTACTGCAAAAATAGATTCCCACTGAGAAGCAAAAAAAAAAAAAAGGCTGCAAGAAATTCTGCCATCAAACCCAGAACGCACGCAAACACACTGCTGGGAAGAAAGTGGAACAGAAACGATTGCCTCTCTACAAGCTATTACGGGAATTAGTACACAGCTACAGGCTACTTGGTTCAGACTGGAGAATGGGCTCCAAAAGAGGAGCCAGTTTGGAGAAGAGCTTGAGTTTCCCAAGCTTCCTAACAATAACTTACAGGCTACCAGAAACAAAGCCTCTCTCTTCTAGCATATTCTAGACACCTCTGCGGCCAGCTTCAAAGACAACTGGATAACTATTTCCCCATTTTAGTCAGTATACAAAGCCCATCCACTATATATTAGCCGAGCTCCAGCTGAGAAACAACTTGACAAGTCAGAAACTGAAGCTATATGTGTCAGAGAGATTGAATTCCACTTTCATATTGGTACAGAAGAAGATCGTGCAGGATTATTGCTTGGAGCATGTGGTTGTTTAGGGGATAATGCTAGCACCTTAACACTGAGAAGTAATGGAAATTGTCTGTCTTGCTCTCATTCTTTCTGAGACAGTCACTTGTGATATGTCTTGTTACACTGCCAGGTCATTTCTCTCCTGAGGCTCCTTAAATATCACCTGTCCAAGTTGACAATACATCTCTCCAGTGATGACATTATGCTTTGTCCCTTGCTAAATAGCTAGACACTCACTTTACCAAGGATAAAAAGTTACACTTTACCTGCAGAAATTAAAACATTACAGGCTGGCCACTATGCTTACAGCTCTACTTCCCAACGCTGCACATCTGCAAGGACACTCAGCTCCCAAGCATCAAAGCATCTTACTCTGCAGCAGCCCTGGCATGTATCCTCCTTTACACTCTTTGTCTTAACAGAAGACAACTCTTGACATGACTAAATTCGAAGAAATGGATTATTGAAATTTCAGAAAAACAAACAAACAAAAAAAAAAGCATATATGACTTGTTCTTTTAAATGAACACACACACTGAGAGGAACTTCTATTACAGAAGCTAAACTGCTCCAAGTATCCCATTTTCTCTCACCAGCAATTATTCTGTGCAGAAAACAATTCAGCAACCACTCCCTCCAAGCACCAGAGACAAAAAGTTTCTCCGTGAGCTATCATGGTGCTATGTGATATTTAACCCCCATTACAACCATGCACCAGCCAGAGTAAGGCATAGGATAAACAAAGAAAGAAGGATGGTGAGAGTAATTAGTAGGATGTTTAAAACCTGACTTTGGCAATCCAAGGTTGAAAAACCGTATTATAAAGGCTACAGATTTTGGGGGTCTTTTTCAGTTGTTCTTTATTACAATTGCTGCATATTTGTTTCCTGGCCTGAGTTACTGTTCAGACAGGTGGAAGGATGCATACCCATCATATCCAATAGCCTTAGATGGAACTTCCAGTGCAGGATGACTGCTTCTCAGAGGCTATGAAAAAAAAACACATAGGAGCACAAGCGTATCCCCTGAAAGAAAGTGTAGAATGTCTAAGGGGATAGTTTTAGGGGAGCAAAGTGTATAATGTAAGCATCTGGTGTTTTCTAATTTATGTCTGTCCACAAGGTAGACTATCCAAGTTCACTGCAGAAGAAGAGCTTCCACAGAACTTACTCCCTATGGAGTGCGGTAGCCCAGCTGAAGCCTCAGTCTCGTTCCTTGGAATCTACAGTGTACCTACTTCCAAGAGATCTTTAAATCACCTAGAGTCACTGCAGAAATCTTTGTATGGACTCACAACATCCACCTTAAACTTGCAAATTCTTTCTTAAACATCGAGACAGAAAGCTGATTTGTGAAGGTAATATTAAAGAGTGGTAGCACTTTGGTTTCCACTGTGGGAACCAGACCAAATTAACACTGAAAACAAAAATTCCCTAAGTTTGTGAACTGACTTTATTTAAAGCACATTACAAGTAGTAAATTCAAGACTAAATAATTCACAGTAAGACATAAAGATCAGGGTTATATAAGTTTATTGATTTCTATACGTTATTACTGTTGTATATTTTTTCCCCATTGTATAAACTATGGATATATGCTCTCAGCGTGTCCATCAGTAAAGTGACAATGAAAAATGTCTACCACCTTAATTTGTCTTTCAAATATGCAATCAACATTGTTTCCTTTTCTAAGTAAGTTCTTATTTTTCTATTTTTGCTTCCAGCTTTTAAATTGTGTTCCATGTCTGAAGGGAACAAACAGCTGGGGAGTGGGGTTAGGAGGAGATACAGTAGTCTTCTAAAAAACCCCCAAAAGCTGAGCAACGGGAAAAAGAAAACGTGGTAACGGCAACAAAAGAAGCCTCAGAGATGAAGTGGCACACACACACAAAAGGAACATGCTCAACTAGCATGACTTTTAATTATGGCCATTCAGAGGATGACACAATGCTAAGACAGTAAGAATAAAAAAGTTCAGGAACAAATTGATCTCCACTGATTTTTACACAGTAGGATTGTTGCATTCTCCCCACACTCCCTATCTCTTACTGTACAAGCGAACACTAAGAGCAGACTGCGTGGACAGACACACAAAAACATTGGTCACACGAAGAGCTGAATGCAAAGCAGTTGTACTTGTTTATTTGCAAGGGGTTCTATCCACAGGCCCATAAAAATTACATCAGCAACAAAACTCATCACTGAATGAATAAAAATTTCTTAACATATGATCTTCATTGTAAGAGATTCTAATTATAAACTGTTTATCTGTGGAAAGCATTCAGACAGATAAAACCACTTGCACTTGCAGACAGCACAATAAAACTAAGAGAAATGTTTGCTTGGAAAAAAAAGATGAGGTAAATGAATGAGAGAAATTGCTGGGGACACATGTATATTAACCCTTTCCAAACGGCAGCAACATACACTGTGAACTGATTTGCCAAAGGTGACAGAACAGCCACCAATGGAACGTAAGTTTCTTGAATTCCAGTTCAGAGCTGTATTTGAAGGTTGTTACTTCAAGAAACTACATGCAACTGAACTAGTTTGTTTATTTGTAATCATCTGAACTGCTATAAGTTGTAAACTGTGAATGCAGCACATCATATTCCCAGTGGGTATCCATGCTCTGACATTTCAGTCTAATTGGTAGAGTTCATTTTGCAGTCAAAAGAAGGTACATTGTCAAATATATTTTCACCAGTCCCTCACATTGTGCATAATTCTCTAAAATAAAGGTAATAAACTGCAAAATGTGTGCTTATTGTACTGTTAGTATATGAAACATTTAATTATCTGAATGATAATTAAACATGCTGCCATTTCCAAGAGTAATGAAATTGCTTTCAGTAATTAATGACCTGGAAAACAAAACGCATAAAATGTAGTAGTTTTAAAAGGTAATATGAAATTAAAAAAGACTAGTATACAAACAAAATTGGTGGGCTGTTTATGCTGTGAGGTTAGAGATGTTAAACAAGGAAACTAAGATTTCAACCGCATGAGAAATCATTGACTAAATCATGTTTGGATCTTTAGAAACAGTATTCATGCCAGTCACATCACACAACAAGATTTTGTTTCCAGACTTAAGTTTCTGCAACAATTATTTTCTTTTGGTTTCCTAATCTTCCTGACAACAACCCCTTGTACACCACCATAGCCTTAATTCTATAGAACAGGATGCTAGACAGATTTAAGGAGCAGCTGGAGAGATGTAGATAAAGTGCCTGGGTCTGAAGGAGATAAATTTGTTAAACAGTTTCAAACATGCACCTTCAAAAGCTTTAAAACATTCTCCAGTACCAGGAAAAAGGTAAGAAATTTTCCTCTGGTTTACTTAGACAAGAGCTATAGGATCTCTTTTAGTTCCAGTGCCCAAGTGACAGCCCTCACAGTCAGTAATTCCTATGTCGCATGAGCCCGTGCCTACAGCCTGAGTCCTTCCTTCTCCCACTCTCTACTTATGGACTACTTTGGGTTTATTACACTTCAGCTGGTGTACCTTAAACATAGAATAGCATCACTCAATTAAAACCATGGTAAATAAGAAACCCAATTCTTTTTTGGACTGTTTTTTCTCCTACCACTTTCATAATCTTTTGCAAATTGCCAGCTTTATCATATTCACATTTTCTTTATAAATTACACGGAACTGTTCCTGATAGGACTCAAATAGAAATGTTTATTCAATTAATCTATAAAAATGAGTTTATATCTATCAGCCAGTTCTTCTCCATTTGAGCTGATTTTATTCTGGTTTCTTAACCAACATGTTTTATATCAAATGAAATGCATTAGAGTAGAACAATATCGCCTTTATTAACCAAATCTGTAATCTAATTTTTTAAAAATCAAGTTATTCTGACAAGATCAGTATTCCATAAACTTGTTGACTGTCTCTAATTGTATTACTTTCTTTATTCTTTGTTAATTAACTCTTGCATTGGCTGCTCCATTATTGTGTTTAGAATTAAAGTCAAGAAGACAAGATTTTAATTAATTAAGTGATCCTGATACTTAGTATTTTTAATGTTGGTTTTCAAGTCATCTGGAACTTTCTAGGAGTGTTTCAGATTTTTTTTTTTTAAAGCAGCAAACTCAAGCAAAATTAAGGTCTCAATAAGCTTTTTAGGATTTACCTGAAGTGTAACTTGACATCAGCTGCCACTTAATATGTTCCTCAACTTACTGTTATAACAGAAGTTATTCCATTATAAAATCATACAAAAGCATCATTTGCTTCATTCCCCCTCTCAGTACCAGCAGGAGAATTTACTGAGTAATAAAATGAAGAAAGCGAAATTCACTCAGTTCTGGCTCACACAGTCTAGTTTCAAATGAAGAGGAAAGAATTATGCTGCCTACTTTTAAAATGAAAATAAATTTGAAAAAAATTAAAAAGTAAACAAGAGGTAAATAAAGAACTTTCACCTAGCAGAATAAAGCCCAAAGAATCAATGCAATAAGAACCAGGACTTTTGAGAAGCCTGTCCTAACCTCGGGAGGCTGTTGATGTGAATTTTATCTGGATTTTGCACCAGCATGAAATGACATGGTATTTCTTTGTAATGGCTTTGGAGGAATATGACATATCAAGGGAAGAGATGAATGAATGAAGAAAATGCCGAATGTATTTGGGCAATCTCATCAACATCCTTCCTCCAGCACACTGCTTTTCTCTTCCATATGGCCACTAAGTGCTGCAATGAACAGAGCAACTTTCAAAGTATTATTAAAATTTTCCCTAATTTTTAATAAGAGTAATAAATGAAAGAGCAATGAAAGCCAGTCACGGAAAAGTTTGGTTTTGTTTACTTAGCAATTCCTAAAGGCTGTAGAAGTAATAGCGCATTCCTAAAAGAGTTGAGACTTTAGTTATGAAAGCAAACTGAAGTATCAAACACATTAATGAATCATATTAAAAAACAGTTTAGCTGAAATTAAAGCTACAAGTTGCAATTCAAAAAAGAGCTCCAGTCTTCTGAAAGTGTAAGATTATCTCAATCTGTAGTCGTGTTCGTCAGAAGCAAACATAACCCAAAAATCTGTGAATCTCAGTCCTCAGACCCCAGAGAAACTATAATCAGGCTCTGAGTTATCTGGCCTGGGTGCACCCAAAGCATTTTCAAGTGCTGCTATATGAATTATTGCCCCCATCCATTTTCTTACAGCTGGAATGGGCACCGTGGATTAATGTACTGCAATCCATTTTCTTGCCAGAGACAGTGCTCCTCTCGGAAGTGTGATCTATTGACTAGTTACATGTACTCTGGATAAATCACGGCGGTCTCAGTGCTGTGGCATTCTTTGCTCTGGGAAAAGCTGCTGAACAAGCTGAGGTAAGACAAGAGAGAGAGGAACTGCTTGCAAAACAGGAGGGCTCAGAGTGGAGATGGCAGCTGCTCCTTTTACTCCCCTGCCTCTGTCACACAGTTGAAGTGGTATCCTGATCTAGTGTTCTTTGTGAGAAAGCAAGCTACTAACTTCAACTGAAGGACTTCCCTCAATTTGGTGGGCTTTGCACTGAAGCCCTGACTAGCCCAGCATGTCAGGTGCCAATGACTGTAATCACCTTGCTGTAGGTCACTTTTAACTTGTCCCACCCTGAACATCAGTAGAGACTTCAGGAAGAAAACAAAAACAAAAGTTACTGCACAAAATAGAGGCTCTGAAATATGAGTGCTCATGCTATAGGAACCTAGGTCTGCTACCCTAACCCTAAGGGAACAGCATCATCATGACTTACAGATGAACATGACATTATTACAATAAAGAACAAAAAGCTTAATACAAAAAAGAAAATGAGAAACCCATGTCTCATTGTATAACATGGCACTTGCAATGTTGCAAAAAGAAAAGTTTTCTTTTAGTGTCGAGAGAGCTTGCAGCTGCAAATACCAAAAAAATGATACTAAGCAAGGCTGAATATAGCAAACAAAAAATGTTGAGAACTAATTTAGGAGAGGTCAGTGTCTGAACTTGCAGTTTACTGCCAATTCAACTGAGTCATCAGCACTGCGCTCCTTTGAAAAAAGAGGCTACCATGCTTAATTTACACCATTTGACAAGAACTTGGCTAGGCAGTCTGCCTGGTCTCCTGCTAGGTAAGTCAGCTGTGCTACAGTCCTTTCTTATGGATATAAGCATCATTAGGATTCTATATGTGGTATGGGTATCTGAACACTGACAAGCAGCACAATAAGGAGAGAATGGTGGTCTGTGCCAGCTGATGGTCCAACCCAGATAGCTCTTTTACAGGATGCTCTCTCAGTAACAATTCCAGTATTCAATACTAAAGAGAACGTGATGAAGTTCCTTAGTCCAGTCGTTCTCCATAGATTGAATACTTTTTTTTTGCTATATTATAGACAACTGGTAAACTTATATAGAACATGAGACTGGTGCATTTGGTATCTGATAGCAAGATCTTAAATGTTTCCAATTATCACTTGGCCAAAAGCCCAGGTATAGTCACGTGTGCCAAACACATTTGTAAAAACAACAACAACTTATAAATATTGGTATAATATCAGCCCTTCTGCAATGACAAATGTAAAATAATTTTTTGAAGTATCACATTCATTTATTTTCAAGTTGTTCATCTTTAGCTTAGTCTGAAAAAGTGTTCAACTTGTAAACAACAAAAACATGAGTAATAAAAATATCGGTACAAGCAGATTCTATACTGCACCAACCCTTTCACTCTACTCCTCTTAAAAATCAATCAGAATTTTTATGTCACCAGAACAACATTTTAGTTCTCCAGATGGCCATGCAAGGTCATTTTCTCAACAGCAACATCACCAGGGTCTCTCTGACAAAAATCCCAAGAAAATGAAGAGGAACCTTAAGCTTACTTTTGTTTTTCAATGTTTCCCCATGTTTTGTCTTTTCTATTTTGGCTAGAGGTGAATTCATCAGTATCCTGTACTCTATGTTTATTGTTTTAAAAGTAACAAATGTGCAGATTGTAAAGAAACATTCTACACTTGAAAAGGGAGGCAGAAAGCTGTCTAGCTCCTAAGGCTTCAACTGCAAGCGATCATATGCCAGCACTGCACTGCTGACCCAGCATCTTTGCTATTGTGCCTTGAGGCTGACCGTTACCGATTGCTAGGTCTCTGACAGATAATGACTTTGAACAACAAAAATATTATTAATAATAATAATTGTTATTATTATGTTCCATTCTCAGCTCTGACAAAGGTATAAAGCCTCCTCTCCCCCTTACTCATTTTAGTATCAAAATAAAATAATACAGACAACAATTTACTAAAATCAAGTAATTTCAAAAAAACTGAAAACACACAAGACTCCTGCCTTACATTTCTTCATGTTTTACTGAAAATCACACCCTTGCACTGAACTCTAGTAAAGTGGGAGTGAGTAATTCCAGTGTGTACATATATTAAGCTCTGGACAGGCTGAACTATTGACCTCCTTTACCACTAAAATATAAGTTAATCATAAAACCGAGCTGAGCTGTTACTCAGAAGCAGCAGCCAATATAAGAGAATAACTTCTAACTTAGAGTTGATAAAGCAGGCTAAGTGGACAATTTTAGATTACTACATGTTTTCTGCACTCCTCCAAAGGAACAGCAATTGCAGCTCATAGGATACACTCAGAATGACAACACATCCCAAAGCCACAGAAAACAGCCTCAAGGATTACTTCTGATTAAAGTGCTACCCTCTGCCTTTCATTTTGTTTTAAAAATGCTTGAGAAGCAAATAATTTGAGCAATGACACCAGGCGAGAGGTGTAGTCACACTGAAATAAAGCCCAGATGACCCATGAGCATTGATGGAAAGTAAGGAGCCTTTAGCATCAGCAGCTTGAATGTTATTTGTGCCTAACCACGCACAGCAGCACAGTGCAGTGCTCAGCACCAGCTTCAGCTGTGCTTAGAAATGGAAATACAAAGCATACACCTGGCTATTAAGGAGGATGGTGTCAGAAAACAATGTTTTGCTTCACATGTTTTATTTCAGCCATTTAAAACTATTCAGTGGTTTCATACATTTGACTGCTCAGCACTATTTTTAATTGCTGGCTAAAAAAACAACATGCAAGTTTTTTAGCAAAATGCTGTCACATCACTGTTCAAATTGTTCAGAAGTAGAATACATCTCCAGCAAGGAACAGGCCACCTAATCAATAATACATTACTAAAAAATGTCATGAAATTATACATACTGAATGATTACGGGGGAAATATTTTTCATTCTTCATTTGAAAACAATGCTAATATTTGCTTAGATATTAAACAAACAGAAAGCAGAATACTAACTTATTCTTATTGATGCATCAGTAAGTTTGCTATTGCTGCCAGTTGAAATGGAATGTAAACCTTAAAAACTCCTCAGATCCATGCTTGCTCATATGTGGTTTTTCATCTGTACAGAGAGCAGTCAAACTTATGCTGAAAATTCATTTATTTCCCACCACTCCATTTGACTCTGAGCGGATAATCAATTATAACTTGTTTCAGAATTTGAATTAATATGTGCAAAACTCATGGAAAGTCAAAATTGACAAAGAACATCGACAGAAACGAAAGTATCTGTTTGAAAAAATAAGTGGTCTTGTCAGAAACAAGAATTAGGAATAATTGAAGAACTTCCAGAAAGAAGCTACTGCTGCACAGATGTCATCTAATACAGCACAGTAAATCACCCGCTAGTCATTCATATAATACCAGCAGCAGCAGCAGAGACTGCAGAGTAAGCTATTCCATTATTAGCTTTACCTTTTCTTATAAATCTTCGCTTTGGAAGAGACTAATTTTTATGCTTACATAGTTTGCCTTTTATGAGTAAAATATTTTTTAAAAATGTATTTGTATTGTCTTGGATTTGTAGTGATCTTAGAGAAGCCTTGTAAGAACACTGCAGAAAAGGAACGTCTGTCTTCATTTTCCAGACAGGTGAGAAAGGAGCAGGGTGCCCTGCTGCTCAACCCAGTGCCATCCCTGACTCATCCCTGATGCTGGGCACAGTCCTTCAGTCTCCACAAACCCTTCCTGATCCACCTTTTTCTAATTGAAATAGGTTAATGGGAACATTTATTTGCCTTTGCTTTCACGGAATAAACAGAACCAGTCTTACTGCAAGGTAAACAGCTAGATTTCTTTTAACTACTATGATCATCATCATTATTATTACTAAAATAATATTATAATTCAAATTCAGATTTTTCTTTTCAAATATTTTTTTAATCTGGTTAATTTCATAGTGCATTAGATACAGTTGAAAATTTATCTCAAGCCAGACTAGATTTTGGCGGCCTATATGTAAGGGTTATGGTAAAAACAAATTAAAAAATAAAATCACACTCACAATAACATTGCTTCCCCTAAATGGCTTCTAAAAATATGTCACATAAATTATTACTTCCTTTCTTGTCCTTTCCCATTAAAAAGCTTTAGTCTGTCATAACGTAGGTAAATGAAATAATATTTTTTTCAAGAACTGAATGAACCTAAACATTTGTTATTTGTTAGCCTCAGCTCAGCTTCTTAAAACAGAAGCCATTTTCAAATTCCTAACATTTTCAGAACAATGCCCAAATCAATTAAACAAAATAAATCAATGGTTTAACCTTATTTAGAGCTCAATGACTATCACCTTAAATGAGATTGACACAGAGATATTTTTACTTCACAGGAAAAGCAGACTAAATTATAAATAAGATCACAAATTCACAAAAAGGTCTTCAGTTTAGTCTTGCGCCAGCTGTGTGCCTCAGCTTCTCACAGTACTATGCCCAACATGGGATTCATACCGATCCACTGGTTCTGGTTTCTGATCCAGACCCAGACCCTCTTAAGTAAATAAAACAAGTGGTGATCCATGATTAGAACTCAAAGAGTTGCCTCACTGAGGTCTGCTACCAACTTGTGAAAAAATATTTCATTTATATTTGTTTTGTACAAACATATGTATAGATGACACATGAAAATCTGCAACTGCAGCTCTTCTCTCATTATTTTAATATAGTTCTGAATATAGATGGTTATCAGCACTCTTTGCTAAATCTAACATAGTACAAACTTTAAGATACTGTCAGGCCCTAAAATATCTGGGATCAGGGAAAAAAAATCCCCACAATTTAATTCCCACTTATTTGCCTCCCATTCTAAGACGTTAGTTTTCTTCTTTGCAACTACAAAAACATAGGTTTTACCTTTTTTCTTGTAAAAACCAAGATAAAAATAACTTTAAGTAGCTTTAGAAGCAACAGCATTTAACACAAGTTGGCAGTGCTTAATCTTCTTGGTGCTGGCCACGCAGGGGCACTCTCAAAAACAGACTGCAAGATTTTGGTAGTGGCAGTAAAAAAATAGAAAAAACACTCTAATATTTGCAATTGTATTTTAGGAGTTTGAGACTTTAGTAGTTGCTTTTTAATTCTTGGAGATCCTAGCAGGCCACGTATCTCTGCTTGGAAAAAGAAAAATGGTGCCACATTTTTTGTATAATTCTATTTCTTAAACAGGTGGGGTGTTTTTCTCCCATGCCAGTTCCTTTATGTTTAAATTTACTTCAAATCTAAGGGAAAACACAAAGGTGAAAAAACAGATCGCTTGTCCTTTCCAGAAATGATGACGTCTCCTTCCTTGCTTTAATTTCTAGTTAAATATTTTCTTGGTTTTCTAACATCCTGTCTCCTAATCAGCCTTCCCAGGGTCGGCAAACAACAATCTAGACAGTGACTGAGCAAAGCTGAGGACACAGCAAATCCATATTGGCCCAGAAGTTGGGGATCCTGTAGGTGTCAAGGGAACCCTTAAGATCTGCTTAAGTTAATTAAAGCCAACAAGCCTGCCAGTCAATGAAAGCATTAAATAAATAGCTTTGTTTCTTGTTACCAAAGCAGCACTCACCAGCACATTTGGTCCTGGTGATGAGTGGTGGTCCTGGCTGTCCAGTCCCACCTTCACCCGGTCTGGTGAGCAGGACTCGAATCTCATATTCGGTGTCAGGGTCCAAGTGCCAGAGCTTGTAAGTTGGTGCATTGACAGCATGGGTTTCAGTCCAGGTCCCAGATGTCATTCGATACTCCACTTCTTTCAGGATAATAGGTCCATCCCCAATGATGGAGTTGGCATTCAGCTGAATAAGCAAGTATGTTGGCCCTACACCCAGCAGCTGTGGGGGTGCTATGGGCCGAGGAGGCTCTGTAGGGGAAATAAAAAAAAAATTAAAAAAAAAGGATAGCAATAAGAAGTAGGCTCTTCCCACATAAATTTGTCGGGTTTTGCTCAGTAAAGACTTCAAAACTCAAAAGCAAAATCCAACCAATATCAATGAGGAGGAGCTGAGGAGAATTTCAGGTGATGGAAGTGGGCGGTGCACCATTGGCATCTACCCAATGCTATATTTTCCATTTAAAAATCTCAGCTAGAGACCTGATCACATCCAAATTATATATTGCTACTTCTTAACATATTTTCTGCAAAAAAAGTCTGGGTTTATGTTCATTTACATAATTTACTATGACAATAATTTGAGATTTTTCAGAAACATAACTGATTTTCTGTTATTGACAGAAGTTGCATATGTGCTTTCCTTAAAGAAACAGTTGCATTGGTTGAAAGACTAGCCTGGCACAGAATATTCTTAAAAATCTGTATCATTGCAGTTCATTTCAAACCCACCCGACGGAGTCAGGGTGGAAGATACAGATGCCTTTTACAGGCACTCAGCATAATCAGAACTGAGCAAAACTGCCAGGAGAATGACAAAATAACTATGTATAAGGATGATATATAATATTTTACTCTTCAGTAACTTACTACTGATTTAGAAACTAAAATAATGGGATGTACATTGCCTTTTGCCTTCCTCTGTTCTCACCAGTTTCTGCCCACCTAACTATGTTAACACCACCGCTAAACAAAAAGGCAGCAACAGACCAAATGGGGAAGTGGGTCCCCCTTAGCCTGAGAAATGTTTACGTAGAGAAGCAGCACATTGCCTCAGAGTGGGGTTTCTTTTAGCAACATGTACTTTTCTAATAAAATGTATCCACTGATAAATGTGGAAGGTTCATTTTCATTCCAGATGGCTCATATTTCAACTAATTTGTTTCAGTTAATTAGGCAACAATGCTAAATTCAGTGCACGCAGGGGTTTCACACAGCAGTGATGCAGAACTAACAACACAGCAACTCTGAGCAGGTAGAGGCGATCTCATGGACAGTGCATTAAAAATAACATTTAACTCCAGATCATAAGATTTCCCAGGGGAGGGGGGTGTCCTTCTCATCATCACTTCCCCCCACTCCTTCACACAAGTGAAGCTGTGGAAGCATTGTGCATGTCCTGCCTCCTGGGAATGACCTGACTGACAGTGTCCATCAGAGGCAGTGGTGATGTAGGGTCTCGCAGAGGGCCTCAGATCTCCAACTCTCCCTGCATGGCTGAGTTCAGCTCACAACTCCCTGGTTCTTTAAGTTCAGCAGTAAAGTTTCACCTCCAAATACCAGAGCTTTGCCCAACAGTGTATTTACCAGCTCTGTAAGTAACCAAGTTGCCCATATTTTGGTACAAAAGGATTTCTTGCAAATTAGCTGCATTTCAAGCCACTCAGTTTCGAGACCAGGGAATGTGTGAATATGCCGTAGTGGCTGCAACTAGAGCTGATTTTCTTCTCCTGGAGTGAAACGATGATTGCTCTAAGGTGTTCCCATTTCTGCTTTGGGATATATAAAAAAAAAAAAAAAACCTCTAGAAAGTATCTCAATTAATTATTAACATGTTTTACCTTGTTTTGGCAAGAAATGTGCAGATGAATTAATTTAGATCACTAAAATTAAAGCTCAGAAATGCAGCTACGCTTAATGAGGGCAGTTTATTTGCTGTGGAACTAACACATTAAATGTCAAACTAATGAATTCTAAGGTCAATGTATATTATGGCAGAAAACATAAACGTTGATGAGCATGATGCCGTACTAACTGCAAGTTATAAACTTCTGAAACACAAGGCTATGTTTAGAAGTATACACTTTGATTAAGAGCACAATTATCACAAATAAAACCTCACATTAATGAGCCTAATATACCATTGCATATTAAATTTTTAAGAGGTAAAGCGTATTCTTATATTAGCATATGCATTTTGTATTTAAGCTCTTGAGGACAAGGAGGCTTATTTATAAAGTCTCTCCCAGTTCCAATAAATTATGCATGAATTTTAATCAGTTAGCAAATGAACAAGTAATTGTTCTGCAGCATTATTAATATTCTTCATAATACAATATACTATCAGAACCAGAGGTGAGGTGCAACTAGAAATCCCAAAAGTACACTAAATATTAACTGAAGTGTGCAATCCCAATATACCAGGATAAACTTTTCTGATGTTACCCAATTAACTTTCTATTAATTATTCTCATTTGTTATTCTATAACCAGATCTATCAAATATTCCCCAATTATAATTTGAAATCACAGTTTCCTTTTATATATACAGCAACCTGAAACTATTACAGTTTAAAAATTGCCATTGATAGCTAAAAGAATGAACAAAGCCCTTATTAATATTTTCGTTGTCATTTCCGTATCTCGCATGTAACAACAATAATCCTCTTTCAGTGGGTTTTTAAACATAATTTAGATCCTTAAAGGAAGTGATGTTGCTGGTTTTACACTCCAGCGATCTGGGTCCACAGGCAGACTGAAGACAGCCTAACAAAACCAAAAACTCTCTTATATGAGTTATGAAAAAAGAGAGGAGATTCATGAAAAGGAATCTCAAAGAAAATCACCCCCTCAGAAGTTTGGTCTGGTTTATGAAGAACATAAAAACTGAGCTTCAGTGTTGTAGGAAGCTAAGGCTCACCCATCATGGCAGCCTCCCTGCCGTCTTGCCCTGCAAGATGGCTGCTTCTCAATGCATCTTCTGGCTTTTCACACTCAGCCAGAACAGGCAGCATAGTGACCTTCCTCCATCCTCCCCGGCCTCCCCCTTGCCCTGATCACTGTAACCAAACCAGGGAATTGTACCTTTTTTTTTGCCAGAAAACAATTTATTCTCAATTATTATGAGCAGATGTGTCTAAGGCACACAGGATTCTTAGCAAGCAATTTTCATTGAGCACAGTTCCTCCTTCTCAGACACGAAACCTCTCTGAATAGTCATGAAGGTTCAAAACGTCATTTTACAAAACAATAAGTTTCAGCTCATGGATGGTTTATTAACTCATCAGTAGACTCAATTTCAATAAGTATTTAACACATTTACACAAACTAGTTTCAATGATGATCCTGCATGGTGAATTTCATTTTTTCCTTTGCTAAGCACAAAATTTAGAATTTCTTTTCCCATGGAACTACTTTGATTACTGACTCATTTTCTGACTACATTTAGCCACTGTTTAAAGGTGTTAAATTCACAGAATCTTAAGGGTTGGAAGAGATCTCAAACGATCATCTAGTCCAACCCCTTGCCAGAGCAGGATCTCCTAGAGTAGGTCACACAGGAACTTTTCCAGGTGGGTTTTGAATGTCTCTAGAGAAGCAGGCTCAACAACCCATCTGGGCAGCCCATTCCAATGCTCTGTCACCCTCACAGTGAAGAAGTCTTTCCTTACGTTTCTTTGGAACCTCTTATGATCCAGCTTGTACCTGTTGCCCCTTTTTCTATCATTGGACATAACTGAGAACAGCNGTGTGCATGGCCACTAACATGTCTGAAAGACTATACAAAGACCGCTTGTACGTCTGCAAGAAGTTAAAGAAATGAAAGTATTTTCATGTGTAGCATTTTGCAGTATTTGGTCAGTTCTGGTTTTGACATAAAAATGCCCACAGCTAAGTTAACCAGATATTAAAACTGACATTTCATCAGTACAAAGTTCCCATTCTGCTGAGCAACTAGGAGTACATTATGCTCACATCAGTATGTATATGACATTATATATTAAATGTACTGTGATATTTAGGCACTGATGACTAGAGTAAGCATGCAGTGTCAATCCCAGCTAGAAGTCTTCCTACAGTTAAGCAGTTGTGTCATGTTGTTAATATTAAATATTGAATGTAAATAATTATATATTCACAGACAGGAAAAAAAAAAAAGTCACTAATGTTGTTAATACAGTAACTAGCATGCATAAGACTTCCTACATTCCCAAGTAACAAGTGCATAATACATTGTTTAATACTATTTACCCAGCCTGAGTGACAACAGCCCTATTACATTGCCCTCCAAGACTAAACACTTTCTAAATCTAAAATAAAGGAGGGGAATTTCATTAGTATCTTAGTGGTAATGAGATACTGTTAATGCTTAGTTCAAATCAGGAAAAAAAAAGAAAATAAAATCAAACAGAACCAGAATCCTACAGGTTGTTCCACTTTGGAGAAAAAGCTGATACTGGATACATGTTTGATAAAATCTTATCTATTTACTGAAGCCATGTTTTGTTGAGCATAACATGTACCAGCCACAGGGTACTCTTGACTAGTTCACAGCAGAAGGGTTTGGGGAGCTGGAGAGGAGAGGGCTGGTCACCACACAGCCTAAACATGGAAGATAGGTGAATGCCTTTATTCTTGCCATTCTCTGTCCTACCCCTGTCCCACCTCACAGACATTAATACTCTGCATTAATAGTCTACAAGCTCCCTCTGCTCATGCACACAACGTGCCTTCCCTCTGATTATGGCATGCTCAGCCTTTTCTGTCAAATCCCTTACTCAAAGCTATACAGTTGGTATACTTATGGGTATTAACACTTTAACCCAATACATACAACAGACATAATCATAAAAAGCTTTTATTTTTACAAGTATAATAAATCATTCATTTATTAGAAGAAGCCCAACATCAGCTTCACCCTTCCAGAATTTAAAATCAGTGTGTCTTAATTACAACCTACACTGCCAAGAAAGGAGGTAAACCAAAATAATACAAATTTCTTATATTTTTTAATAACTCAGAGAAACAAACAAACAAATCCACATAAATACTGGATTTTCAGGGAATACAACAGAGACGCCTCAGGAAATGACTCAATACTGACTCAGCTTCAGCCTAGATCAAACTCATTTCCTCTTACAGGGAAATTTCTTGCAAAGCTGTTAACGTATGCCTGCCCATTTTTTTGCAAGTACTCCGGGTTTCTAGTTGAGATTCAGTGCCTGACCTTCCCTAGTTTTGCACAACCTTTACCAGATGACTGGGACCAGGGACCCTAAGGGAGCACAGTGTGAGGCACTCAAGGCATATAGACCAAGCTGAAAATCCCTGCATGCCAGGAGCTGGACCTGTGCAGAGGCGTGATGCTCTGCAGCAGCAGATTGCACACAGAGTTGTAGTGGTAAAGCTGATTCAGAAGACTGGCAGCACAGAGTCAAAAAAGCATGGGGAAGCAGGCTGTTGATCCCATGCAAAAAGCTATACTGCTTCAGTACTCTTCCTGTACTGGAAGATTATAGACAGCTTTGGGGATTCACACATTTTAAGAAATATTGAAAAACTGAAGAATAAGAAACGTCTGTTTAAAGGTTGGCGAAAATGTATGAGATTTAGCAGAAAGAATTATGGCAGTCAAGTACTAGCAGGGAAACAAAATTCCTCGTCTTAAAAGCTGGTTAATCCAACTGAAAAAAAAAAAAAAAAAAAAAAGAATTAACAAGAAGCAGGGACTGAAGGCTTAAATTCAAATATGGTATTAAGCCACAAATTCAACAGTGAGAATAGTAACTGAAGAACAATAACTGGTAATACTGTATGAAATTCTGCATTCTATTTTGCAGTGTTTTCAGTCAAGGCTGGATGTCTTCTGATAAATTATACGTTGGAGGAAAAAAATAGAAGGTGGTAACAATATGTAAGGCTCCAAAGAGTACAACTGAAAGGAATTATGTGGTCATGAAGGTGGCCAAAACAGGACCTATGAAAAGTTAGAGGATAAAAACAAATCATGGAGACTTTCAGCACAAATCCTGGGTTCTTTTCCACCGGTGTCAAATCTTTAATACGAACTAGAAATATTTTCATTCAGCTCTCCAAAATACTTAAGAGGTACTGTTCTGCTAGGAAAAAAAAAAATCAGAATTTAAGAAAAAAAGATTTATTTTGGACTTGTGCCTGCCTGAAAGGACACCTGGCTGTCTTCTATGCTGACAGCAGCGCAACATGACTAGTAGTCCTCAGTGTCAACAAAAACTGTATTAACACAAACAGGGGGCTTTGCCAAGTAAGAGGAGAAGCAGTACAGAAATCAGTACTTGCTTGATGATAAATTCTTCTACTCAGTTAAAGCAGGTTAATGCAGACAACTGAGGGATCCCAAGCTGAAAGCACAGGTCAGACTAACAGCAGAGGTATCATGAACTTAGAGTCACAGAAGACCTCTGCAGTTTACTTTTAAATTTCTGACAAGACCTCAAGTTTTCACTTTCTCTGCATGACAGACTACACTCACAACTCAGCCTGTCAGCCTACACATGCCATCTCTAGTGAGCAGTTAGATCCTTAATGATTTTGTTGTATAACTCACAGAAGACAAATAAAAAACCCAACAGCCTATGCATCAAAGAGATTGCCCAGCACACTGTGGACAGTTCATTAATGGGAGCTGAGTACTCTATTGGGCTTCTGAAAAGCAAGAAGGGGGAAAAAAAATGAAAGAAAAGTTATCACTCTTCTAACTTTTTTTCCCCCCTGCATTATTAAAAGCACATCTCTAGATCTACATTGCTCTGAGACCTTCTAACGACTGCCCAGGATTTGAAGTGCGAGGTCCAGTAAGTGAAAGTTATATCAGCACAATCTTAACTAATCAATTCAAAGACACATATGCATCCCTAAGTAGAGATATGCTATTGTTACGGACTTCGCTCACAGGATTCCATATAGTGGTACTTGATTTTCTCACCTGAGCAGCCCACCTTATTCTTGTGGAAAAGCGGAAGAGTAAGCATAACCTTATTCTTGACCAGATACACAATGCATCCACTACAGAGACTATTCCTGCCCAAAAGACATGATGCATCTGAAAAAGATCAGAACAAAAGAGCAGGCGCACAAGCCAAGTCTTCAATTGCTGTAGGATTGCCCATGGAAAAGGGAGGGGTAGGAGTTAGAGGCAGCTGCCACAACAACCTTTTCTCTTCCCAGATTACTCCCAACCTCTTTCTTCCTTAAGGGTCACAATTTTTGCTGCCACTTTCCTGCTCTCTCCACTGGATAGATTGTACCAGTTACACGGCACCAGCCAGGCATAAGTCATCACTGCCAAACCTATGCGTGGTCTCATGTCTCACCTTGGAAGATACTCAGGCACAATGGCAGTCAGAAACAGGCTTCAGCAGGATGACCTCAACTACAGGCAGTGCATGTTGCATAGGCTGCAGGAGGGCACATGTGCTTAAAACAGCTGTAACACAGACCTCAAAAGTTTTAGTCATCTCCTCCAGGAGCTAGTGCTGGTTATAGATTCATATAATAAAAACATCTCACTAGCTGTAAGCCCTTTGAAGGTGTCACAAGCCTTGGCCATTCTTCAGGCCTAATCAGTACTTCCCTAAGCACTGCTTGGCTTCTGTTTTTGTTCATAAACTCATTTATCATTTTTGCAAGAATTATTTTATTTCACCAATGGCCAAAAACTTCTCTCTTCAAGTTCAGCTCATTTTAACTGCTGCTTTATTCTTCTACCTTGTTATTGTTGGTTTTTTTTATTTTTATTTTTTCCCTAATAGCAAAGTTTCCATTGCTTCCATCTTTGTCTTCTGCAGATGACTTGGAGGAAACATTTCTTGTGGATTCTTGCTTCTCATGCAAGTTAAGCTCTCCCCTCAAGAGTATACTGAAAACAAGGCAGCAAAAACCTTGTCAGGAAATAACTGACTTCAACACATTACATCATGTAATGATTTCATGTAGAAAATCATGTAGAAGTTGGTAGGTTTTGACAGTTAAGTGTCCCAAATCGCCACAAGCCTCCCTTTATTTTGTTTTTTAATAATCGAAAGTTAATTCACATTTATCCTAGCTGCTGTCCTGTGACCATAAGTGATGATGGCTGCATGAGGAAACTTGAATCTACTATAATCTAGTATTCTGATCCAAGTCTTTTTTCCAAACTCTTTTTTTTTTCTTCTTTTTAATGATGCTTCTGCAGCCTATATCCTATAACTACAGTAACATTCTCTCTATGACTTTAAAATACAATTTATCACGACTGTTCATTATCTGGCACTAGTTGCTAGTCCTGAAGTTGAGACAGAATACCTACAAAATGTTACATTTTAATTAAGAGAGGCAGTTGTCTGGAACAAAAGAACTAATTCTAAGCAACAGCTTAGCAGCCAGGTCATATCTGATTTATCCAACTCACCTTAAAGAGTCTGTAAGACCAATTTCAATGTCTTTTATTACTTGGAGTGGAAAAAAAAGAAAGAATCTATTTTAAGCAAACATTAAAAATAAGTATCTATAACAATGTAATATTCAGTTTATTACCTAGAGAATCCGTTACTGGAGAAAAATCATCAAAACCCAGAAATGGTAAATTGAACTGTAGGTTCACAACCCTATCATAGGTAGGATACTGACATATTTCATCATAATATCATCTCTAGTTTTGAGTCTGCAAATGGGGACACTATGTCACAAGCTCACCTCAAACTACTGATTTATCTTGCAGCTCATGCCCAATATATCAAGTTTGTGTAGTAAGTACAACAAAGTCTGCAAACTCCTGCAGCGAAAATGTACTTAAATTAAGTGATGTGGCAGTTACTGACCACCTGAAGTGCTGAAATAAGAATTATTTCAACGGTGAAAATTGCTAACATCTGCACAGAGATTTCATATCCTATGCATCACTCTGGCATTTTATTCACCTTGATTTGAAACACTGTTGCATTCATTTTATTATCTTCCTTTAAATAAAAAGAACGGTGTGCAACTTTAGCATTGTCAGCAGAAACGATAAACAAGGTTAAGCTCATGCCCAGCTTACATGTTAAAAAAGTCTTTCTAAAAATCAGAGCATGTCATCCCTCTACACAATTTATGAACAGAATACATTCCTATTTATTGAATGATAGTAGGTCATGCTACTCTGGAAATCAATTAGAAGAGTGTGACATATTTTGTCGAAAATTGCATTGTGTTAAAGACATTTATGCAGTACATTCCTACAGGAGAAATGAGTACATGTAAGAAAAAGAGGTGTCTGTAATAAGAAGACATTCAAATCTTAAAAAAAAAAAGAAAATATTGCTCAGTATAAATGAGTCAGCTACAGAAATATCTCAGGCAAAGGCTTTATCACAATGACTTCATTATCCACATGTATCAGTAATTCTCTTGAGATCTCAGTGTTGAGATTATTGCTGGAAAGAAATATTTTATCTACTTCATTGTCAGGAACCAGCAGGCTAAGAACAAAATTGAATGGCGCCTTCAAAAATTGGTACTTCCCATGAAAGAATTACTCTGAACTCGACAAGGCTTTGCAATGGGTTATTTGACAATACCGCATTATGCATGTATATCCACATGCTGTCAGGGATGGGAAGGAATAAAAATAGAGATTAAGGAAAGGGTGTCTG
This sequence comes from Urocolius indicus, assembly GCA_013401255.1. Classification (NCBI taxonomy): domain Eukaryota; kingdom Metazoa; phylum Chordata; class Aves; order Coliiformes; family Coliidae; genus Urocolius; species Urocolius indicus. Next base: position 27,190 of record WBNH01007108.1, read on the forward strand.
AGGAAGGACAAATTATTATGCTAGGGACTTCAGGATTTTCTTTTACATAGTTATGTAACGAGAATATATTTTTCTTTTTCTTCCTGCTTCTAAAGTAGTTGGATTTATTTTATTATTTCAAGTTTGAACTGGTCCAATAAACTGATTCTGCAAAGATTTTTGCATTGTTGTAATATCTCTTGATCCTACAGTCACATTCAAGTTCAGTTCACTGCCTAAAAAAACTACAGAAACTTTCTGTTGGGCAAGTGTTCCAGTGATATGTGTATAATCAAATTCAAATACTTCAAACACCCTTCAACAAAGCTACAGCATTCCAGTAAATTTCAGTGACCAAAAAAAAAAAAACCCCAAACTATCACAGATTTACAGCTTACAAGCTCTACATCTCTATAAAACTTGAAAGTCAAAAAAACCCCTCATCTAGCCAGCACTCCTGCAGTTCAGTGAAAGTCATCTACTCTACCTGCATGAGGCTATCAATAATAACTTGGAATTACCTACATATAGCTCAGCTGTGTTTCTTAGGTAAGACACTTCAATACCATCATCAAAGGAAAAATGATACAATTTAGTATACAGGTTACAGATTAATGATTATCTAGAGATTTTGTGTGTGCTAAGACTATTGAAGTCTAAAGGGAAAAATGACAGAATTCATCATTCCTGAACTAACTTACTTTTGAGAGACTGTTTCCTTGTTCAAATCCCTCAATTTCTATTCATAACCTTTTCCAAGACACAGTTAGATGTTCCCACCAGCAATTTCTTATTACAGCATCCCCAAATAGTTCTTGCCAAAAATGCCTGAAGGCAGCCCACTGGAACAACAGAGAAGGGAGCTAATTTTAGGGGGTACTGAGATGCTTCCCTCAATCTATGCACTGAACCAAAATAAACCAAAATGGAAATCCACTTGGTTAAGTTTTAACACCACAGTTTTACACTCACAGATATGAATTACACATCATTTAACACCTATCTGAAAGGATAACCCTGGTCCTCTACTTCCCACCATTACTGTCGCTTCCAGTGTCACTCATCTACTCTACATCTAAGACAGTTTATGTCCAAAACTGTTCTTGTTAGGGAGTGTACATGGAGGTTCTGCTTTTCTGGGTCCCTGAAGTAGCTCTTAGTGGCTTCAGATAAAAGCACAGAAGCAGGAGAACAACTTCAGGTGCTTGAGACAGAGGAAAAAGGAGGGACAGGATTGAGACTGTGTTTTCAGCAGGTACTGCTTAATTTTACCATGAAATCTACGTTCAATAGAGGAAGAAGGTATGAGGGTAGCCAAAAGAAGGAAATAGCTAACAAAGCAGCTGTGCCCACCATCTCATTGCCAAATGGATTTTGACTGTGATGAAAAGCCTGGAAGAGCTTTCTAGAAAAACAAACCGTTCTCACCACTTCTCCTGCATGCTAATAAGAAATATATCATGATATATGGTTTTTTAAAGGTACAAACAGAATATAATGATAAATAATGAGTTTTGATAGTACAGTGTTGTAAAGTAGAAACAGAAGAGTGAAGTTGGTGATGAAATTCTTAACACAGTCAATGGAGAGGGGTGCCAATTATATTTGTATCATGAAAACAGCTTCACTCCTGACAGGCTAAGTTGGCTTAAGGGCTTTTTTTTTAGCTGTTGCAAAATATGGAGAATGACAATATCTAAAAGGAAACAGCACACAAGATTAATGGAAAATGGGGTAGCTTTTAAACCTAAAAATTATTTAGACTAGTTTTATTGTGATATTTTCATAATCTACTTTTCAGGTGGGACTGTTTTGTTAAAGTCTCAAAATGTGTATATTGTCAAGTATAATAGTATTGCTATGAATAGAGTGTCCTTGTAATTAAATTGACACCCAGTGCACTGAACTCCAAATTCACTGTAGGACATAAAAGCATAGACAATTTAAAAACTAGCATGTGCATTAGATGATTTTCATTATAAAAATATGTTTAATGAGGAAAACTGGGAATATGTACAGGATCTTACTCTACTACTGCATGTTTTAATTCCTGAATACGATGCTAATTAACACCTATTCAGGTTGAGCTCACACAAAGCTGAGTAACCAGTCTTGTGTATTCACTAAGAAAGCCAAACAAAATCAACAATGCTACAGAAATAATTAGGACAGAGGAAATGACTAGGGCTGTAATTGGACTGTACAGCTTTCTTCTCCAAATACAAGGTCTGCTGCTAATAATATAGTTTATAATAATATACACCATTTTGAAGATTGCTACCTTCAAAGACTACAATAGTAAACTACACTACTCATTAAAGTCAGATTGCCTGTGCATACAAGCATTTTGTCTAAGACTCTGCTGGTTCTGCATGTTGAGCTAAGCTGCTAAGAACACATTGCAATAGTACTTGAAGACAAAAATAAATCAGATGTCAGCGTATTACCAGTTAAACAAATAACAACAGTACCTTAAAGAAACCTTTACATTTTACATATGTATTGGTAAGAAAAGCATGTAACCATGGGGAAAAAAATGTTGCATAGCTTTATCTGCAAGCTGTGTTGGCTCTGGTACATGAAGCTAGCTGCACTTTTCAGGAATTTTAAATACTGCGAAGTCATTACACTTCCTGCCATATCCCAAAGTCCTGCCTCAAACTTTGATGTATGAGTGTTCTTTGAAGGATTTTGTTTGCTTGTTTTTAAGTTACTGCAAGCACCAGGAAACCTCTGGGGCAGGGGGACTGGACTAGACTATCTTTCGAGGTCCTTTCCAGCCCTTAAGATTCTGTAATTCTGACTGACTTGCTACCATTCCAATAAATTGTTTCAGGGGAGAAAAAAAAAAAAAAAACAAAAACCAAAAAAACCCAAACATTTCTGTCAGCTCATTCTGATCGTTGGTAAAGTTGTGTTACTCTTCTACTTCTGAATCCAGACAATTATCTTGACTGCTTTTTTAAAAAAGCCTCCACCTGTTATTCACCCTCCTCCCTACCCTATAACGGGAAAAGCTAGCTGGCTTTACAGAAACATTCAGAGTAGGTGCGTGCAATCTTTCTCTAAGCATAACAAGAAACATTATAGCATTTTGACATTTAAAAAAAAATCCCTTAAACTTTCCGCTTTTACATTTTTTTTCTTCCAAAATTCACTTGAGTTTTAGTTTAAGAAATTAAATAGTTTGGCCACTGAACTGAGCTGGTGATTAGCTAGATGTGTATTGCTAAGCCCTCCCCATTGGTGTGCTGGCACAGCCTTTTTTTTCCCCAGCTTCTGAGGAACGTTTGTCAGGGTGCAAATCCTTCTGCTTAGTACTCGCATCCAACCAGTGAAAATTCAGGAGCTAGGCAACCAGAGCACAAAGCTAATTCTGGCTTTTTCTCCAGTCCTCAAATAATCCATTTCTCAGGGCCAGGAAACCTATTTTATAGTTAACTTTGGTTACAGCCAAGAATACAGAGGTACCAGAAACCAATCACACACATGTATTTTAAACCTTCCTAGGTGCAGAGACTTAGGAATTGAAAACAGAATAACTCCGAATAAAAACATCTTCCTTCTCTTTGGGAATGAAGTGGACTAGATAGACTAGACAGATGTTGCGGTTGTTTTTTTTTTTGGTGGAGATGCTAGCGGTGGGTGGTGGAACAAAACATTCAATAAAAGTTGAGAGGGTTGTTTGTGGTGGTTTAGCCCTGGCTGAACCACACAAACCACACAGTTACTCACTCCTCCCCACCTTAGCAGGATGGGGAGGCGAATCAAGACAGATCTACAACTTTGTGAGTTGAGATAAGGGCAATTTATCAGAACAACACACAGTGCAAGCAGTTACAATGACGACCAAGGCACAGAGAAAAACCAGCGCTGCCCGGTGTCACTGCTCACCGCCTGCAGCCCAATGCGCAGTCAGCGGCACAACCGCTGCCCCATAGCCTGAGCATGAGGTCACATGGAATCGAATTGCCTGGCCACGCCCCCTGGGGGTGGTTGGGGAGAGTTAACCTTATCCTGGCCAAACTCAGGACAAGGGGCAAGATTAAAAAAAAAAAAAAAAAGATTAATTTATCCAAATTCAGCAAATAGCTGCAACAAAATGCATTTACATTAGCATTTCAAAACTTACGTGTTTTGGCTTTTCAGCCTAGTTGCATATAGGGCACGAACAAATAGTATGGGGCGTTCAGAATTGTGTCTATAGAGATGTGTTTTTTTTAATCTCTCAGCCTGAAGACTCTCTAGATCCATTCCTCTTGTCTAACTGGAGCATGGTTTTAATCAGACTTTCCACTTCCCAGGACAGAGCCTTAACCTACAGGTTCAGGGATTCTCCAGAAAAGTCTCTACATCCCTTCTTTTGAAGCTGAACCCTTTTCTGCAACACATTCCTTAAGTCATTTATCCACCTAGAGGGTCAGGAGAAAGCATGTTTTTTTTAGCCATAGCTCCAATTAATGCAGCAATATTTTTATCCGCAGTAGTAGTATTTTGTGAATAGATGCATCCAGCTTATCTCATTTTCCTTAAGATATTAAAGAATAAAGAAATAAAATGGCAAATAAAGTCAAAGCCGATTAATGCAAAGCAGTGCATGTGAGGAAGAGAATTCCTTATGGACTCTAAATCAGTATAATCAGACAGGAACAATATTTCTGTGGGGAATTTCATGGCCTTATCACCTCAATTCAAGACAAAAAGCCAGATATCAGTGATTATTGTTAGGAACAGAACACAAAAGAAAACATAATATTTTGTGCTACTGTGTAAATTCACCGTGTTCTCTCACTGAAAATAAGAGATACAGATCCAATCTTCCTTTCTCCTGATGGATGACACAGAAGACAAGACAAAGAAAAGGCCAAAGAGAAGTTATCAAACACTTAAGACAACTTCTGTATATGGAGATATTCAGTAACTCTGGATTACTCAACATGAAAGAATTGACGATTCAAGAAACACATGCCAGATATTTATAAAATTACAAGTGGCATTAAAAAAAGATTAATATGGAATGACTTTTGCTATTTCTTGCAGTGATGCACAACTTCTAAAGAAGAGTAGCCTGCAGCTTCCGAGGGAAGTACTTTCTTCTTCAATTCAAATTAACTGTGGGAATTCATCGCTGTAGGATGACAGAAAAGTTCAAATATAATTTGACAAATTCACAGAAGGTTCATGAAGGATATTATACATAAATATATTGATATAGTCTCTGGCGTGAAAAATCTGAAGCTGTAGATTGCTAGATGATACGACAATGAAAAAAGGGACTGTATCACTGTGTGCCACTTACATCTTCCCCTTATATACTAAATGATGGTTTTGGCCCAGTAGCAGTGTTTCCTGAAATTACCATCACATTCTCCAGAGGAGAAAAAACACCAATTGTCAACTTACTGACTGAATGCTGGACAAAGAGATAAACACAGGCTTCAATCCACTCTAGGTGAGCGTCCTCTGCATAAAACTATAAATGCTCCAAATCACGTCTTCTTTCAGGGTGTGAATGGTGCATGGTTGTATGGACACATTTCTTTCTCATTTTATTAAAAATTATCATTTTTTTTCTTTTTTTT
>WBNH01007109.1:16183-72298 GCA_013401255.1 Urocolius indicus
GATTGGCAGTAAATTTGTTAAGGTTTTTAAAATGTTTTTTTTACTGTTACAATCTGAATTACTGCAGAGTATTTAATACTATTTGGAATTTCTGTTGCTTCAGTCCTTGCTGTAGACAAACTAGCATCTGCATGAAAAATAATCACGAAATACTTATGCTTGTTTGACCAAGACTTCTTAAAGTCTTTAAAAACAGTCCAGCACATCTCTCTTCAGTATTTGTGAAGCAATCCAGTTTCCTCCTCTTGACTGAGACTGTGTGGTACCTTGCTAGAAAATATTTCCTCTCCAGGGACAAAAAAACCTCCAAACAACCCCAAAATATTTTCAGACCAATTCAGGTGCTTTGAAAATCTTGTATTCAGGTGAAAAATAGCTTTATATGTGATGTCTGTCTTCATGTAAAGCTCATACAACCAGCTGTTGAATGTATAGCTTCATGGGATGTATCACCCTTCTCATAGTGGGGCTTTGATGAACCGTTGATAGAATTCAACATGTCACTGCTGCCACAAAGGACTATTTTGCTGCCACATGGGGCAACTATTCCTGTTTCTTACTCAAACTCTGCTTATCTGGTGTTATGTCTCCTTGGCAATGTGATTCGGAACACTGAGCTGGCAAGGTTGGTTTGTGTGTGGCTTTTGGGGGTGAGATTCCTGAAGGTGGTGAATTGAGTTGAGAGGTCTGGTAGGCAGCACTCAGAGGCTGGGTGAGTCAGGAGGTGAGGGAGAGAGAGCCTGTTCCTGAAGGATACCATTGCAGTAGCTGTTGAATCCCTTGCTTGTCGCGTTGACTGTGCCACAGCTCCTTTGTGACTTTTCAAGATGGTGTTACTTAAGCATGGGAGGTAGTATTTTTTTTTTAATTCTGTTTTTTCAAAACCACTTTTCCAAAATACACCTTTTCAATGTTCGTGTATCTTGCACTGTAAGTATCGCAAATACTGACCAGGTCAGAGGGTGATGTGAGCTGTAATTTAGCTTCCCTATTTCATTGGCTACTGTTTGCATTTGCTTTTATAACAGTTACTGTAAAAGAAACCTGTTTTCAGTTTTGGTTAGTATCCTTAGTGTGCAAGCTTCCCTTGTGAAGAGAGAAAGTTGTGGGCTCTGATCCTCTGTATTCATATAGATTAACCAGCCTTTGTGGAACTAAGGTGTGGTGCTTCTTGTATGAGAGCTGTAAAATATATTTTTACAGCCTCTCCAAGTTCATAATAATTATGTAACCTGTTTATGAAGTCACAGCTTCAAATTGTAAGGATATTTCCAGTGGATATATGAAACATACTGGTATGAATGATATCTTTTGGAGTGCCTAGCAATCTTTTATTTCAAAGGCAATACCTTAATATAGATAATCCCAATTTAAAAATATTTCTTACAGTTGATTTTAAGGTAATAGCTAAAGCTGTTGTTTAACGTTAGGTTAGAATAAAGTATTTTCTCGATGTTCTCCGCTTAGTTCCTCCACCTATGTTTCTCCAAAGACTCGTATTCTTTGAAGATTTTAGGCTGAGCAACCAAGGAGATTTGAAAACTTGTGTTCCAGAAAGCTTAGTCTGGTCTGGCAGTTAACAAAATAAATGTCGTCCTTCTGAGAATGATTCTTGTGTTCTCCTTTCCACATCCCCCCTTCTATTTTTTTAATTCTTTATGTTGAATTGATGATTGACTAAGAAACTCAGAGTTGATTTGTTGGGGTTTTTTGTTTTGTTTTTTTTTTTTTTTTAAATGGTTCTGCTTAGTATTGTTTGACTGGCAAAACCAGAACTTTGTTGAGCACTTAATGTGGGAAGAAGTCTAGCACCCTGTACAAGATGCAAGATTTTACTGTATTTCAATAAGATCTGCACTGTCTTTGGCTTCATATAGATATCTAAGTTGGAAACTCCATCTTTGACACCTCTAACTTAGAGAAATTGTGCTGCTATAGTAGTGGATTGGGGACAATGCATTAAGAAATAGGTAGCCATTAGTGAAATTATGCCCTAGCTGACTAAATAAATGAAATGTGTGATTGCTAAAGGTATCTTTTGAATTAGTTTTTTATTCACCATGACAAAAGAATTTCATAACAATGTGTGTAACAAGTACCCTTGGAGCAGGCAGGTCTGCGGTTTAACTTCACAGCAGTGTGGTTCACTGACTTGAGGATCTGGTATTTAATGATTATTTATTTCAAATGTTAGTGATGGAAATGTGGGAACTGTGTTTTTGACCTTACTTGCTACTTGTATCTGCGACAATTGGGCAAAGCCAATTTCACTGTCTTGCCATAGAACTGCTTTAATGTATTGGCTCGGCGATGAGACCAGACACATAGAGCATTTCACATAAGAATTTTGCTTGAAATACTTTGCTTGTCATGTAGTATATGTCTCTAATTAGAGTCGTTTTGAACATGTGTTCCAGTGGGGTAGCTAACTCGTTTTTAGTTTAAATAGAAATATTATATAGCTGTTGTCAGTCTTTGTCTCCGGCAGCTGGTCTGCATCCAACTTGTGATACTGTCGTTGGTTTGCATGCTCTCTGGCTGGAGCACGGTTGATCTTTTTTTTGTAAGTTACTTATTTTCCATGTTTGTCCTCAACACGTTTCAGACAAAAATAGGGCGTTTAAAAGAATAGAGGCAAATTAGTTTGTCACTTTCTTGCAACTGAAGCAAAACTCAAGTGTTTTTATTTTTGGAGCATGGAAGTAGAGTTAAATCTCTGCTAAGTTTTCTTTGGTGAACTGTCAGAATATTTTATTTTCGGGTTTATTGGCTCTGGTCTTAACAGCTGCTGTATTGTGACCTTTGGTTCGCTTTACAAAAGTCATGTTTCAACTGTGTAAGTGTATTCCAGTCACTTTGTTTTGTAAGGAGGTTAGTATAAAGGCAAATATGTGTATATTAATAAAGTTTTATTTTTAAAAAGCTAACATCATTAGTAATGATCTTAGAGTGTTATGTGGTACATAAATTGTTTTTGGCATGGATGGAACCGAAAAATTGGGTAGCATGGAAATGATAATGATTCCCAATTGAAAGGAAAAAAGTTGTGATTTAAAATTTTTTTTTTCCAATACAATTTTGAATGTAGCTGTAATTAACTGTAGTTCCATTTTGCCAGAGGGTCATCCATGCCATAGAGGAAATGCATGTGTAGGCTATCTTCTGCAGATTTTGTTTACTGGTTCCACTTGGTGTTGAAAATGTTGTTGCTGAAAAAGTGTTGAGGTAGCCTTTATTTTATAATTACGTGGTGATGGTTTTATTAAAGAACCAGGACATAGGAATATCAAGGAATTTAAAACTTTTTTTGTTTTTCCCCTCTAGATTTTCAACTGAATTCTCACCTATCAACATTGGCAAATATTCACAAGATTTACCACACCCTCAATAGGCTGGTAATGACTTGCCATTTTCTCTCAACAAAATAGCTAGGCCTTTAGTGTGGGATGTTTTGTGATTGAAGTCATTAAGTGGTTATGCTTCTAAAAACTGTGACTGCCTTTTTTTTGCAGAGGCTGTTGGTTTTGAATCTGTTGTGAAATAGGCAGTATTAATAAAGGGTAAAAGGGTTATACTCAGAGGGTTGGATGGAGTTTGAGTACCATTCACCGTAAAGTTGGATTTAGGTGATGTCTATATATGTGTGTTTATCCTTAAGCAAAACCATTTCTGTGGTAAATGGTATATTCAGACTTTCTAATGCAGCATTTGTTCATAGAATTGTTCAATACAACAGTACGAAGTTCCTCACCCAATGAGTAGTTATTTCCCCTCTTAAAACATAGTTTGATATGTTTTTCATAAAAATACAAAAATATATTTAAATTTTTTTAGTATTAACCTTGAACTTTTTGGTAAATATGAACTGAAAGTAATTAAGATGATTATTCAGTGTCAAATAAAGATTAAAGCATGACTGAACAATGAAGATCGCCATCTTTTTTTAACTGTATAATTCCTGCTCTCTTGCAGAATCTGACAGAGGACGTTGGCCAAGACGATCACCAGACAGGTATTTACTAGGGATATGGTAGAAACAGATTGAAACAGTTTTAAACACACTTTGTCAAAGAAGTCTCTCTGACATAAGTGAAAGTTCTATTTTAGAAAACTAAAGGGGTCTTAGGAAAAAAAGATTTTTTTAGAATTTTCTTCAAAAGAGGTGTTCATGCTTTCAATTTGTCTGGTTGTGAAGGACTCACAGGTTTCAGCAGTGTCTCTGATTTTACTGTTTCTCAATGTAAGTACTTCAGAAGACTAAATGAAAAATTCCTCTCACTCCTTGGACTCAACCTATTAGACTAGCAGAATATCCATGTTCTTACAGTGTTCTGACTCTTGAAAGAGCATTAGTGAGACCAGACCAGAATCAAGACCTTTGGTGGTTGTTGTGGTGCCAGTGACTGAGTTTAAATGCTGTGCTCCAAACAACGCAGCTTTTTTCTTGAGTGGTTTTGAGGCAAGTTGCTCCTGTTTTGTGTGCAGGAATTCAGTCAGCGTCTAAGGGATATTTGGTAGCATAAATCTGTTTTCTGTTCAATAAAATGTCATCATTTTCCGAGGCCTTCGTTTCAAGTGCCTTGTACTAGCTTACTGCCATTCTTGACTCATCAGCATTGGTGCTTTGTGACTTGCTATCTTGCAACGTTTGTTACCTCCTTTTGCACTTGTTACTTTTGAGCTGGCATCTTCCTTGATTTTTCTTCCTTCCTTTCTGTGTTTCAGGCATCATACCTAAGGGGAAAGGGAAATAACTTACTGGCTCCAAGCCCTGATTGCTCAGCAGAACCATTCTTTTAAAACTGACCATATCTGTTCTACCATCTGTCTCAAAGGTCTTCTCTATCCTGAGGTGCTGGCTGTTTGCTGATGTTACCTTGAGTCCTTAAGAAAGCAGAGAGAGCTGTTGGTTTCTCATGGACATTTTTGGGACCCACTTGTAAATGTAGCACACTCTTAGCCTAGAGCAGTGAGAACGGATGCATTGGACTGTGTTGTTTGGGATTGGTCAGAGCTCGCTCAGGGCTTATATACCCTCTTCTGTACCATGACAGGTGACTTTGCTTCACAGTTCGTCAGTTTTATCCTAGCTACCAAAAGGCTTCTATCAAATATTTTCCTTAAGTGTGGTTAGTGGTTTGATACCTAAAATTAGCTGCTCACGTAAATGAAAAACCTCTACAAAAGAGATTGAGGCAGGTAGTTCAAGACAGTCAGAGGCTTTCTTGTCCTTATATCCTCTCCCATCGCCTGATGGAGATGTGGAATTTTCACCTTTGTGATCCAGGTGCTCAAACTAAACGCAGATACTGAATGATTTCATGTATGAAAATCAATTTTGCAGACTTTTACTTTTGAGCACAAAGTTGTGAAGCATTGAGGTAGTTCCCTTCTGTCACCAATCAGAGTAGACACGCCTAAGATACTTGGAATGTGTCTTATCTCTTGCCTAGCACTTCTGTCATAAAGATCAGTGTAAGAAATTAGCCTCAGCTCTTATTATCGCTGTTGGAAGGTGTTTGAGATTGGTTACTGGTTTTGATGAACTACTTTGTACTGATAGTCGTGATTATCTAGTGCCTGTGAATGATTTTGGGCACAAAATCCCAATAAAGAGTATTTTTTTTACAGTGGTTGTAAAAGGACTTTTTAAACCAGGAAAAAGTATGAAATGAGGACTGAAAGTAGAGGTTGGTACTGGCAGGCTTCTCATCGTGTTATTTCGTTCCAGTATTTTGTATGCTTCTGCCCAGTGTTTTGTCTCCTTGTAGAAAGACATGAAGCTCCAATATGTGCATAAATTGCATGCAGATTCAGTCAAAATGTTTGCTTGACTTTCCTCATATGAGGGAAGGAGTGTTTTTGGCCATTGTGAATGTAGTACAGTGGTCTCTGTGACCTTTTTGCATGAGACTTGACACTTCTGAAACATCTTAATGGAGAGCCTACGTAAATGTAAAAAGAGTTTTGTAAATTGTTTGATTTTGATGTGCCTAAATTTTTGGAACTTGGATTTTCCAGTACTGCTTACTAGTATGCGGAGTAAGAAGTGTCAAGAACTATTAATTTTGTAACACAATTTATAGAACTGTATAGATAACTGAATTTGAGAGTCTACCTCCAGAACTTTTTTGGAAGTCATGTTAATAATTGAGTCACAAAAAGATTCCTTGAGTGTTGCCAAACTCATATAAAAGGCAATTTATTGTTTTTTTCTTTCATTTTGAGGTTTTTTTTTTGGGGGGGATGAACTTTAAATTTTTTTTTTTCTATGCTCTGTGTAATCTGGAGCCCACTTTATCCTTAGAGAGTACTACTGCTTTTCTGACATAACTATCCTGGTTCATGATATTACGTAGTAGGCCCTGCTTTTTGGATGACTTAAATGCCTGTCTAAATTTGGTTGAGAATTCTAAAAGCTATTTTTTTAAAACGGAGAATTTCAGTTTTAGGGTAATAGTTATAAAGAGCTTCTAATGCGTGTTACATTTATTTCAAATTAATTGTTTCTAACAACAAATGAACTGGGCATCTAAATTGCTTTAAACAAATTATGTATTTCCTTTCTTTTCTGCAACCAGAGAGCGGCAGTTTCAAAATTCCTTCAGGGTTTTAGGAGCTAAGATGGACCCTGCTTCAAAATTCCAGTTGCCTATAATGGTTACCATCTCATGAGATGTGTCAGCATTCAGTGTGCATGTATATCTGAAAAATAAGGGAGGGTTTAAATGTGTTGTGGGCCTTTGCCTCTTCAGCTGTTTGTAGGGGTAAGAAAAGGAGGCATTGAGATTCTGTAAGCAATTTCTTTTTCTTCTAGTGTATGTATGCATTAAGTTGGAAAACTCTCTAAGATTTGAAATAATAGTTTTTTATGCCATAGCTACGAATCAGCAAACTTCAAGCTATTATGTCATGATTTGGTTACTAAATTGTGACTTATTTATCTATCCAAACTAAAATGTCTTTTAAAGTACAGTTCTTGTTGTCACCTGGCATGTTTAAAAAAGCAAGATACTGTCTTCAACAAAAACAAGGCTTCGTTGCTGTTCTTGAAGCTTGTAAAGGAAAAAAGTACTTTTGCCTCTACTATTCTTTTTGTTTTAGAAAATAAATACCTCTTGAGTCCAAAGCAGTTCCGTAGTGTGGAATTGAAGATAGAGAAGATTATTTTTCCTTTTACAAGAAGATGGCAAGTTGTTTGATGTTTTGATGAGTATCTTAGTTTTCTCATCTTGTATCTGAAAAATGGTGATTGTTGACTGTGCTTGTCATGGTCTTGTTGCATCATTTAGCAAGCAGCCATATCTTTCCAATTGCTTCAGCATTCACAGTTTCTAATTATTTTTCCTTTGAAACATCCCTCTAGTTAAGCATCAGAAGAGCAGGATTATTCACAGGCATTATCTAGAGAGAAGGTGAAAATTACATGTCTGAAAATCACTTCTGTAGGGATGCAACTTTTAGAATTCTTATTTATTGACCTCTCTCTCTTCTTTTTTTTTTTGTTTTGTTTTTGTTTTGTTCTGGTTTTGTTGCTATTTTAGGAGTGTGCCTCCTTTGTGGTGATTATCTTGCTAATTGTTTTAAACTTCTTAGGGTGAATTTTAGCACTTGACTTGATATTTTGTTTGGATAGCTTTGTTTCCTGCAAATTTGGAGCTACCAAATAGAATGTTTGGCAAACAACATTTATACTCGGCAGGCTTTTGGCTGATGTTGGCCTATTCAGCAGCCATTTGGAGGCTCTACCTTGCAAATGCTAGCTTCAAGTGTCAAAAAAACCAGTGAGAACTAGGAGAGTTCTGCCAGTCTTGAGTTGAGACCCAGGAGTAAGAAACTTAGAAGATAATCACATCAGAGAAGCTGCACTTGGTAAGTAAAGTTCCTGTCAAACGTTGCATGAAGTCAGAGGGAGCTGTATGTTTATTTGCAGATGATCAGAACTTTGAGAAGTGAAATTAGTTGTGAGAAGCTGGACCTAGAAATCACATGTAGAATTTGGAAACTCTGTGCAGGAGAGGCTAATATTGATGCTGTTTAGTGAACTATAAAGTAAGAAATGGCAAGAATTTAAAGAAAATCCTCAAACTCTGATAGTTTTATTTCCATCTAAAGCTAAAATGTTTTGCTGGTTTAACTTTGAAGAGTTTGTTAGAGGGGAAATTTAAATTCAGTATACTAATTCTAGTTAAAAAAACCAAAACAAAACTCTTGAAGTAACCTTTCAGCAGTTAAATTATAGTAAAGGCTTGGTCCAAACCCGAGTTTTTAAGATGTTAAATCTCTAGAAGCATATGTTTGTCCACCTGGTGTCTGTGTGTGTGTTTGTGTGAGGAGGGTATACATTTGCATTTAACAGCCACTTAGCAATTTCTTTTCTTCCCTTTTCTGTCAATTTGTGAGCTGCAACTAAATACATTCAAACCAGGAAGGGGTACAAGTTTTTTCAGATGTATCGTTGGAGAAATTGGGTTATCGTGAATTTTATTATTGGTGTAAGCCTGTAAAAAAAGTCCAGCGATCTTCCGAAAAATGTCCTATCATTTAATGTGGGAAATACTTCAAGCAGGAATTCTTGGGTTAAATTCTTTGGTTTGTATGGGGTTGCAGATCTGACAAAATACTTTTCCTGTTCTGTAACTGTTCTGCTTTTATTTTGATTTATTTTTGTCTTTTGCTATGCTTCTCTTTTCACGGAAGCCTTGCATATTTATTTTCTCAGTCAAATAGCCAGTAAACTGGACAAGCCCTGTGGAGGGGTTGGTGGTCTTTCTTGTGTTTTACCAGCATCCAGTTGCCTGTGGCCATCATAAATAGATGTTTTTAATTTATTAAGCATTTAAAAATAATCAAATTGCCCTCAAAGGCATGAAGTAGATACAGGTTGTACTCAAGTACAAACTTATTTTCCCAAACAAGGTATTCATTAGCACACGTTTTCATTTGTTCAGTGTGTGTCTGAGTCTGTTGGCTATCTCTAGCCATCTGTTAAATTCTGCTGTCATCTTAAGTGTTTTTGGTTTGTGTAGGTTTTAAAAAAATACTGACAGAGTCTTTAGAAACTTGATCTAAAAAGCCATCCAGCATCACTCTTTCAATAATTTCAGGGAAGACAGTTTTGCAATATCATTAATTTGCAGGCATAATAAGATGGAAAAATGATATTCAGCAAGTCAGTTCCTTAATTGGTTTAATCTGGGTAGTAAAATGCATCACATGTACTGTGAGTTTTTGATGGTCTCTGACTTACCTGTTTCAAACATATCTGAGAAGAAGATAAATACTATTATTGTTAATTTCCTTTTGTAAGGTATTCTGGATGGTGCTTCTAAAAGTACGTTCTTCTTACACAGCCATTTTGATTTTTTGTCATGTGATAGTAGTTTATGGAGTATAATGCTAGGCAGTTATTTGATAACCAGTTAAATTATAACTTGCATTTACGGTACTTTTAAAACTTTATTTCTAAAAGGGTGTAGATATGGTCATACTTTCCTGAGAGGATGCTGGGATGGGGAAGCTTCAGGGTTTAAAAGAACAAAAAAAAAAAAAAAAAAAAAGGAGGAATATATAGGAAGAATTTTTTAATTGAAAAGAGTATGTATTGAACTAGAGATTACTTTTCTTGATACAAATGAATATAAAGGTAAGACCAAATAATGTATACTGAGTGCAAAAGCTTTATTAGTTGAAACCAAACTAGTTCATCTTGATGTAAAAACTGGTTTGAATGTCTTGCCTAATACTAGAACAACATTTGATACATTCATATATGTAATAGTTTTAGTGCATGTTTAAAATAAAGTACATTTAGCAAAGCCTGTGAGGCTGTAAGGTTCCTTACATATGTTTCTCCTATAACAGGAGAGAGACTTTCAAAGATACGAAGAATAGGTAAGCAAAAGATTGCCGTTAGTGTTTGTTGGGAACTGGGCCACTGATTTCAGTCTGCTACTTTGGTGTCATGGTGTCAAAAAGTAGTTTCATTGCTTGCTTCTGTGCTGTGATTTAAAATGAAAAAAATTGTGGGCATCTTAATAAAGCATAGCTAAACTTGGATGCTGTTGAAGCTAAGAGAAGGTAGCTTAGACATACTGGAGTTTATAATTTCTTGCAGTTTTCTTTGGCATCACTTTGTGTCTGGATTTTTACACGTCACCTTTCTCTTCCTTTCCTTTAAAAATTCTCTGCGTAACACTTGGAGCTTTGTTAGCTCTTTCAGCTGCTCTTACACACACCTTTCTCAGATGTCCATGTGGTCTTCAGTATACGAAAGTAGGACAAAATTTTGCCTGGAGAGTTAGCCTACTGTTTTCATGAGACAGCAAAGGTAATTTGACGACTTGCTGTGGTCAAAAGGGCTGGTCCTGTGCTCTTTCTTGTGCTAATGTACAGAAAGTTGTTATTCTTTTTTGCATGGGTTAATTATCTACAGGTTTGTTGAGCTGTATTAGCACACTGAAGAGTCACCAGAGGCATAGGAGTATGTAGCTGAGAGAAGGAAAGACTTCTGCTTGATTGGCATCAGTGTTCTAAATTGGCCATTTCCTGCTTGGACACCTTAATTCTTTGAGAACTATCTAGTCCAAATGATACAGCCAGACATTTATTTTTTTTCCCCCCCAGTGGTTGTTGGATGCTTTCCTTCTCACCAAGAAAGAAAACAAACAAATAAACCTGATGAACAAACCAAACCATTCCTACTCCTTGCTTTCTGTATCATGGAAAAAACTTGAGACTAAAAAATAAAAAGGTTCTGTTTTGTAGAGGCTGGTGCTAGTCACATTTGCATCTGAAAAGTAAGCAATAACTCTTAGAAGTTCCAATTTTAATAAATGACTAAAAATAAGGATACCTATTTGAGGACTTAAAAAGTAGTCTCAGGGTAGTCTCATTTTTTTTGCCTACTGTTAGACTGAAGTAGCACTAACACTACTGTACATTTTGGTATAGCACTTTTGGCCTTAGCTGAAACCCGGTCATAAAACACTGAGAAACCTTTTACGTAGAACATGTAAAAAGGGAGATGGATTTTGCTATTGAAAGGAGACCATTTTTTTGGTAATTTTAAAATCCACTGACTTCTACCCTTCCCTTCCCTTTGTAATATGCCTATTAGTGGACATAGTTCAACTGGTCTGCAACAGTTTCATTTCTTGTACTGGTGTTTTTAATTCCCTCTGTAGGAAGTCTCCGGTCTTGCAGTTCATCAGACTGCTTTAGTAAAGTGATGCCTCCAAGGAAAAAGAGGAGACCTGCAGCAGGAGATGATTTATCTGCTAAGAAAAGTAGACATGATGGGTATGTCATCTTACCATGAGCTAAGACTGATGGAATATCTAAAGTTGAATAGCTGATATGATCGTGTTTTTAAATACTAATGGAAATGGTATTCAAATTTGCTTGGTTTCTCAATGTGAAACCATAGCCTGTGAATGAACTGTGGGATATTGACAAGCACGTCTAGGTTCAATTTGCATATCACCTTTTTCTAGTCATACAAGAAGCTTCTCATACATGGGAACTCCTTACTCTAGTTTGTCAGCTGTCAAAACAGACGTACTTGTTTGTCCAAAAACAACTTCTAAGAGATACGGTAATACCTTCCTGTATACGTGCCTCAGATCTGGATTGGGCACTCTCAGACTACAGGCTTTTAGAAAAGTGAACATAGCTATAGCCCACTCTGCTCTTACCTGAAATCCTACTGATCTCTCATGGTGGAATTTGATGCTGATCACGTAAGGGAAGGGTGAGGATTGCCCAGGCCAGGCGATAGGTACTGGCGGAGGGGTGATTGAGGTGGTGCAGTTCAGCTTCCCTCTGGGCAACAGAAGTGCAAGTGGGTTATAACTGTGCACGAACAGTGTATCCTTCTGGCAGCTGAGACTTCTGCAAGTGTTGGATATTCAGTATTTGCATGTTCAGTCAGCCTCAGTCATTCATAAGCGGTCAAATGTGCTCCTTGTGTTTAAGATAGCCACTGTTTATATGCACTACATTCAGAACTTGTGGGAGTACAGGACTGTATGCTGCTGCATGATAGGTACAGAGTTGTCCTGTTTTTGGAAAGTGACATGTACAGGAGAAGGTTGGATTGCTGTTGTGTCAGACGGTAGAATTTGAGCTCTGTTACATTCATGTATTACTGGTGACTCAGAAAAGACGTTTCCATAACAAGTATCTTGAGGAAGGTGAGAAGATACATTTCTTTCCTCACTGTCAGCCTGAAATCAGGATGGCTTCCATCATTTATTTATTTTTTTTTCTCTAACATGAGTAAGAAAAATGCTGGTAGCCAAATTAAGCCTGTGGTTATGCCTCCATAACTCCATTGTCTGTAATAGGGTTGCACAACTGTAGCTGCACTGGAATTTATTAAATGATCTGTTGATTCAGAAGAAAGATTTCAACTCTCCCTTTCATTGCTTTGCATATGTAACATTAGCAAGAACAAAAAAGCAGTATGTGTTCTTAATGTGTTTTGTTGCTTTTCAGAAATAATAAAATACAAAAGCTAAATAATTGATAGAGGACATTAGAGCTTATTCAAAGCTTTGCATACAGTATGGAAGTGAAACAAGGATAGAATGTTTCTAGCATCCAAGTAGAAAGGCTTACAAAATTTACCTCCCTTTGCCAAGACACTGATGATAAAATAAAACAACCCAAAATGCCTAGGAAGTGAGATTGTCTGTAAGTATGAAATACTGATATGTGTAATTCAGATGAAAAAAATTGCAGATTTCTTATTATATTGGTAATATATATGTATGTAAAATATTTTTAACAGCTCTTTGAAAGCATAATTTGAAGGATTTTTATTCTCATTATATCTGCCTTTTAGCTTGTAAGTAACAGAGCCAGTCTTCGTTCTACTGCTATGTAAGGCTTTATTAAAAGGAAGATCTCAGCCTGCTTTTAGAAGGGGAGGTGAAACCAGATCTGCCAGTCATGGGCCACAGGAATATCCTTCTCTGATGTGGTTCTGTTTTTTATCTGTCTTCCTTCTTTACTTCTAAAGGTTTGGGGGCTTTCTCTGCCTCTCAGTATGTAAGTTTGTTTTGGTTTTCAAGAAAAGAGTTTTTATTTCAGCATGACTGGCAGTATGAAATAATTTGCTGAGCGTTCAGCTCTATTTTCTTTTGAAGAAGGATTCTTTTTTTTTTTTTTTTTCCAGATTTGTCTTGTGCCCTTGTAACCTTCTGTGAACAAGTTAGAGAGCAAGCTGTCTCTAATTTTCATGCTGTTTGTCAGGCAGTGCTCATGCCTGTCATGTTGGGTCTTTGGAGGTCAAACATCTCGGTTTGTCAAGCCAAAATCTATCCGAAACTGGGGATCTCGACAGCAGCATGTAGTAGCCCACATAGTTCTTTGCAAAGCAGTTTCCTCTTACAGTGTATGCAGAGAATGTTGTGTGCAATGAAATCAGTGTGGATAGTGCAATGCCAGTTTATGAAATAAACTGCTTATTGCTGCTTCTGTTTTAGAAGCAGACCTCTTAGAAGTTTGCATACTAATAACTCAGGATAAACCTTCAAGGGACATTAATCTGTGTGGATTCTGTATAAAGCAAAAAAGGCAGTCAGTGTCTGTTGACAGAGGCAACACTAACAACTGAATTCAGTAATTGCAAGTAGCCTCGTTGCTTTCAGTGTGAAAATGTTGGGTAGTAGATTGAAGATTGTCAAAGGAGTTGACAATTAATGGTGTTGTCACAGCTGAGGCTCAGACACAAGCTGAGTGTTGATGATTTCCCCCTGGTTTGTCCACTCAAGGAAATTTAGTTTTTTAGTCCTTATGGGGATAGTTTTGTCGGGTGTGTTTTCAGGCTTTGCTGTTTGTGATGTGTTCCTATAATCTCTTCAACTATGATAGTAATGTTTTTGAGATACGTATTCTTCCAGAAAGCTTATTTCATCAGGGCTCAGTGCTGAAAGAGAAGGTGGTTTCTAAAAGCCCTTAGACTCATCAACCCAAACATATCTGATACCAGGGAGCTTGTAATAGCTTTCACCCTCACTTCAAGGCTTTTTATGGATACAGTCTCACCTTGGAAGGATTAGTGGAATAATCATACTGGCTACTGAGGAAAAAAATTATAGGAACAAATCTAGTTGTTAGTGAAGTTATTTGGAAATGCTGATCTCATGCATAGACTAATATAGAACAAAGATTCTAAACACGTTCTTGTCGTGGTTTCTGCCCATCAGGGAACAAAAGACCACGATTAGCCTCAAGTACCGAAGACTTAAGGATTGCCAAAGGGCAGGGAGAGCTTAATTGCCGCTTAAGGTGCAGGACAAAACAGACCAGGCTACTCGGCTTGGGGAAGAAAACAGAAAACAATTTAATACCAACTAAAACATAAAACCCCAAAAACCAGAACCAAAACAAAACAACACAGAATGGTACAGAGATGAAGAGTCCGACCAGCCCTTTAAGACCACCTGCTCCCCACCCCTCTCCTCTTCCCGGGCTCAGAGCCCTGATCCCGGTGTTTTATACCTCCGTCCCCCCTGAACGGCCCAGGGGGGCAGGGAGTGGGGGTTTCAGTCAGTCCGTTCCTGGTGGCTTCTGCCGTTTGTCTCACCTCAGGGCAAGTGGGTTCTGCACCAGTCCTCCTTGCAAGTCCGTGAGGTACCACACACACATGGCAGCCCTGCACGGGCTGCACCGACGCACATTTGTCCCAAAGCCCTGCACGGGCTGCACCGATGCTCATTTGTCCCAAAAGTTGCTGCTCCTCTCTGCCTCTCGTGTGGGGCTGCTCTGCGGTGCACAGGCTCTCCAGCATGTCCTGTGCCATGACCGCCTCCCCCACACAGTCTCTGGCCCGTCCGGGCACACTCACATGAAGTTGCTGCTGCTGATCCATAGGTTGCAGGGGTACCGGCTGCACTCTCACCACGGCTTGCAGAGGGGTCTCTGGTCTGATGCTCCATCCTTCCTCCTTCTCCGACTGTGGGGTCCGCATGGTCGCCTCCATCTTGTACCACTCTTACACCTCCTGCCTGGCACCTCAAATTCCCGTCCCTAAATAGTGATCGCAGAGGCGCCAGATTGGCCCAGCCGGGCTGGGGGGTGGGTCTGACCCCAGGAGTCGGGGGAGAGTCTAAAAAACTTTTACCGGGTCTTCACTGCAACCCGCTCCCCCTGTTACTAAACAAAAGCAACTCCTTGCTAAACCATGACAGTTCTTTACCATCCCACCCTTAGATAATAAGTGCTTGAATTCGGTTAATTATTGTTCATAACATCACCTTCAACTATGAATGTGGTGTTTTAGTGGGAGGGAAGTTTTATATTAGATGCTGTACAATCAAAAGAACTTGGTGTATTCGTTTCTGGATCACAGTAAGATTTGTTCTGTCTAAAATAGCAGCTACTTGAAGTAAACTGTTCAGAGCAAACTCACCAGAACATAATGACTTGAACACTTTGTGTTTTTCACTCAGCATCACAGTCTTGACTTTATTGTACTTACAGCTCTCACAGTATAGGGTATTCTCAGATTGGAATTAAAAATACGTTTCCTATACATTGCTATTCTATAATTATGTTAAGGGTCTTAGGAAAGGTAAAGCAACTTTCATGTAAAGACGCTTGATAGGTAAGAATGTAGTCCTAACTGTGTAATGATCTAATGCTGTGTATTTGTTACACAATCTCTAACCAAATATGGGCTTTTTCCTTAGGGAAAAATGAGCTGTATAACAAAGTGTCCTCTTTCTGATAGTCTAGTTTAAAAAATAATTCTACTACTTTTTCCAGAATAATTCTGAGGGCAAATATCTTAGGAATGGATATTTGGACCTCAGAAGGATGAAAACCAGGAATATTTATCTGCTTCCACGAAAGTTATGTTTTCAAGCAATTAGATCTACAGTCTAATTTATGGTGGATGTGTGTATGGACCACATAGGGGCCTATTAACATGAAAAACAGATTTTCTTTTTTGAGTAATAAGCTCCGTACTCTAGAATGGAAAACAGAAGTTTTGCAAACACAGTCAACACACTATTATTAAGGGGAAGGTAAAATGGGAGTGTGCTTACATTGGAACCTTTCAAAACCTTTAGTGTTGATATGATTTTTTTGTTGTTGTTGTTCTGTTGTCATTTCCTGACTAGTTTGGTCCCACTCCATGCAAACACCTTTTGTTACCAGCTGTTGTAGATGTCTAGACCTTATTCACTGAGGTAGAGGTTTTCAGATACCCAGAGGTATAATCTTCCTTGTTTCTGTACCTTTGCCTTGAACTTCACTTAATAGTTCTGAGAAAACTTAAACTGGACACGTAACTACCAGGATGTATTCTATTATACATACTGCTCCCTGGGCAAGCCTGATGAAGTTCAGAACATTAATTAAAAAGTTTAGAGATGATTGTTAGCCTTTAAATAGAGAGAGATAAGAGACATTAATTCATAAAACTTACCAGTCAAGTAAATTTGTCCTGAGGGTTGCTTTAGACAAAATCTCCTTTTCCCTTTCTCCCACCTTGTTTCTGCTAGAGTATTTATGAAACTATTGCTAAAACCATAATTGTGAATGAATAGGTGAGGTTTTGTAAAAATACTTGCATTGTGCTGCACTGATGAAAATCCTTATCCAAAAATTTAAATTAATGAAGTAATTAGGTGGTGGGGGCATCTTCTTCAATAAAAATTTGTCTCTTTCAAAATAGAAATAACCTGAAAGAAATTAGTCACTCTGTTGGAAGCTCAGACAAAATGAGGTAAAGGTTTTGAATAAGTTCTGGTTGCATAGAAACAAAGCTACTGTTGGGAAATTTCTTACTGTTTTTGTTTAGTAAACACTGAACATCTGAAATGAGCTGGCTGTAAAGCTTTATGAGGGGTTAACTTTTGACTTGCCATAATAAACTGTACCTTTTTTTTTCTTCTTTTCCCTTAAATGAGCTATGACCAGCTTTCACAATCATTCAAGTAAATGTTTTGTGTGACCTAAATTCTGTGCTTTCACTCATCTCAATTTGTGTGTTTCAGAATACTGGTGCCACACAGCTGAGAGTTGGTGCTCCAGTATGAGTTGAAGCATGAGCAGAGCAGGAATAGATACCCAGCTTTGAAGACTGCAGTAGACAGAGAATTACATGACCTTGTTCTTTTTACTGGCAGCAACTGTGTACTCACAGGATGACTTGCCTAATCATCCCATAATAGCTGTATGGAGTTTACATACATTCACTTTCCCACCAAATCAATAACGAATGGAGGAAAATAATATTGAATATATGAATGAGTGTTTATTTAAAGGAACAGAAAAGGCCTAGATGCTAAGTTCTTTTAATTTGTTTACCTATAGCACTTCTAATTATAAATGACATCGTCTCACCTTCATTGCTGCGATATTACAATTCTGTAGCTCATACGAATATTTCAAAGGTAATTTAAAAATGAATGTTATGAGTCAGTGGACTCATGATGGAGATGCAGGCATTTGTGACAAAATAACTTTGTTTAAATGTTGGTTAGGTAGTTGATAGCACTTTTATAAAATTTAGGCAAATTAGTCTCATGTCGCTTTCTCCTTGCCCTGTCCCACTTTTTTTTTTCCTCTCTCCAGTTAGTGAAATGTGTCAGAAAAAGATTATAAAAAAGAACAAGCCAAATGCTCCTTAATTGGATATAGGTTATAATATAAAGAAACGATTTTTGACATCTGCTGTCATTGTTCTAACATTGACAGCATTGTGTTAAACTAAAAACTATTATTTTTTCAAGCAAAGGTTTTTCTGAGTCCTTGTACCTGCATGTATGTCTCATCTGAGAGACTAATATATACTCTTTGCCCATAGACAATTTTTTCCCCCTCTGTTCCTGATGGGCAGCGTGTCAGGGTTCAGAAGTGAAAGAATGATTCTAAACACAAAGTCTTCAAGTTTGCAATTGTACAGTAGGGATAGGTGTAGCAGACACTGGGAAAAAAGTTCTGTATGCACTTTTCTAGCTCTGATGATGGAGAAAAGACTTTTTAGCAATCCTATTCCAGTGTCAGTGTTCTCTGACAGTGGTACAAGTTCTGGTACCAAAAGTATCAGCTATACTCTTTGGCCCTGTCTGTCAGATTTTTATTTCCCCTGCCCCCTCTTTGTTTTGTTTTTCCTCGTTTCTTTTTCTTTTTTTCTCCTCCAGAGTCTGAGCAATATGTTCTTTCACTTCTGGTGTGTGACTGAAATTCTGCAGGTTCCTCTTACAGACTATCAATGCATAAGCGAATTCCCCAGCTGTAACGTGATCAGCATAATGGTTGGGCATCTGTTTGAGGGTGCTGGTGCTGGCCACCTTGAAGAGGCTGTTGAGGACTTGCTCTTTAAAATTCCCATCTGTGCAGTAGATGTTTGGTGCCCCCAAAGTATTGATATCTGCTCTGCACACACTGGCAATTCGTATTTGTGTAGCAGGAGACACAAGAGACTTAACAAAAAGGCAAGGTGCATCATCTTGCAGTGTGTACACAAAAGTACAAAATGGATGCCAGACATCTCTGTCAGTTTGTGTTTTTTCTCCTCTGCACATACAATTCTTGAGACAATCACATCTGTATAAATGTTCTGAGGACACGGTCTTTGGAGTCACCTGTGCTCTGTGTTGCCTTGTTGGACTTGCTATGATAATTGAACGGAATTGTCCTAGGTTGTAATCCCTGATATCTGTCTACTTACTTGCTTGTATCTGCCTGCTCATCTCACTTCTCCACACACTTGGGAGGTTAAGAATCTCTTGCAGATAGAACTAGCTGGTTTGGCCAGACTAGGGGGAGAAACTCATTTGGTGTTTGAAGTAAGCAGGGAGAGACAGGCTTTATCTTTATACATGAGTGATCACTAATACTGGGTCTGCATTGGTGTTACTCAGTTCTGTTTTGCTTCCTTTTAAGTGACTCTTGTCTTGCAGAGTCTGTGATCTGCTGTGATTTCCTTTAGGTTGAGAGAAAGGCATCTGAGATGGTGCATTCATCATGGTGTGTGGTTTTATAGTTCTGGCTATGCACGGTCTGTTTTTGCTATAAATGTGATAATCACCATCACTTTTACTGGAAGTCTGGCTAATGAGGTTGTAGCAGAGGATACCCTGTTGTGGGGATAATCTGGAGCTATATCCATTTTGATTTCATTTTCTGAATTTGTAAGTTCAGAATTGGTTGTATTTTATTTATTCTGAATTGATTTTTTTTTTTAAACTTTCTCTTGCTGACACAAGTTGGAACATCTGGAAGCAGTTGTTGTGTCTCAAATATCACACTCCAGTGGTTAGATACTGAGCTTTTTGAACCATGATAAGTTTGAGACCAGAGCATTTTTCTCAGAGTTACTTGGCTGTATGTTAGGCACATGGACTCACTAGTGAATATTGTAGTTTCATGCAGTTCCTAAATAGTGACCTTAGCCTTAAGCACAACAAATGACTTTCAGTCCCATATCAGTCCAATGAAAACTTGCCATGCATAGTTGCAGTGAATGTGTATAAAGGGCTGTTTTTTTCCTGTTCTCATTCACATTCCTTTTACACGTACTGCTATCATCAGTGCTTTAGTTCAGGCTACTGTATTTAGCTCTGCCACTTGCAGAGCTGCAGATGCAGCAATCCTTTGTCTGAAATAACCACATGACCTAGAGCTCTGTCAATAAATTTGTTTCTTGAGATTTCCTTCTCAAATCTACTCTTCACATATTGAAACAAACACGTTGATGAGTTGTGTGAACAGGCGGGACAAGGCACTTGGTTATATTCCCTTCGTAAGAGTATAATCCCTTCATAGAGTCCTGTGACAAATGGCTGTCTCTGGGAACCAGATTAGCCTTACATGTCCTAGGTCCCAGCAGTACTCTTACAGACTTCTCAAATAAACAGACTGGAATAAAGATGTTGACTAGCTCCTGCTACAGTCAGTTTTTCAACTTGGTATTCCAGTTGGTGTATGTCATGTTTATTTACTACAACAAAGGGGATAATGAATAATTAGACTTTTGCCAGAATGGCAGAATGCCCCCTTTCTTTGTGTCTAGATATTTTATTTATTCCTTTGAATTCAGAATAGCCTAAAAACCACTGGATAGGTCTTTCATAGTCACAGTTCATTCTGCAAGTTTGAGAATGTTATCAGACCTGGTTTGTTGCTTTGGTTTTGTTTTTTGTTTTAATAAAACAATTCTAACTCTGACTTCAACCTTCTGGCTTAATTGTTTATTTACTGGGCAGTACTGTCAGCCTGTTGCTTTGCAACTGCAGTAAAGCTTATGCAAAGTAGGTAATTCAAATAGAAAAAACAGTATTTTCAAATTGAAAATCCTCTACAAATGGTGAGTATATGGATACATAGGTATTTCTAAGACATGTATGGCTGTCAGTTTTCAGCATTGTTTCAGTTTGTTGCAGATCAGTGTGTTTCAGTACAGTGTTAATTTTTCTTTCCATCCTGAAGTTTCTTAAGAGCCTCATTTATGTTTATCTTCCAGTTAGCCATTTATCATTTTTCTCTGACTAACTATTACTTTTCTAATGATTGGTTGCTTTAAAGAAACTATGGCAATAAACAGGAAGTAGTGCTTTGAATTACTGTCAGAATGATCTGTGCGTCATTAACTTCTAGCTACTGTTGTAGCAGATAGCCGAGCTAGGTGAAGGACAGCAGGATTAGTATACTCTAAGCTCCTAAGTACAGACATCTCTTACATGTTTTTCTAGAAGGATAAAATGGTGATGAAATCAACTCCAGATTAATTTCATCAAATTGTTTCAGAATTCTCCTTCAACCAATTAGCTACTTTGTTGTCCCTTCCCTCAGCAGGGTTTGTCACCAAGAAGAAGGGCTGCCAGCTTGGAACACTTGGAGAGCCATTTATGGCTGCCTCCTCTAGTTGTAAGCCATTTGGTGCTTGACTCTTTTTAGCCTTTATGAGCCCAAGGTACTGCAGAGTGGTGGAAGTAGATCAAAGAATGCATGTGCAGCAGTGAACAAGTACTTGAACTGCTGAGTCTCTTTCTTCTAACGGTGACAAATGATACTGTCTCTGTGTCAAAGAATAAAAAAAGTGAAGTAACATCAACTTCTGCTATGCATTCGTGCTTCAGGTGTTTCAGATACTGAATTTCTGAGAGTGGTACCTCGGTGTTTTTTCCTAAATGTAGCCAAAATTCCTTAGGCTTTTTGTCGAAGGAGAGCATTACTGTGCTGATCATCTCTGGGGGGAAGGGGTGCTATGGAGATAGCTTTTCAGGTAACGATTTGCTCCACAATGAGTGATATTCCATGAGTTACTGTCAGTGAGGGACCTGTAACCTGTTATTTGTGGTTCTTTTGTGTTACCAGCTTCCTGGGTTTAGAATAATCTAAGTGTGGATCATGTCTATTTTTGCCTTTATGCCTTCTATAGGAATGTTTGAGGAGGAAAAAGAACAGATGCAGTTCTCCTTAGTTAATAATTAAAGGTGCATGAGGTATGTCTTCACCTACAGGTGGAACCTGTGTTGACTGTGACATGGAATTACTCTGGGTTTAGACCCACAGCCAAGTTATTGCCTATCAGTTGGTTGTGGTAGCCAAAGGTGTGCACAAGTTTTATTTCAACTTACACAAATCATTTGGTGGTGAATTTCAACTAGTCTGTATTTGTTGTAAAGAAAGTTTATGTAAGCGGATAAGGGTTATGGATCAGCTGAAGTGTGACAGGCTGAGCAAACACAGTATTTAGGTTCAGTGATTCTTACTCCATTGAGGAATGTCTCAACTGACTAGGACAATGTTTTGTAAATCAGTTCTTGAAAAGAAAAATGTTGCTGTTTATGGTGGCTATTGGCTAAAAATCTGCTTTTAAAAAAAAAGATGAATTAATTACTTGTTTCTCTTTTTTTTTTTTAAGTATGTATAGAAAATATGATTCAACTAGAATAAAAGCAGAGGAAGAAGTCTTTTCAAGTAAGAGATGCTTAGAATGGTTCTATGAATATGCAGGTAAGGGCAAAATGCAAATTTCTTCCTAAAAATTTCATCTACATTGGAATATAAAAATTGCGTTAATGGATTTTTTTTTTCCAAGACAAAGTATAGAGGCTTTTTAAAGAAGCTTTTCTTACGTTCTGTGTAATGTGATGTTGAAAGAGTTCAAAGAGCATTTTGTCTTTGTCTCTATTCTATAGGAAAGAATACAGAAGTTGTGTAAAGATATTTTGCAGCATGTATACTTCACTATTCAAATCTATAGTTAAAGCTGTACTTCTGTCCAAAATATTGTCGCCTCTGGCTTTAGAAGGTCTGTCACCTGCCATTTTAGTGTTGAATAGTACAGAATTGTGCATTAGTTTTATGCATCTTCCAATGAGTCTGGTGCTTGTGGTTTTGAGCAAAGATGGGAATAAATTCAAGTGTCTTGTACTAATTGTGTCTTTATATAGCTTTCTGTCATTGTTTATTCTTGCCCTTGTGAATGAAGATTTTCTTCAGATATTACTTCTAGGGTTGTTAATTATGATCTGCAGACACAAAAGATGATCATTTAACAGTGAAGTTGGTTCTTACATGTGATTTTACACATTTTTTTACTCATGGTTTTCTGAAGAGGAGAAGTTGAAGTATGGGGAAAAGTGATCTCATGATGGTAAAGACCAAAAGGAAATGAAATATGTAATTGACAGGGCGATAAGTTCATCTTGCAATTTTCTGATGCTGTCAGAGATAATAGTGCTCAGCTTGTTCTGTCTGTTGCTTACATATAATGAAGGTTGATTTATTTGATGTAATAAAATTCTTTTTCTTCTAATAAAAACGGTCTAAACTACATTAAATACTTTGAGGTCTCACTTGCCTGTGTCAGTCTGTGAGAAGAGAGTCAGACAAATTCAAGCCAAATCTAACCTGTTAGATTCTCTGCCTTTCTGACCAGCTTGATGTATTTTTTTACAACAGGGATTTTTTTAGCAACAGGAATAACTCATTTTTGTCAAGACTTTCATGGGAAGAAGGGATGAAAGGAAGGCTGTATATGAAAGAACTTTTGAGTTGCCTTTGGATGCATACACCAAGATAAAACAGAAAAGCGGAGAGTATGGTTCTGTTTACAGTGTTGAGTAACATCCTAAAAAAAATGAATTTGCAAAGAATAATCTCTTTGGTGTTCTTGCTTCATAAGTCGTCTTCTGTATATATGCAGACAGTTGACACTGCATTTTTTTTTTCCCCTTGTATGTCTTTACTTTACAGAATGGATCTTTTAAAAGACTGTTGTGTATACTCAGAGAACTGTGAGAGGATGCCATGAGAAGATGGGAAAAGATGCAATTAAATCTTGTTATTTCTAGAACAGGAGGTCACCTAGTAATAAAACATAGCTTGATCTTCCCTTTATAAAACCTCTTTTTCTTGCACATGTGATCTTTATATTGGTTGAAAGTAGCCAATTCAGATTATGTGGGTTTTTTCCACAAATGATTCCTTTTTAAACACAAAATAATTCTAACAAAATAGTCCAAATACTTAAAATGTACGTGAAAAAAGCCCATAATTGCACAGTACGTACGATTCTTAATGCCTGTATTTTTTTTGCAGTATTGTAGAAGTTACAAATAACTTGATTTAACAGCATGTTTTAGTAGTAGTGCCTTTTCATAGCATCTGCATTTTGAATCTTTTTTTTTTCTTTTGAAATTTGTCAAAGAAATAGCTGTAATTCATGTCTTCCTTCCCCCTGAACTTAGTAAAATTCAGATAATGTGTGGCTATGGTATAGCAATATGAATAAACAATAACATGAGAGGCCCTAGTTTTGTATGTAACATAATATAAAGGTAGTTTATGATATCTTACAATAGTAGAGATTTAAGCCAAGAAATGAGTTTAATCATCCACTCACTTAACCATGGTAATATTACATGGATGTTCTACTAGTTTTAAGTGCATTCTTAAAGATCTTATTCTCTTCCAGTAAATTAACTCAGTAAATGAGTAGAATAAAAGACACTGTCAGGAAAGAAAAGTTGTTTTACAGTTTTTTTTCTGTCCCTGTTTCCAAAGGCGACATAAAGATTTAAGTGTATATAAGTCTGATAGTAAGATTGCATGTCAAAATAAACCAAAGAGACCTCAACTGTGTGGAAAGTTCAGGTTGTACTGTGTGATTGCATTTCTCTTGTGCTGTAAAGGTCAAACTTCTAGTTTTTAAAGATAGATAAAATGCATTTTGCTTGCAGGCACTGATGACATTGTAGGACCAGAAGGTATGGAGAAGTTTTGTGAAGACATTGGAGTTGAACCTGAAAACGTAAGTTAAAAGTCCATTCAAAAGCTGCCTGATCTGTTATGATGTACTTGAGCCAGTCTTATATCTCTTATTTTTCCATCAACAAGGCTGAACATTTGATGTAGCAACTACGGAACTTCAATGTTTTCTTTGGGTGTTCTTGGAGAGAAAGGGATTTTGAATGTTGTGACCAATATTAGTGCTGCCATTATGCCATTTTAAAACACAAATATAGAATAATAATAATTACATATATAAAAAGAATTAAATCAAATTTTAAAAGGAATAGTTGTGCCTTTTATAGTTTTTTTTTTTCTTCCTAGTACCTAATTTTTGCTCTATAAATATATAAGCAAGTCTCATCTTTTGCAGGATTCATAAAGCATCACCTCTGATGAAGTAAAATGAGAATCGTGGTTTTCAAAGGTTTACTGGAAATAGATGTGATTTGCTAATTTTGGAGTTTATTACTGTAATAAACCTTTGAGATTTATGCAGACATTTGAGTACATAAGTAGCTATTTTAATTTTGCATTAAAAACCATATAGAGCTGCACTAACATTAGCTAGTTAATGGCTGAATTGCAAATTTATATTGCTTGATTAATTTTTTTTTTTTCTTCTAGTCTGCAAGGTGAGTTGTCTTGCAGTTTTTCCCCATGTATATATCAAAAATGGTTTATTAAGTTCCTGAAAAAGATAGCAATCTTATGGTATCACTCGATGTAAATTCTTTATCGCTTCAGCCTTGTGCATGAGATGTGAAAAGGGCTCAGTTTCCTTTTGGAGAAAACGGAAGTATTTATGTAGCAGCTTCTGTTTGATGTTTGTTAATGTTAACTACTTCTACTTCATATGTTGTATAATTCAAGTACATCTTCAGACCTGCTAAATTAGGTGGGCAGATGGTACCTTGGGGTGACTGGATTCAGGTGGGATCATTATTAGCTGACTTCCACAGAGCTCATGGATCTGATCATCCCATTTATGAGTAAAGCATTTTTAGCCAACTAAATGGTAGTTATTTGAAATATAAGTGAATTTTTTGTGAATTCTTTTCAGTCTTTTTTTTTTTTTTTCTTTCTTTAAAACAGGTAGTTATGCTTGTACTGGCATGGAAGTTGGATGCACAAAACATGGGCTACTTTACCTTACAAGAATGGTTAAAAGGAATGACATCACTACAGTAAGTGCTTTGTAAATAAAGCAGAGTGCTCCACTGTGGAGTATAAACTGTAAACTTTTGGCCCTGTTATGGTGATAAGGCCACTTAGGGACAACTTGAAACCTGACAGCTGCACATTCGAAAACAGTTGGATTAAAATGTCTGCAGTCTCAAGAAAACAGAAATGTCGTGAGGTTAAACAGGACATCTCTGCAACTGGATTGGATCTATCTATTAGATATTTATATGTTGTTGAAGTATGTGTAGTTTAAAATGCTAAAGAGTGCAAACCCTTTCTGTGGGTCTGCATTGTCGTGCTCTTTTGAAGAGTTACTTTCTCCAGTTGAGATGTTATCTTTGTGGCATAATTAACGTAAAGGTAGTTGGATAATCACATTTCAAAGGGGGTTGGAGAAAGAATTGTATTTTGACTTTTATTCCTATACAGTTTTACTGATTCAATTCTGGAAGTTCTGTAGTTCCAGCAATGTATGGAAGTATTGTTTCCTTGCTGTGGATTGATGGTTGGTTGCCGTATGTAGACATACTCTTAGTTCACTATGTTGGAGGATGTGTTTTCTGTAAAGCAGAACATTTTTTTATCAGGGTACCAGTGTAAGACTTTGCTATTTTATCTAAATTCATTTCACACAGTGGGTTTAATCAAGGTATTTTTCTTAGATAAACTCATACATGTGCCTGTGTGCAGAGTGAGGTATTTTGACAGATTGATGAGAATACACATTAGTGATTCTTTAAAATAACATCAGACATCTATATAAAAGCATAGCCTCTAAATTCACCTTGTGTTTTTTCTTTTAGATGTGATACTACAGAAAAACTGAGGAATTCTCTGGATTACTTGAGATCTTTATTAAATGAGCCTACCAATTTTAAACTTATTTATAGATACGCATTTGACTTTGCACGGGTAAGTACTGTGGAAAGTCAGCATCTGACATTAAACTTTACTTTCATAACTAGTCTTTGGAAGAATATGTACTCCTCTTTCTCTTAAGCTACCACTCAAGATTGCTTCTAACAAGTAGAACTGTTTGTATTCTAAAAAAGTATTTGCAAAATGCTAGAACTGTAAAAGAAAAGTGTATAAGATACTTGATGTTCAATGGTTTAATGTTTTGGCATATTGTGAAATCTCTACTTCAAGCTATTTTGTGACTTCAAAGGAATCATTTAGGCCTCATTCAGTTGCATATTGGAGCTTTGTCGTTTACGTCCACTGGCTTTATAATTACCCTGAGGTTTTTTTTTTTATTACTTGAATTTTGTGAGCATAAGCATATTTAAAACAGGAAGGCGCTTCAGGCATTTCTACAGGTGGTAAAAATAACTAATGTGATAAAAGCTGTATTGGCAAAGAAGGCCAATGGCATTCAGAAGACTGGAAGGTCATTAATGATGTTCTCAGTAGCCAGCAATGTGCCCTCATGGCAAAGAAGGCCAATGGCATCCTGGGATGCATCAAGAAGAGTGTGGCCAGCAGGTTGAGGGAGGTTCCTCCTCTACTCTGCCCTCTTGAGGCCTCATCTGGAGTCCTGTGTCCAATTCTGGGCTCCCCGGCTCAAGAGGGACAGAGGACTTCTGGAGAGAAGGGAGCAGTAAAAGAACTTTTCCAAATTAGTATTTTGACATGGAATTTCTGTTGCTACCATGATAGAATGTACAGAAGACTTAACATAAGAATGATCACAGGCTGAACTGAAGCTCAGATTTTAGTGCAGGAAAACCAAAAGCACCAAGAAAATTTGTGGCAAAAGAAGTAACATAAGAAAAATAAGTTGGACTGATAGCAATTCTGATAGTTAAGTCGGTGCTAAGTAGCTGAGATTTGTGGTACATTAGTGCTTTCTGCATGTCAGCAAGCAGAGATTGAGTGTAGTTCGCTTGTAACCGGGAAAACCTACAGCTGAATATGGCAGAATGCATGGGGTTAGTTAGGATGAGGGGGGAAAAAAGCCCATGTCAACATCTTAATTCCACCTTTGCTGCACTATGTGTTATTTTGCTGATTTTGCTCAGTCTAAAATGCAGAGGCTAGACATAACTAACATTGCCAAAGAAGTTCAAGACACTGATTAAATGCTTGGAGAAGATTAAAAAATGTTTTACTAGTAGTAAATCTGTACCAGCTAATGGCCTGTCAAAAGTGTAGGACTGTGGGTGGAATTTTTACAAGAGGTACCAAACCGGTGCAACAAACAATTGAAAAATAATTTGTAAACGTGGAGAAACAGATGCTGTGACATCATTTGGGACAAAAGCCCCCTCAGATTATAGAACTGCAAGTCAAAGGCATAGCAACAGGGGAATTGTCAAAACAATATCAGATTAATGGAATCGTTGAATTTTTAATACTCTGGAACTACTGTAGGGGAATGGGATTCAGTGAGAACAGAAGTGAGTGCTGACAAAGACTGATATAGTTATCTAGATGCAGCAGATGGATCTGTACATAATTTTTGTCAGAATGATGTGATTGATAAGAAAAAAAAGCGCTGATGGGAGTAGCTTTGGGGTTTAATTGAGAAGGTTGTGTAATTTCCGTCCCAAGGGTAGCCATTTTCAGCAACTGCTCTAAGGCAAGAACAACTTGTCTAAACCTGAAGTCTTAAAGGAGAGTTTTTGAAAGCATATGTTGTGATTTAGAATTAGTTTGTCAACAAAAATAAGTATCATTGAAGTTTTATGCTGCATACATGATTGAAGTCAGCATGGACTTTAGGAAATAGTAGCAGCCTACAGTGTTTTAAATTAAGTACAAATACATCCTTTGTTCCATTTGCCATGGCCATTGCCAAGTTTGAGAGCATACAAATGCATGTACTTCACAGCTTAAATAGGTTTTTTTATCTGAAATATTGGGGGGGAAAAATCATCTTGGAAAGACTGTCATCAATGTAAAACAAATACTGGAATTTATCAGAGCTTGTCAATATATTCTTTCCACTGTATCCAAGAAAGAGAATGTAAGTATCAGAAATGCATGTTAATAATGAAATTGAAGCGTCTGTTGTGGCAGATGTGCCATTAGACAGTTGGAGGTGGGTATAAAGGGCTTATCTGAACAATTTGTTCTGAACAGTAGTCAGAGAGAGAATATAGAAACTTAAAATTGTAAAAAATGTGTAAAAACAGCATGGCTGAAGTAAAGGCAACAGAGCCTGATTTCATTAATGCTTTACTGTGTGGGAAGGAATCAAAATATAAGCACGTGTTGTCACAGCAATATGATTTTTGCTTAAAGGTGTTGGTGACGGGTGTAAATGGACTTTGGAAAGAGAATTAGTTTCTAGAACTATTTGATGTTGGAAAGCAGTGAAAGAATTGGATCATATTAATACACAAATGCCTTTGGAGTTTTGTTTTTCAGCTGTATTGCTGATTGATAAGCTTTGTTCATCTTGGAATTTACTTTTCTCCTCTAAATCACATTGAGTGAAATACCTCTTGGGTTTAATGACCAGAATGTAAACAAGCTTCTGATGTTTTCAGAGTTGCTGACCTCCCTACTTTCCTTCCAAACCAAATCGGCATTAAATTTTGTCATAGGATTTCAGAATTGAAGTGTATTTTGTATGAACAGTATTTCAGGAAGAGAGGGTAACCTTGTGGCTAAGGCATTCAGCTGTTGTCTGACAAATAGTCTCTTGTGCTGCTACATCCTTCCTATATGACAAAAGACAGTTCAGTTATATTTTGTATTCTTTTTTTTTTTAATAAAGGTTTGTATTCTGTAATATGTACAATTGCACTTGCACAGGTGAGACATAGAGCTCAGTTCCCTTGGTCTTGGGGTGGCTGTCTTGCACTGTTCTGTTAGGTACTCCCAGTATGCTGGATGTCCCTGTTTTTTCATTTAGACTGTGCAATCATGAGTGGACATGGTATGGTGAAGGTCTGTGGCAGCTAACATGGAACTTGATTTTTTTGTTATTTCATTAATTTCTGAATTTGTAACAATGCTATAATGAAGGCATCTCTCGCTAGAATTTGTTTCAAGACAACAAATGTAGCTGGATAAAATACTTAAAATGGAATCTTAAATGTACACACATGACTTTTGAGATTTGCAGAGGTTGTGTTATCAAATACATTAACTTTCCCACTGATTGGATGTGAATCTGCTGAGTACAAATGCTGCTGCTTTTTCGTAGCGGAAACAAAAATCACCCCCTAAGCCTTAATGTATGACTACTACGTTGAACTAAATCCAGGACAGTTCTGAGAGGAGTCTCTGTGCTAGTGTGTTCCATCTGCTCATTTGATGATTGAATCTGAGTGTCATGTAGCTAGTAGAATAACAGAACAAGGAGCCAGCTTTGCTCACTCTTGCAGTGTTACTTGATAGCTACTTAACTATGTACTGACAGTTCATGTAGTTGCAGTAAGGCTGCGGGAAATAGATGCAGCTATACTATTTTAAGAGCCGTGTGGTTGTGCACAGGCATATGGGCAAACATGGGTATGGGCCCAATGGCTGTTGCTTTCTAGAAGGGTGTGAAGTCAGACAGGAATGTATGCCTCATCTGCAATAGCAGTGACAGTTTTTTGGGAAGGTCTATAGAAAGTAGCATCCCTGTAGATGAAGCCTTCAGCTGTGAGGAAGGACATCTTACCAGGAAGTCACGTTTCATTAAAAAATACTGATGCTGCTATTTATTACATATTTGTTAATTTATTTGATGTATGGGTTAGCACAAACAGTGGGAGAAGTGGAAAATCCTGAAATTGAGCACTTTTTGTCCTTAACCTTTTTCCTTTTTATGCAGGAAAAGGACCAGCGCAGCCTAGATATCAATACTGCAAAGTGCATGTTGGGCCTTCTTTTAGGAAAAACATGGTCTCTTTTTCCAGTATTTCACCAGTTTCTAGAGGTATGAAGTTTGACATAAAACTACTTTTTTTTTAATCTGTCTTCTCTGATACTTAAACTAGAGGTAGAATGAACAACTACAATTTTTTTGCTCTGATTTAGAATATACCAACCCCCAAAACAGCACTTGTAAATGATTATCTTTCTTACTTTTTCCCAAGTCCTTACGCCTTTAAGGATTGTTTAATGCAAGACAAAGTATAGAATGTCTTTGATTTGCTTTTGGGGTTTTAATTTATTGCTATATGTTTTTCCACTTAAAGATGTCTTAATCAGAAACATGAATTATTCAACCCTAGCCTGACTGCTTAGTGGTTTCTTTAATGCCATTCAGTTGTAGATGGCTTGCAGATTAAAATAATAATTCATCACAACATTTAAATTTTCTATAAGGAATCTGAATTTGAGGGAGTTGAAGATATATTTTAGTAACTTCTGTTTCTTGCCTTAAGCAGCAATCAAAGTACAAAGTTATCAATAAGGACCAATGGTGTAACGTTCTTGAATTCAGCAGAACAATTAACCTTGACCTCAGTAACTATGATGAAGATGGAGCCTGTAAGTACTACCATCTGTTGGAGTTCCAAAATAACGTATTTCTCTGAGCTTAATCATTCAGTGTCCTTTTGCAAAATTTTGTAAAATACAGTTATTTGATCTCTCTACAGGGCCAGTGTTGTTGGATGAGTTTGTGGAATGGTATAAAGGAAAACAGATGACATAGGAGTTTAACTATGCACAGCCACTCAAGAGTCACTGTTACCACAGTTATGTCAACCATTAGCCATAAACTGCTATTTGTATCAAAGTGCATGCTGCTTTTCTTGCACTGCTTCCCTTTTGCAGGGAACTTTTGATGTTTGCTATTTAACAAGCTAGCTATGCTTGCTGTGTAGCATTGTTCTCTTTGAAGGCTGCTTTGCATTTTGTATTTACACTACAAATTGGTGAACTTGCCAGCGTCTTCACTGTGATTATGTGTATATTGCTGTCTAAATTTTGTATATGTGTATAAAAAAACCCCCAGCTTCACCTAGGGATTATTTCTGCAGAAATGTATTGTAAAAATAATTTTGTGGCATATTTCTAGCCATCACTCACATGTTTGTTGAAACTTTAGTTACTTCGTTTTTCTTTTGGTCTCAAATGTAGCATTTGAGAAAATGAAATGAACAGACCGCTTGGACATAGTTATGTGAAGAACTATTGTCAGTTTTGGTGTTAATATTTGAGATGCCAATTTCTGAGGGGAGAAGACATGCTGTGACTTTCTTCATCGGAGTTCACCACACCTGACCTATTGCTTAATAGGAATGAGACGTCGGTGTCTTAAAATAATTATATATATGCATATAAATATTAAAACACTGTAATAGTTGTACATGCCACAGATGACTTCCATTTGAAGAAAAAAAAAGTACTGACTTTTTATGTTAACACTGCAGTAGTCATTACAGGTACAAAATGAAGAAATTAAAGTACCTTTTAAAAATGGGTTTTAGATGTTTGTAAATTGCCTTTGGCATCCTCCTTTCTGTTTTTGGTGTATGAGAGCGTTTGACCTGTGTCGTGTCCTAGTGAAACTGGAAGTTCTAGCTAAGAATAGTTGTTTGGGAAATAAAGTCTGCTCACATCCAGCACATAGATAATACAGATTTGGGAATTTTCATGTTTTTAACATTAGTCTTTCCCAGGGTCTCTAACTTTGTGTTTCCAGGTAATTAAATGTGATACTGAATAGTCAAAACATTACTTTTTCTTTCATGCTGGGGATTGGAATTTCCTCGCAGAGTGTCCATAGCAGGCAGTGGGCATGTTGAACACCAGCATTAAATGACTACTTTTCAATAGGGACCACTGCCTATTTCACTCATTTCTCAGTGATCTCCAATGATAGAACAAGGGGCAACGGGTACAATCTGGAACGCAAGAGGTTCCAAAGAAATACAAGGAAGAATTTCTTCACTGTGAGGGTGACAGAGCACTGGAACAGGCTGCCTGTATGGGTTGTGGAGTCTCCTTCTCTGGAGACATTCAAAACCCACCTGGATGAGTTCCTGTGCGACCTACTCTAGGTGGCCCTGCTCTGGCTGGGGGCTTGGACTAGATGATCTTTTGACGTCCCTTCCAACCCTTAAGATTCTGTGATTCTTCATCTGTATAGGACAGTTGTAGCGATTATTTTGGCAAAAATGAGCGAATAGAATGATGCTGAAGTCCTGTAGTTCTGTCATGTTGTCTTTGCCTTACCCTTCTTTAAGTAACCTTGGTGTTGATTTTTATGGGTAGGTTCCTGAAGTATCCGGTGCTATTAAACTTTGATCCTTAAGGATTTATTAAAATGTTCCATACTGATTCATGGAGCATTTAGTGAAAAAGGGCCGATGGGTGCTTTGGAATGAAGAACAGCATTATTTTTTCTGCAGACATACTTCACAAAATATTGGCTGGTTTGATATTTCTGTAGAATGCAGTCCACAGGGGAGGTGGGGAGAAGTGTGTTACGTCAAATGTGCAATTTTCATCTGTATTTGAAGGTCTTGTTCTGCCATCACTGAAATCAGAAGCAACTCTCATTAACTTGACTACTTTCAGGATTAAGCCTGGTTTAGCAAAAGCACATGAGTTTGCTGCCCCGGACCAGGAGGTTGTAATTGTGGTGCTACAGGTGGTGGATTGTGTTGAGATCAGTTCCTTATAGTTGTTGGGTTTTGTTTGCCAAACTCAGCTACCAAAGACAAAAATTGTTTGTGTGTGTTTGTGTATATTTGTATATACATAAATATACAAACCCTAGAGTTTTATGATGCTGAGAAGAAGATACTGCTTTTACTCATGAAAGTCATTTTTGGATTGCCGCGACACTAAATAGTGCTCGTGAAAGTTAGCAGTGGTAAAACACATCTAGTCATTGCTTTCTCATATACTAGTACACTTAACCTTAATTCCATGTTTGATGCCAGTTTGCACAAGAAATTTATCCAGTGGAGTGTGATATTTAATGTTTACATTAAGCCTATTACTGAAACACACATGTTTTACTAAGACTTCTGATGTAAATGCGTATATTGCCATAGTGTAACCGTTAGGAAATACCTGTGGAGCTACTGGTTTAGTTCTTAAAAGAATGAACTTAGAAGCAATACAATTTTTAACCTTAGGCTAAATTGTGGTTGCCAAAATTTTAAGTGAAATACTGTAATTGTTCTTAAAGGTTAAGCTAGTTCCTGACTCTGAAAAACCGTTTAGCACGAATTGGCATGAGTCCTGCAACAAATACAACCTTTGCATAAAAGGTTTTGTATGTCACAAGTAATTTGGCTTCCAATAATGGAAGCAAGAGCCAAAGACACTTTTAATCTATTACTGTTACACTTACAACTTTCACGTAACAGGGTCAACAGAAATCTGATCAGCTCGACCAGGTGCTGTTATTCCAAGTTGTGCTACCATTTAGCATGATACACAATGAAATTAAAAGCAAAGACAGCTGAGGAGAAGAAACCTCAGAAAGCAGTCACACTGTGTAAGTAAACGTTTCATTTTTTTCTTTGGGTTAAACTAATCCTTCCTTCCCATCACTCCTGATGTGTGGAAATGAATCAGGTAAATGCTGGTTTGGTTTTATTTTTCCTTACGCTTGCAAGCAGGATGGATCTGTAGGCTTCAGCTGGCTTATAAACACACGTCTCCCGTAGGTTCAGTTGCAGCTGGTAGACAGGTTTACTGACCATTACAGAGAACAAATGGACCCTTATGGCTTGATAAGCTTCCCTGTGCTCTCAGCCCTTCTTTTTGCTATGTATGCTGTTGAGCAGAGGATCCACTGCCAGCTCCGGTGTTGTGGAGAAATTCCCTCGCATTTTTTAATAATTGTGGAAACTTGTACTAAATGCAAGCTAAATTGAGTAACTTAGTTAAGTTTGGTGTTTGCTTTTTTTTTTTTTTTTGCTAATTATACCATCATATAGTTGATGTAGTGGTTTGGTTTTTTCCTTCTGAAAAGTAGTATACGGAGTATGTTGACTTGGACGAGACACTGAGAGGTCATCCTGGCAGAACAGTCATGGGTCCTATGCTGATCTTTCTGATGTACAATTGAAACTTGATGACCGATTTGCAATTCATGCTTGGTATATGGAAGTTACGAAGTGTAAAGCTGGTTAGTGAAAGGAAAACAGCAGTGAATACTCCAAACTGATGGATGACAGTTGAAGCTCTTCAGGCTTGGATGATCATAAAGGTCTCAGACTTTCAGCATAAATGATTCCCTGATTCTATGAATAATGGTAACTGAGACATTGCACAAATAAATTCTTCTGCACAGTAATATTAAGGATTTAAACTATTAATGGAGTTCTATGTACTGTTCTTTTCTCACTATTTTCAAGGAGAGCAAGCTGAAGAGGATGGAATTTATTGGAATCCTTTATGTACCTGAGTTTTCATTTAAAACCTGTTTAAGGTTGTCTTTAGGCTACAAATAAATATTTGGGTTACCTTTGTGTAGCCTTCTTTAACATTTATAAGAGTCTGGAGACTTCTCCGGTGTTACCACAAATACTTGTGTTTTACTTCATCACAAATACGCTTACACAATCAAAAGTAGTTACAGCTCACTGCTACTTGGTTAATGCTCCCAAGTTACTTTTTTGGAGGTCAAGAAATGGACTTCAGTTGTATTAAAGCTTTCCCAGATTTCTGTTGACCCTTGGTCATGAGTCTAACAAGATGTTTAATACTCTTGGAATTCATATAGACAGCTTTAACGGTTGGCATGTGCCCTGGTTTTAATTATAACTGCTAAAATACCTCTTTCTAGGCCTTATATTTTGTCCTTTCACATTGCTGTAGAAGTGTACAGAATCTATCCACCAACTAAATAGTTTGTTGTCTGTAATTGAGACCAAACTCAGATTGATATTTTTGTTTTCATATTTTTAATTTTTCCTCTGTGTGTGTGTCCTCACATATGTT
Source organism: Urocolius indicus (assembly GCA_013401255.1). NCBI lineage: Eukaryota > Metazoa > Chordata > Aves > Coliiformes > Coliidae > Urocolius > Urocolius indicus. The sequence goes on from WBNH01007109.1 coordinate 51,482, forward strand.
GTCACAAAATAGTACCCACTGACACTGCTGTGGTAGGAACAGCAGTTAACCTATAACTGTGAATGCTTTGTCTTAGTTATTTGGATATGACACAAATAAGGTGTGCTAAACTCCTGTGACTTACGACTTGACAGAAATACTGTTACGCCACCTAACGATGAGTTCATCTGATTGATTTATAGGTCTTTTGCTGGTGTTGATGTAAAATGCCATCCCACAAATAAACAGTATTTGTGTTGGTTTCAGCAACTGACTTCAGATTTTTCTGTGGTTCATACTTTAGAAACTGTCGTATCTGTACATGCATCACGTCAGCCGGCAGCCTTTGTCACTGAGCAGCAGAGAACCTGTACGTAGGATCTTGTCATCCTTATTTCCCATAGTAAGACAAATCGGTGTATAAAACTTTGCTGGAAAAAAATGATTTTCAGATGGAGTGTGTGGTTGTAAAACAATATTGTAATACAAAATTTTTCAACAGAATGAGTCGATTTAAGCAGAAATGTCTTGTCAGACAAAATTTTGCAAGAAGCATGATCATTACCCACTTACCTCAACACAGGGTTTCAGCCAGTGAGGTCCTCATGCAAAAGCTGTTCATGTATGGGCTGCATGAGCAGAGAGTGGGATGGACTGAAAACTGGCTGAACAGCAGGGACCAGAAGGTGATCGTCAGCAGTGCAAAGTCTGTTTGGAGGCCACTAACTAGCGCTGTACCTCAGCAGTCAGTGCTGGATCCAGTCAGTTCATGATCTTCATTAATGACCTGGAGGATAGGACAGAGTACACCCTCAGCGAGTTTGCTGATGACACCAAACTGGGACTGGTTGATACACCAGAGGTTCTGCTGCCTTCCACAGTGACCTCAACAGGGTGGAGAAATGAACTAACAGGAAAAGTGCAAAGCCCTGCACCTAGGAGGAACATCTCTATGCACCAGTATGTGCTGGAGGCCACCCAGGTGGGAAGCAGCATGACAGAAAAGACATGGAGGTCCAAGGTGAACATGAGCAACCAATGTGCCCTTGCCACAAAGAAAGCAAATGGTGTTCTGGACTGTGTTGGAGTGTTGCCAGGGGGTCAAAGGAGATGAGCCTCCCCCTCTGCCTCAGCACGGGTGAGGCCACATCTGGAGTCCTGTGTCCAGTTCGGGCTCCTCAGGACCAGAGACCCCTTGACATACTGGAGAGAGTTCAGCAAAGGGCCGCAAAGATGATGATCCATAGCCTCTCTGGACAAACTCTTCCAGTGCCTCATAGTGAAGAATTTCTTCCTAATACCTAATCTAAATCTACCCTCTTTCAGTTTAAAGCCATTACTCTTGGTCTTCTCACTACATGCCCTTGTAAAAAGTCCCTCTCCATCTTTCCTGTGGACCCCTTCAGCTACAGGAAGGGTGTTCATAAGGTCTCCCTGGAGCCTTCCCCAGGATGAACAACTACAACACCCTCAGCCTGTCTTCACAGGAGCGGTGGTCCAGCCCTCTAATCATCCTTGTGGTCCTTCTTGGGACTCTTTCTAACAGGTCCATGTCCTTTTTATGTTGGTGGCCTCAGATTTGGATGCAGCACTGCATGCGAGGCCTCAGGAAACCAGAGTAGAGAGGGAGAAATCACCTCCCCTGACCTACTGGCCATGCTGCTTAGGATGCAGCTCAGAGTTTGGCTGGCCTTCTGGGATGTGTGGGAGGGACCTCAGACAAAATTTTAATGAAAAAAAAATTGCACTAGAGCTACAGGACTTAAAATGTTATTTAAATATGAGTATATTTATATCAGAATTGGAATATTGTAACTTGGATCCTATTCTAGAGAAGCAGTTCTTGGGTTCATGCTGAGTTTTACCTTCACCAGTTCTCAGAATGTAGCCTGCTGCTTCCATGTATCAGAGTCACAGTCTTCTGTACCATGAAAACTTTACTATGAAATAGTTTTGATGTTAATTATATGTAGGTTAAATGTCAGTGTCTTTGTGTTCATGGGTTATTTTGCAGCCCAGTTATGAGTATACTCAGAAGCTGCCAGAAGCTTCCCCTGTAGCTGGTAGGGCTAGTGCCAGTCAATTCTAAGATGGACCGGCTGCTGACCCCGGCCTGGCCAATTAGTGATTGAGGTAATGCCTCTGTGAATAACGTATTTGAGAGAAGGAAGAAACTGTTCTGCAGTTGCTAAACTGCAGCAACAACAAGGAGTGAGAATGTGAAAACATCTCAGACACCAAGTTCGGTGAGGGTGCTTAGACCCTGAAAGAAAGACTTCTCCTGTGACCTGTGGTGAGGACCATGGTGAGGCAGCTGTGCTCCTGCAGTCCATGGAGACCACTGGGGAGGAGAGATCCACTCACAGCCCGTGGAGGAGCCCATGCTGGAGCGGGTGGATGTCTGAAGGAGGCTGTGACTCTGTGGGAAGCTCACCCTGGAACAAGTTCCTGGCAGGACCTGGGAGTCAGTGGGGAGAGAAGAGCCCACACCAGAGCAGGTTTGCTGGCAGGACTTGTGATCCTGTGAGGGACCCAGGCTGGAGCAGGCTGTTGCTGAAGGACTGTTCTGGTGGATGACCCACGTTGGGGCAGGGTGTGAGGAGCTGCCCCTGTGGGAGGGCCTATGCCAGAGCAGTTCATGAGGAGCTGCAGCCCATGAGAAGGATCCACACTGGAGAAGTTCATTAGGGACTGTCTCCCGTGGGGAGGGACCCCACAGTGTAGCAGTGAGAAGTGTGAGGAGGCCTCTCCCTGAGAAGCAGCAGCGGCAAAGTCCATCTGTAATGAACTGACTATAACCTCCATCCCCATCCCCTTCCTCTTGGGGAAGGAAGGAGAGTCCTGGGAAGAGGGAGGGGTGGGGGGAGGTGTTTTAAAATTCAGTCTTATTTTTCATCTCCCTGTTCTGGTGCTTCATCAATAATTCAGACCTTTTTCTCCCCAAGCTGAGTTTGTTTTACCCGTGATCCCAGTTGCTGAGCAATCTCCCTGTCCTTATCTTGACTCACACATCTCTTGTTATATTTATTTATCTTTCCCCTGTCTAGTTTAGGATGAGGAGTGATAGAATGACTTAGTGGGCATCTGTCACCTGGCCAGAGCTAAACCACCATAGACTGAACTGCTTTGTACCTATAGCAAACAGTTTGATAATTATCAAAGGTTATGAATGTGATAACGTCGTTTCATTCTGATTACTGTATCCAAAGCTCTTGATCTGCAATTAGGACTTAAGTATTTTTTCCTGTACTGGTTCACTGTATGAGGAATACTCCTTCCTGTCAGCTACAGAGCTCAGCACACCATTGCCCTGTGAAAAGTGTGTGCCTACAGACTTACCAGCATCCTCCTGTCTGCCTCCTTGTGCTGCCTTTTCCAATTCGTACAGCATAGGCAGGCTCAGCCATGTTTTTTTTTTTACCAAGTGTATTCTGTGACTTGGTCTGTTTACCCACTATCAGTTGTCATAGTAACATAAGTTTTAGCTGAACACAGGTTTTGCTACCTAGAGTTACTGATGAAACTAAAGGGAGTTTCAACATCCCTAGAGCAGTTGCAGTTCCATCTCTCTGCAACTGTAACATCTACGCAGAGAGATGTGAAGGAGAAGGAGCCAGGTGATTGGGTTTGAATGAACAAGTGGCAATAACAGTGTGCAGAGTGATCAGTAGCAAAGGGAAGATGCAAGATTAGATAAATGTGAAGGTAAGTTTGAGACAACATAAACAGTATTCCGGCAGTGAAATGAAATATTTTGCCATAGGTTAAAAGTCTCAGGATGAAGGTGCACCACCTTTATTTTCTATAACTTTGTGGCATAAAGGGAGGCTTGGAAAACTCAGCTGCTCACAAGTAGCGCACTGTTTGCGTTGCCACTGCACCGATCCCATGGGCATCAAAAAGATGAGAAAACAGCTTTCCAATACCTTTTTTTAAAAGCCTGCTGATCTCTAGCAGAAGCAAATGACAAAGCACAGCTGTGTAGGAGACATCAATAGAGCCACTCCAATATTTTTTACTCATGATGTCTGAAATTGGGTTGCCTGTGTATTTAAGCAATCTAACCTGTTAACTGGTACAGCCAAAAGGTGACAGATCTTGGTGAGGTCTTTCAACACAGTGTTTAAAGGCTCATACATGCCATGAAGAGCATGTCTGTGCTCTTTTATGTATTGCTTTGGCCAAGGGTAACTTCTGTGTACAATGAGCTTTACTGGTTACTGAAAGCTGGTTATGGGTGCTAAGAAAAGCGCTGGTGGTGAGGAAATGCTCTTCTGTTTTCTGCTCCTCATGGCTATGTGGCTGTTCCTATGAGGAGTTGTGCTCAAATTAGCCACTTCTTTACTTCTAGACAGCCTCTAAAAATACAGTTGGTTTTTATGTCACACACTGTTCCCTGAGCCTTAAATTTGATGGAAGCCAAGACATGACATGAGCATTGAGACTACGTGGGGATTACGAGAGAAAAATTGCAGTAGAACAGGGAATAACATTTACAAGCGTTTATATAATTGAGGAATGAGTTGCACTGGGAAACATACTTTATTGTAGAGTCATTGTTCAGTGTTTCTGGAAATGCTGGAAAAAACCCCAAACCAATAGGAGATCTAAGAATAAGTGACTTTTCTCAGTAAATATACAACTGATAATTGTGGTGCTAGATGTGTAGAACAATTGTTTAAAAGGAACTCAAGATTTTTTTCCAAAGATCAAGTAATATCTGTCCAGGACTATTTCAGTTGCTCTTACTTGCTTCTAAACTTGTTGCAATTCTTTTTAGTTCCAAGTACATGAAGCTAACAAAAATTATTAGCGTCTGTCAGCCCTTCTTTGTTCTTTCGTGTCTTTAAAGAGAGTTTCAAAGATGTACTGTGCCATTGGACTTGATCCGCCCCTGATGGAATTGAAACCTGTTCCTTTGGAGTTTTTAGTGAATTAATTGTGCCTTTGTAACAGAGTTTTCCCAGAGTTGCTGACCAGCCTCTTGCATTTCCTGGGAGCTTGGGGTTTGTTCCCTTTCAAGGACTACATCAATGGTACTATTTATCTTTTGGCTTGGAAAAAGTTACTGTATAGCATGCTATTGATGCTGTATGCCAAGCTATTCTAATACAACAGTTCTGAAAATTCTTGAGTATAGGATCTTTTTTCACAGGGAATTATAGGTTAGTAGATTTGGATTTTTTTTTTTATTACCTTACCCACATAATTGCATCTGCAAACTACAGGTGATGAGCTGTCAGTAGCTACGTCTCTGTAACGTGCTTCTCTCCGAGCTTTGAATTCTGTTGTTTCTTTGAGAAAGGTCACCTTATTCTGTCTGACTATGAACACTGATTGGATTTTTATCTGTCTTTGCAAAACTCTGGGAATTCAGAGACAATTCACAAATTTGGTTAAAAAAGCAGAAGACAGTAATGTGTGTTATTGTACAGGGTGAGTCCCATGGGAAAACACAATAATAGTAATACTGTAATGCTAATTTCAGTGTTACATTTATTTTAGGCAAAGAGAAACAAAAGAGTGCATATCAGAGGCAAATTCTAAGGGAAATGAATATTTTAGTACCGACAATAACAATAATGAGAAACGAGATACATGTTATAACTCACCAAAAGGTTATAACTACTAAGTCATTCACTTTTTTGAGTGTCCTACGGTTGCTTTTCATAAAATCTATTATTGTTTGTCTTACAAATACACTTTTAAACAAAAGCCTATGTCTACTGGCCTGAATTACCTCTTGAAATTAATAGTGGTTTTAAATTGGATGGATCTAGGCTTTACACATCTCGTATGTATAGTCATACAACTTGCTTTTCTGAAGTTAAAGGCAGAGAGGTAGTTATACTGAGGAAAAGAAACCCCACAAAAGCACCTCATGATATTTGGGGGTTGGACTAGATGACCTTTTGAGGTCCCTTCCAACCCTTAAGATTCTGTGATTAACAGTTATTAAAAGCTACACACTTCATTTCAAGATGCAATCATTTTTGCTGGAAACACTATGAGACTTTAGTATTACTTCTGTGTTTCAGCTATTGAAGTTTCTTCTGCTTTGCAAAACATTAGCAAATCCATCAAATGCTCTTTTCTTCCTAACAAAAAACTGTCCCTGTCCTAAATTGGTCTGACTTTTTTGACTGAGATTTTCAATTGAATATTGGAGGTTGAGAGCTGCTGTAGAATTGTACACCAGGCCTGTTGAAATGGTGTCATCCTCCATCTTGCTGGAATCAGTGCTTTTGGAGACTGTATTTGCTGAATACTCTTGTGGGAATGAAGGTAAACTGTGTTGTGTGCTTTCACTGAAGAAGCCCTGTGGGACTGAGAAGGAATATGCATCCTTGTCACCGTGATCCAGTTGGAAAGAATCATCTGTGTTATAGGCTGGTTGTATTTTCCCCAAAGAGTGAAGATGCAGCAAATCTGCTGTAAGACTGAAGGACTCTGTGTCTGTGGGCAGACTACAGTTGCTGGTGTCCTGTAATTCTTTGTATCCATCACAGTTTTCCTCGTGAAAACCTCTTTGCATTTTATCTGCATGAGCCTCAGTTGCATTCACCTGCTTCCCCTGTGACAGCGAGTCTTCTTCCCCTGTAAGAGCCGTGCAGTGTTTTCCAGCTGTGTGTTCTGGCGGAGACTGAAGAGCTGATTCGTCAATGGGAGCAAAACTAAAATCATCGTTCTCAGATCTACTCATTTGTGTCCTTAACACAACATCCCCTTTGCCCTGGCTCTCTTCAGAGGAGTTCCTGTCCATGTGCTCATGTGTACTTCCCTCTGGTGCGTTTCCTTTTCGTTCAGTGGGACCGAAGCTGAGGGAATGCCGTAACCTGATGGGAAGGTGAAACAGCTGCAATCCAGCCTCATCAGGAGCGTTCTCTGTGTCTGTGTCGTATGTGGGAGAATATTGTAATAAAAGTAACATTTTGCTAATATCTGGGATTTGATTGTGAACAGAATCAGAGACAAAGTTCTGTATGGTGGACTCTGCGTTAGTGAAATAATCAAACTTACCAGGAGCTTCTTGACTTGAGGAACTCATTGTGTCTGAACCTGCTGTGCTTACATGGTTAGTGGAAGGTGCTGCTGTTTCAGGCATGATGGTATCTGATCTATATTTAATGGTGGTTTCAAAATACTCATTGTTCTCATCTTCATTTTCCCCAATATGCTGAAGTTCATCAGCAGTGTCTGGAAACTCGGACAGTGTTGAGAACTTCTCAGTCCCACTGTTCCTGTCGGCTTCCTCTAGTGGTGACTGGTGGGTTGCCAGGTTGTCGCTAACATCAGGTTGTTCCAGTTCAAGGTCTTCTAAAGAACTACAGTCACTCATAGTGAATGGAGTCCCTTCACTCGAAGAACTATCATCAAATTTATCTGCTGAAACATCTTTTCCATTTGTACTTTCTGTTTTACTTTCATACTCTGTGAGAGGAGAGTTTTCCATTGTTCGGTAGACACTTAGATTTTCGATATTTGTGTATCTCTTGCAGCTGCTGGGTAAAATAAAATCTCCCAGACCACTCGTTGTATTTGTGTTGCCATTCAGACCAAATTGTTCATCACAGCTTTGCCTTCCAGGCATCAATTTTGTAGTGCTCATTGGTTCCTTACATGAAAGGGTACCTTTTCTTTCAGGAGAATCTGGTGTAGCCTTTGTGATTTCAGGCTTCAGCAGAGCAGAGTCGTCACTCACCTTGCTGTTTCTAGAATCCTGTACAACTGTACGGGTTTGTATTGTGGAAAGTGGAAAGACGGAAAGTGGAAAGACACTTTCTCCCGTGAAGGATAAATCCAAACCTGGAGAGTCAGTGTGATTTGAATAAGAGCTAGCATTCAATGTCTGGGGTATGGGAAGGAATCTGCTTTTCTCTGGGTCATCACCATTTGCATATTTTGAATCTTTACAAAATGAAATATCATTACTCGTTAATTTTCTGGGTGACATTTCATTGCTGTTCTCATAATCTCTCCTTACAGAAAATAGTCCATTATCGTCATCATTTTTATGTACATCATCGCTGATGCTAGTCCTGAAGTCTGAACACACCGTTTTTTCCTTCACATTGATCTCATTGCTTTGTTTGTGATACTCCTCTTCAGCATTCGGTGCACGCGCACTGCCGACGGTAACATTTGCATACAAAGCAGAAGTTTCTGCAGGAAAATTGCCTGTGTTTCTTGGGGAAGTATCTTCGTAAATGAACAACTCATGCTGCCTGTTTGTTGGTTTGCTTGCAGAATGTTCTCTGCCCAAGGTTTCATCTGAAAAAGCTTGATTAGAGTAAGTATGTGCTGAACCTGAGTTTTTGTTCCTGCACATGTGTCTCAGTCTCACGAGGTAGGGTCTAGCAAAAGCACCCAGACAGAAAGCACAAACAAACGTAATGAGCACAGAGAGGCAGACAGCCAAGGCAAGGTCTTGGTCTGTTCTTCCTTGTCTGAAACTAATGGTGTCCCGGGCTTTTCTAACCAAAACTGTTGAAACCCTTTCTTTCACCTCTATATTGTAGATGAGATATTTTTCCTTTGTTGTATTAAGAATGCACAAATACAAGCCTTCAGCAGTTTTCTCAGCATTGCGTATCACTAAATTATTCATTTTATCCAGTGCCATATGAGGAAGATTATCATCTTTGGAAATTCTGCCTTTAGGTGTCCACCAAGAGACTCCATTACCTGAAATAAAAGAAAATACAAATTAAATGTGTCTTAAAAGTAGAGGATACTTGGTTTGCAAGGTGAAGTTATTTCTATAGAGACATACTCTGACCTGTCTCAGATAATGTAACTGTGCGTTATAATATCCATTTTCCTTCCTTCCAGCTGTAGTCATTTTACATGGTAGCAAGGATCAAACCATCATATGTGTTCCCTTCCCCTCCATTTCAAACACAGTGCATATGAGGGTCTTAAAAGCCGATTTTACAAGGAAAAGGGCACAGGTGAGGGAGGAGGTCACTGAAATTACTTAAGTATGTTCTGGGTCATACTAGATGTACCTGCTGAAGATCCATGTTTCCAGCCAGCCACTCTCCAGCATAGCCATGGTCACTACATGCTAGTTAACTGTCTGCTTAATTAGTTAACTTCACTAGTTAACACTGAATGTTTCAAGCACTGTTATTTTCCTCTAGTTCCTGCTTTGTGGCAAAAAGGTTTGAAAACAGAGGATACTTATATCTATGGAGCAACTGTTCCAAACCGTATCTAGTGCAGGCCAGGCCTGGCTCTTGGCTTTGGGAATACATTCCAATATTGTACGTGCACCTTTGCCTCTGGATCTGCTTGTGTTCCCAGATGAGTTTTGGTGCAATCCTGTGCGTTGATTTGAATGCCACGATCGGAGTTTCTCTGACGTTTTAATAGACGAAGCAAGTGACATTTCTGATAGACCCCACGTGTTTTTGTTTGGGAGTAAAGTGTTTTGAGGGGAAAGCTTTACCACCTCAAAGTGCTATTAGCCCAAGAGAGTTAAGCCCTTTTGCTTTATGGCACGTGACTTTTCTTAAGTTTGGTCTTCGTTTCCCTCTGTGTGGGAAGTCCTAGGCCTGCAGACTTTGTCACCTGTACTTCAGGCGCTCGCTATTTGTTGTCAATGCTGAATTCATTTCCTAAGTGAGCTGTGTGCTACAGAAGCTGTACTTTTTTAGAAGAAACGTTAAATCCTTTCCCTTGCAAATAATCTTTCACTTCATTTTGCTATAAGAATACTAGAAACACTACTATATCCTTGGTTTTCTACATGCCCCAGAAGTGCCACCTCAGTGTTTGGTCCTTTGTTTGCGTTCTAGAATTAACTGATGCATTAGCAAAGTACCACTTACTGAAATTAATTTGGGTACAATTTGGCAGCACTTATTAGTTTAATGTAAGGAAGGAGATGAAGAGGCATTTGGGAAACATGACATTCAAATATCCTAACCAGTTTATTACTTTCTAATGAAATAATTTACATCTTACATTGTTATTTTTAACTAGATACTTTCACAACCAGATTTCTTTGATCGTTGTGCAGCCATTTGGCTTTTGGCAGCATATGGATAGTGTCCTTGTGGTACATACCCCTGGCGTTGTCCAGGTCACAGTTCAGCACCGCTGTCTTCCCTGTTGGGATTACAGCCTTCTCGAGCAAAACGCTGTCACTGCAGTTTAAATGGAAACTTGAAAGATACAGCAGAGGCTTCTGTGAGTTGTTGGCAGATTTGTTGTATGAAATACTCCATCTTTTCCTTGTGGAGTCAAAATGAAAGAAATGTTTGAAAGCATTTAGTCTGCTGTTAAATATCCAGGTATTATCTGACGAATCCATTTCAAGTTGAAAGAAGTTCAAGAAGATGAATATCTGTGGTAGAGGGGTTGTCAGAGCATTTTCACGTAGATCCACAACCTGTTTTCAAGCAGTTCAGAATTCATTTGATAGGCTTTACAATGGAATCCTAATTGCAGTATCAACAATAATACTTATTTTTGCATAGAAGCACTTTCCCAGTTACAGGAATAACACCTCCGGGTAGGGTCTCGAGAATATTGTTCTAAGCTTCTTAATTTAAGCGAAAAGTTACAATTGTGGTATGTTTAGAATTCTGCCATTGCAGACTGCCTCTGTGTGAATGGGAAGCCACAGGGCTCTCACCATGGAAGAGGTGGGGGTAGAAAAGGATACGTGTGTGTGTTGAAGCCAGTTACAGGTACATTTCTGGCACAGATCAATGGTGAATTTATGGTTATATTTTTGTATATTTACAAATGTGCACTTCCCTGTACTTGAGAAGCAAATATATAAAACTAACTGTTTTCATAATTTGCTTTAGATTTTGTACTTGTACACAATATCATGATCAAAGCCAAATCTAATAACGCAGAATAGTTGATGATTAGTATCTGTAATGCAGATTTAACACAAAACACAACCTGTAATTTGTTGAGATCTCTGAAGGCATCTGGATGAATTTTAGCTATCTTGTTGTTACGCAAATCAATGTCCTTCAGCTGGGAACAGTTCTGAAAGTCACTCAGATCAATCTGTCGTATGGCATTGGATGACAAACGGACAGTTTGTAAAGACTGCAGTTGGCCTAGTCCTAGGAAAAAAGCAACACTGTTTTACATTTCATTGTCTTCGTTATTTCCCCAGTTGCATCCAGTAGCTTTTTAAAATTCTTTGCAACAGAATTCTTCCTATTCCTGTCTATTACAACAAGTGGCTGCGGGCTTTGAGTTATTCTGCCTTTTCCTGTTTGGTGGTTGTTCCATTCTAAAAGTTGCACAGGATCACCAGTGGTGCGTGTTTTAAAGATTCCCATCCCCATAAAAGCAGTAACTTCATGCTATCAACATTATTCCAACTGTGGCCTTGTTCCTTTAGCGTGCCTCTGTGGAAGGCTGGAAGTAGGAAAGGAGGAGTGGAGGAAGTGAAAAGGGTGGAATATACTCAGTTTATAAAATGCAAATATGTTAATTGTAAATAAAAGATGAAGACACCAAAGGTGATGCACTATCTCCTATTCATTGCTATCTGCAAGTTCACCAGAATTTTTCCTATGTGGAATGATTTGAACTATATCTGTAGGATGTAAACCTGACTGAAAACAAAAATGGTGTGTTGCTTATGCCTGTCTACTTGTGGATGGTCAGGTGTGACAGGATGTTCTTCAGCAGATACTAGTTCCAGAGAAAAATTGCACCTACATGGGGTCTTTGAAGTTCTGAATTCTTCCCTTTGTCTGACTTTGGGAGATATGTGGGGTTTTGGTTTGCTCCCACCCCTCCAGTATGTTCAAAGTCTGGACCTGATGTATCTGATGATGTTACAATTAAATTCAGCAAAAAATATATAGGATAGCGTTGCAGCTTCTGCTTCATTGAAGCAGTTTGGACAATGTGAATCATCTGTTTGTGAGGCTGTCATAAAGGCTATGATGCTGAGCATAGCTCAGTGACTAAATGTGTGTCAAAACCTTACAGCCCTCTCTAGTTACGAGAAGAAGTCACTTTGGTTGCCTGTTGGATGGCATAGAGCAAAGTTGCTTTGACTGAACAAAATGTGTTTTCTTGTCTTTGTGAAATACTGAACTTGGAGCAAGTTTTCTTTAAAAGACTATTGTTTCTCTTCTGAAGAGTAGTGGGAAATTCATAATCTGTAATTTTCTTGATGTTAAGGTTCACAGCTGGGTTGTGGAGGCTGATGTTTCTCCAAAGTTCCTTACTTCCCTTTCTATACAACAAGGAAAAATACTGCTTGGCCTCTCAGAGGATAAATTTGGTTGTATTTCACTGACATTAAGGCAAGATGACTGCAAAGACCATATAATAAACCCTAACCTAATCTGAAACAATGCACTTACTTCAGTCTGTGCGTCTGCAGGTGGAGCATTCCCTCATACCGAGACAGCTGCATTCAGAATTCAGTAAGATATACCAAATTGTAGCCAAAACCTATTTACCCCTTGGGAGTGAGGTCCTGAAAGGTTTTGAATTGCTTACCTCTTGGAACCCTCTTGAGATTATTCCTTTCAACTGACAGTACTTTCAGGGCAGGCAGGGGACGGTCACCGTTTCCATGCGTAGGTGCGCCCAGGGTGAGGCTCCGGATGGCGTTACCGTTGAGGTTTAGAGTTTCTAAAACAGGTAAATTTCTACAAGTAGTTAAAGAGAGTTGAGAAATCAGGTTGTCGCTGAGATTCAGGTGTTTTAGCGTCCATTCTTTGTTTCTTCCATTGGTGCACAGGTAAGTCGTAATGCGATTGTGACTAAAATCAGCCGTCGTTGCCATTGGTGCCTTATCTTCAGGAACCGCGGAGAGTCCGGTGAAAGAACAGTTCAGTAACAACTCCCCCTCCCACCAGCACTCTGAATGGGGATGGGTATCACGAAGAGAGTGCTCTGACTGGGATCCCCCAGATCCAGGAAGATGAAAGTAAAGGACCACAGCTATGAAACTCAAGTGAAGGTTATCCATGGTATCTACATGCAAAAGGTAAAATTGTGGTAAGTTCAGCATAACAAGAGTTAAACAGAAAGCAGAAATACTAAACAAATACCCCAGGCCTCACCAGCGTCCTGCCTTAATTGGTCCCTTTTGGAGCCGTAGGGATTTTTCCAAAAGAAAGTTCATAAACTGGCAACTTTCCCCCTCCTTTCACCCCTCCCAAACGACGACTCAAACCTTTTCTTTCTTTTCTAGCCCATTGGTTGAGAAACACAGCCTCTCAGGAACTTGTGCACTGACAACAATAGAGACTTTTGAACCCTGCTGCAGGTATCATACCCATGCTCACCACCGAGCAAAGTCCACCAGATACAATCCATGACACATAGATGTGGAATGATTTTCATACTTGCAGATAATAAAATACTTGTTTCCTTGTCAATAACACGAAAATGTATTTTAAATGAAAAACTATTCTTACAAAGAACACTCTGAACCACAGCTGCATCTTAGAATTTATTGTTTCATTTCAAAACACAGATTAGAAATTCAGTTCCCTTTCACTTATTGAAACAACTGCCACCTTTACATATGCTGAGAACTCATCATGTGTGAGTTGTTTCAATGTGTACCCAGTGTGGGATTTTACACAGAGGCGTGTAGAATGTACTTTAAACACACAGAATATGAAGTGCATCTGTGGGACTGAAATAACTAATGTGCCACACCATGTCTTAAATATATATAGGAAAAATGTACCTTAGGCAGTTAGAAGATAAACATTAAATAAATAAACGCACAACACAAGGCATGTATGGTACCAATAATTCTCAAACTGTAGTGAAACCAACAAAATCTATTAGCAGTATGTAAATAGTGACTAACAAACTCAAAACCAATTCTCCAGACCATGATTTATGAGTACCTTTGTAACAAATCTTACAGTGTTTTAAAAAGAACTCTTGATATTTACAAGAACCCAATTCAGGCATGTGGGTATATCAGGCATATAGGTATGTCAGTATTAAAGAGCTTTCTCATGTTCTTCATGTGCAATCTATTTGACTGAGGCAGTACCTATCATTTTCAATATGTGTTTCAGCTTTGAGGATGCTGCTGCTTCTGTCTTTATCTGTGCATGTGTCTGTGTGTTTATACATGTAAAACTTAAGTGGCAAACTTCCATTAGCATGAGGGTGAAAAACTCTAACAATGTAGTTTATTTCCTCCTCTCAACTGTAACGGAGACTGAGGCACTCGCTACTTAACAGCAAAGACCTGTGCATGTTTTCAGCAAAATGTGTGTTGAAGTGGTTAATAAATACTAAGTCTAGTAAAATAATGAAGCCCATGACACCAGTATGCAAAAACTTAGTACTTTCCCATAATGTTTAATGTGACCAATTCAATGGCTGTAGCTACATTTAATTCTGTTTATTCTGGTTTTGTTGGAACAGCTCCCCTGCTGCCCACCACCCCCCACAACTACTGAGCGTCAAAACGTGGCTTTGCCTTTGAGCAATGAGGGAAATGTGACCCCTCTGACCTCCCACATGGCCTAATGCCTGGCTAAAGGACACCCTTGCTGGGTGAAGAAATCATTCCTGCCCATACACATCCTGCACAAGGACTGACTGACTTCTAGCAAATGCAGGAATCGAGACCTTGGAGACAGTTGGTGGAGATGGGGCTGATTTGTGTGTTGTGGAATTCCATATACTTTGAGAGCTACAACGCAAAGGTAGAGACTTTATCTTCCTGTAACAAATGACCAATTCTGAAGTCAACGTGTAACATTTGCACAACTGAAGAATTGTGAGCTTATCCAAAAAGACATGTCAAAAAGCTACTTGCCAAGTCACCTTTGTGGTCTCCATAATAAAGATTACTTGATCCTGCTGCGAAACAAAACTATTTTAAACTAAAGAAATACATGGGCTGGGAAAGGAGGAATCTTGGGAGGGCCTGGTTTGTTTTTAGTACAGAACACTTTCTGCAAAGTAGTTACAGGACTGTAACAGTTCACCAGAAATACTGTTTCACTGTTGCCAAATTCAGACAGACGTGTATGTACTCTGCTGTCACGGGTCTCATACCGTCACATTTAGGATTATAGACCTGGGGTTTAACTTCAGAATTTGAGGTTTTCAGTGATGCATCAGCACTGCCATGGGGAAAGAGACCTGACCTCCCAGCACTGCTGCAATGGTCGTGCTTTAGATTATTCCCCACTAAACAGTGGATCCATAGGCTCTTCACATTAAAGCACCCAGGAAAACTTTTTTTTGGGTAGAGAGCAAGTTTTAGGTACATCTTTAAAAAATGTACTTCTAATATAAACACGTTTTATAAATACCTCACATAAATTAAGCGACTGCAGAATGCCTAAACCGCACAGCTAGAATGGGAGCTCAAGCAGCGCTTCAGTCATTGCAGGGCTATTTCAAAACTGTCCACGCTTGGCATTACTTTGCAGATATTTCTTATGCTAGCAGACTTTTTTAACTATGTGAGAATGTACGGCAGAAATGATGCAATATTTTTAAGTGACTCTGCCACTACCCCTCTCATAATACACATACGGTAAACCACATAATTTTGGGGAAAATCATTCCATCAAACCTTTGGCAAAAAATGAAGACAAAAATCTGCCACTTCAGCTGTCCCAGACAAATTCATTCCAACGACAAATTGATGTTCCTTTTGAAGTACTTCAGGTTGCAGCTGTGTGCTCAGCAGCCCTCAAGGTTGTGGGACATAGGACAAAAACCTCCCCTAAAGGCAACTCAAGGCAGTCAAGATCACATTCTTTAAATGTATTCTAGTGATCCCAATTCAGGGAGGTGCTTCAGTATACATGTAGACTGAAAGCTTACTAAATCAGTGCCACTACTCTGGCTAACAGAATGATGGCATAATACTGCTGAACATTAACGGCCTTTGCTTAAAAATGTTATGTAATAAACGTTAGTATAAACTGCTGTAAACCCTGAAATCCTTGAAGGCATGCAATTGCTTCATACAAATGTATGTAAACACACTAGAGAACTGTCCCAGTGGTGGTTTGTGTTTCAGTGCGTGGCTCCACAGGGGTTGACAGACGTCTGGCAGCCCATGTTGTGACCTGTCACCTGGACTTTGAACAGCGTCCCATCCGCACACATGCAGAGCTTGAAGCGCAGCCAGTTGCTGTTGCTGAACTGCTCCCCGTAGGCAGAGCTGGGCAGGCGCGAGGGGCTGACCATCACCGTTCCATTCAGGATAATGCTGTTCTCCTGGTAAGAGGGACAGGAAAGAAAATACAGCTTCGCTTAAATGCTTAAACGTGAGGCAAGTTGCTTGTGAAAGGGACAAGCTGGTTTAACAATAAATGACACCATTGAGATGGCTGTAGAAACCAACAGAATAAAACCAGTACGTATGACAAGGTGTCATTTTTTCATTAAGGTTGTGAATAATGTCCCTGAACTTATCAATTGTAGTCAGCAAGGTACTTTGCTGTTCCAGTGGTGGATCGATACTGGGAGAGACAGCAGTAGGGTGACTTTTCCCTTTACAGGCCTAGCAGCAAGTGCAGTAAATCTAAAATACAGACATGAGATGGGAATCGGTGTTTGAATTTGAACATGACGTTAATTCGTACATGAAATAGAAGTGTCCGTCTCTCTATGTTTTTGTCTTCTTTTAACCTCTTCCATCATTCTATATGCCCTGCAATCCAAACAGTCTCCAAAAATCTTAAATGAATGCTGGTGAGTCTTACTGCAGCAGCGCAGAGGGCAGTGCTCCTCTGTCAAAGGTTGCTGACCTGAGGGAAGCCTCTCGAAGAGAAAATTAATTCCATTTGGTATTTGCTTTGGTGCAGAGCTTGGTTTTAATTGCTTTGTGGGTTTTTTTGCATCTTAGCAGCAGTAAACCAGTGTCACCTGAAACCTACTGAACCACTAATTAACAGCAAAGTAATAAACCACCTTTTAAAATCCTACTAAATACACTGACTGCAACTGAACTTTGATGCATGACTACTTTATACACAATCTGAAAGGATATAAAGCCACGTGGGTTTATCAGCAGCCTAAATTTGAAACTAAGCTGCTCGAAAAAATGGGGACTAGAACTACTTACTGCTTTCAGCTCCATGTTGCCTCCCATTCGAAACTCGATGGTCTTGCCTGTGATGAACACACCTTCATTCCCACGGACAATGGCACGGCCGTCAACCTTTATGTTTAGATCACTGGTCGCATTGCTGGTAATCTAAGAACGTGAACAAAAACGTGCATTACAGAGCAATGGAAAGGTGGCACCTGGGTTTGTTGTTTTTTTTGAATTGCCCTAAAAATACTGCTACGTGATTTAATAAAAAAATTCAATATACTTCTTGCTCTTCTGCCACTGTGCCTATGAAACTTCTGCTCAGTTGTTCACACATTAATGAACAGACTCTGAAATTCTGACTTGATTAACATCTCTCTCCAACAGAAGGAAAATGATACCTGAAGTTCTGGTAATTATTTTTGTAAGATCTTACTGGAAACAGAGCAGCTTTTCCTAGAATTTTATTCCTGAAAGAGTTATCCATGCAAAAATGGAGAAATGCTTAATCAAAAGCCACAGAGGCCTGGCTGGCACGATGTTCTGGATGCTACACTCATTTTAAGATGTCAACTTTCATTTCTGTTCCAGTTTTTAAAGTGATTTACATTTTCAAACTGCATTTTTAGCTACACTTAGTCAAATTTCTAAATACGCCTGGAAGATCTGATTAGTAAACTTTTTTTCTTGTTCTACAACTAAGGCAACTCTGTAACGAGCTTTTAGAAAACAAAGGAAGTGGTAGTTAAAAGAGCCATACCCTCTCTGTAGAGGCTTTTTGGACATTCAAGATTTTCACTCCATTCGGCAGATGAAACTCATGGGTTTCATAGTCAGTGCTGAACAAGGTATTTTGTGTCCGTGGGTCAACAAATTCCATTCCGATATCGCTGGTGATGGAAGTTTTGTCTTTCTCCACGCTGAGCTTGGTTGTTCCTTGCTGAAATACGATCTTCAGAAACAAAGTCACAAAGTTAACCATGTTTCAAAGCTCACGCTGTGGTGTTGCTCGTAACCTTTCAATTCACTGAATAACTTACAGGCTGGTTATTGCCAGTGATCACCAGATCTTCATTCCGCCTGCCTCCTACGGTGCTTTTATACAGCGGGTGTATAACGCCCATGTCAGAGACTTGCTTAAACCGCAACAAGCCGCTCTCGTGGAACTCCATACTGTCACAGCCATTGGGGCCGATCCGGATCACTGCCCAGATCACCAGCGTGATCTAAAGGAGAAACACAGGTTTTTGCAGATTACTTGGATCGTTTGGATCTTCCCACAACGAGTATTGTACTCACTCAGGTGCTTTATTTGCAAGAATTATTAACGCTGGTGTTTGAGTGAGCTTTGGGTGTGAATTCACTTTGGTCTCTTTCATTCCTGCTGGCAACACCAAAATGCGTTTAATCATGAAAAGCATTTTACATGATTTTTAGACTCATATATTTGTGTGTCTGTATATATGTATGTTTGAAATTAAATCACATCCATAACAAAGTCTTCTTCCTATTCATGTGGTGCCATTAGCTAAACAAATTTCCTGAACAAAGTAGCTTAACTCAGGGTATGCTGACCCTTGAGCTACAAGAAAGCACCTTCACAAGTGGACATCCAATTATGAAAAAATAATTCATTGCTTCCCTTTGATGAAGCAATAAAAAGGTGTCAGTTACATCAATGAAGGTTTGAAGTGCAGTGGCTGATTAATTCTGAATTCTCATAGGCAGCTCTGTTATTCAAAGTAAAATGTTCCTGGCATGACAGCCTATCCTCAGTGCATCTGTACTGCACTAATAACGTCACACATTTGCTGTTACTTCTGGGAAAGGAGAGATACTTTCAAGGTTCCTAATTGTGCCTTGCATAAATGGTACGTTCCTCTCTGGGATCACCATAACTTCACATGAGTGAACAAATTTTAAGTTCTTTCATCTGGTTCTGCTCAGACTACAAAAGAACAAAATAGAAAGGAGGAAAAGGAGAAATCTCCTTTGGTTCATTTTAAGTCCTTCTCAGCTATACTCCACTAAGTTTTATTTCTCTAATAAACTGTCAAAACGAAACACGTCCTAATGTTGCTTACAGCCTAAGCATCATACTCACAATCAGATTGATGACAGCCAGAATAAACAGGAGAACAATCACACAAATGGCCAAGTTGCCTTTCCTGCCTCGTAAGCCTGTCTTATGGAGACGGTCTTCATCAATGGGGATGTACCCTGCCTTGAAGTTACTGTTGTGCTCCTTGTTCACGTTCCTGCGTTCCACGGCCTTCTCTCGCATGGACTTCTTCACCGGGCCATTGGAGCTTTGCTGCAACGCACAGCGTGGGTTAGCTGTCTGAAGGCAGGTCAGTCCACCGAAATAACACACGCATTTGCATGCAAAAACCACAGATTTGAATTGACTGATGGAATGTATCAGATATTACGTTCAATGTTATATTTCAGTCTGCCACTCTGTACTTAGAACACATTTAGAACCATTGTCATCTCTGCTAATGCAATGACTGTGACTAGAATGAAAATCCAGATCTTTTCAGACAATATATGTTTTCACCTCGCATTTTTACCATGGCAGACAGGAATTATTAATAACATAGATGGATACATGATTTCAAGTTAGTCTGATTGCATAAGGTTCGCATTCAACTTTGCTTGCATGCAGCACTAAGAAAAATACCGTAAGGCTTCAAACCTGGCATGGGGAGCTTGGCCAGCCTTGATTTAATGGAATCATTTGAAGTTACTATACTGCGAGGGATATCCCGACAACGTAAAAAATTAACAAGTACAGCAAACGCTCATGGGATATTCATGGAGAAAAGAAACCTCTGACGTATTTTTGTAACCTTGAGAGGAACAGCTTGCTATTTATGGGTTCAGTTCTTCGAATAAGGGGCTTGATCTTTTTGATGGGATTAACTTTGTTCACCTGAAATGAATCCTGAAGCTGCACCTTAAGCTTACTGCACTTGCATGTGTCTACATTGATATAACAGGTAAAAACATCTTGTTTCCTTCTGTTGCCAAAGAACAAGGAAAAAGAGTTGAGAAAAGTGCTTGGCCTGAACAGGTTTATGGAAGGCTTCCTTGGTGATGTTCTGGAAGCCACTCTAACCCTGCACAAACTTGGAATTGACTAAGTAAGTCTGTGCTCTGCGGAAAAGGAAATGGAAAACTCTTACAACAGGACAGTAAGTATCTTGTCCTGGGGACAGCGTGTTCTTGAAAGGCTGTGACAATGAGGTGAAACTGCCCTGTAGTTTTTTCACCTGGCAAGGTAGCACAATAGAAGACAGCACTAGGACTGGGAGAACATGGCTGAAATGGTGATTGCTGGAACAGGCACGGGAGCATCCACGCAGAGCTAGGCAGTGCTTCCTATGACAGCTGAGACCAGGCTGGTGCAAGACTCCTTGGGAATCTTGGGGCTTCCTACCCACCGCTGCCACCGGCACAGAGACACATTGACAGACTGGCTCTGATTAAAAGTCCCGTGGAGATGCAGCAGCTACTGAGAGACAAGCCCTCCCCACAGCTCGGCTCTTTGCCCTCCTGGGTGCCTCGCGTCAGCGAGCTGCCTGCCCTGCGGCCGTGCCGAGCCGTGCCGTGCCACACGCCTGAGCCCTCAGCGAGCTGCCTGCCCTGCAGCCGAGCCAAGCTGTGCCGTGCCACACGCCTGAGCCCTCAGCGAGCTGTCTGCCCTGCAGCCGAGCCAAGCTGTGCCGTGCCACATGCCTGAGCCCTCAGCGAGCTGTCTGCCCTGCAGCCGAGCCAAGCTGTGCCGTGCCACATGCCTGAGC
>WBNH01007109.1:75147-226083 GCA_013401255.1 Urocolius indicus
GCCCTTTAACCTGGCTTGCTCTGGAGTCAGGGGCTCCTGAGGACAGTCTCCTGGAGTACAGACAGAGGCAAACAGCCCCTCTGCACATCTGCCTGGACGTGCTGCAGTGTTTGGGAGAGAAACCTCCGCTCACCCATTCCCCTTAGCTCCATGAAACGGGGACTTTGTGGCGCTGGCGGCTTTTGTTGCCATTGAGACGTTGGTCACGGTTAGATCACGGCGACCAGTGACAGCACGTTCATCCTGCTCCGTGGGGACCGTGGGTGACTGCAACCCCAAGAGCAGCGTGTCTCTGATCCCCCCGCGCTCCTGCCCCCTCCCTGCCATGCCGTGCCGCGCCGCGTCGTGCCGTGCCGCGCCGCGCCGTGCCGCGCCGGGGCCGTGTGCGTGCGGGAGCTCCGAGGGCGCGCTGCGAGGAGCCGCCTGACAGTGAAATGCCAGGCAAAAAAAAAAAAGGTGTTCGAAGTGAGAACGGGGCTCTCCGGCTTCCCATCTCCTCTGTTGGGGGGGGATCCTGTTAGAAGCGAGAGGCTGCCGCGAGCCAGCGCGGCCGCGGGAGAGGGGCAGCGGGCGCAGCGGGGAGGTGCGGGTGAGGAGCAGGGCTGGCTGTAACGGGCTGCAGCCAGGAGTGAGAGGGAACGGGAGACTGAGGAGGCGAACGGGTGAAAGCGGTGGGAAAGTTGTGCGGTTGAGGGAAGATGTGATGGAGGGATCCCAAGATTTGACAGTCTTGGATCTTCTCAGCAGAAAATCTTGCAGTCGGAGTTCTTGCTCCCGTGTCCCCAGGTGTCATTAACTTCAGAACGCTGACGGTTGGTTGATCGTGAGCTTGTAACCTTCTGCTGTCTGCTATGGAGCAGAAAGGGGCTGAGCAGGGCTGCAGCCTTTTCACGGGAAGGCAGATCTCTGTGTGTGTGTGTGTGTGTATGTATGTGTGTGTGTGTGTGGGGAGGGTGTTTGTTTTTTGATGTCTTTTCTTTCTTTTTTACTTTGGAGTGTGTAGGCATGTGTAGGATGCAGTATATTAATAGCTGCTGTAATTCTCTGCAGGATTCCTGGCCAAGGATGGTTTTTAGAAGGAGGTTGAGGGTAGCTGGTAAAGCTACCACAGAGTGGAGGGCAGTGGAGGAGGAATACAGGCGTGCAAACAGATAGTGGGGGTGCAACGTCGGGGAGCTGAGCAATAGTGTGAGCTGAACCCTTCATAATAACTGATGCAGGGGGGTAGTCTTTGAGGTCTTGGGAAATGAAGAGGAGCAGCTTCAGGCTGCTGTTGCAGGAAAGGAGGAGCTGGCAGATGGAAGCACCATGGGTGAGATGTCAGTGTAATGAGCTGGAAAAATGCACTTTGCAGTCCGGTTTTGGTGGAGTTTACCAGGGTGAGACTGCTCCTTGAGGCCAGAGGAGAGCATGCTGCAGCAAACACAATGCAAGATGATAGGGGCATGGATGGGAGTTTTAGCTGTTTTGGAAGCTTGTAAAAACCATATGAAGCCATTAAAGTCTGATGACCTATAGAGGGTTCTAGGGTTGATGATGATACACAGGTTACAGATAAAGATTAAGGAAGCAGGCAAAAAGTATGTGTTTTCCTGGCAGGTGCAGTAGCATCCTGCATATATTAACTCCATCAACTCCTTTTCAGAATTGCATTTGCTGAAAGTGGCACAGTTTTCCTGTTCAATTGTTTCCTAGGCATAACGCTGGGCTTTGCGTGCTCTTCAGTAGCATTTCATTCTGTTGGTAACTTTTAAAAAAATCAGATGTGGTTTCTTGGAGGCCTCATGTGACTGTTGATAAGGCAAGACAGTAGCCTTCTACATATTCTTTCAGCTAATATGGAAAATCAGATTTTGGACTAATTTGAGTTGTTTTTTTTTTTGTCCAACAGTATCTTACAGCTTTTAAAAAACCTGTGTTGAGATATTTTGAACATAGATCCACAATTGTGATGATTCTTCTTGTAGATATACATGGCTGCATTTTCTTTGTGAATTGGGAAAGGAGTGAGCTTTCTCAGATAGGGAATTCACTGGGTGATAGAAGTCCTGATGTCTTGTTTGCCTATTGACAAAGTGAAACTTAAAAACAAGTGACCTCATCTTTACAGGAAATGTAATGAGAAATAGTTGTGAAATGTAATTATAGGGGGGAAAAAAAGGAATAATTGTAAGTAAGAAAGCCCAGACAGATGTATTAATACACATTAATTTGCAGACTAATTCCTGTGATCAGAATCTGAACCGATGCTGTGAAATAATAGAATTGAACTCTGAGATTCAAGGGCAGCTCTTCACAATCCTCAATGAAACATCTCGAGAAGGTAAATCAAGGCCTTACTAACATATTTCACATGTACCATTTTCTAAAGCTCTGTCTCTTTCAGTGAGTGTTCTTACAATTTCTTTATGTATTTTCTTAGGTGGGCATTATGCAGGTGTAGAAACAATAAAAACTCGCCTCCTGCCGTGGCTAGGGACTTGTTTTTCCTGTGCTGCTTCAGGAAAGCTCTTTGAAACCAACCTCTCTCTCACTCAGGTATGTAGGAAATTTCTTTTAAGGGAAAAGAATGGTGTGAATTTATATCTGCGTGAGAGCTTTAATGACTTTCTGTTCATGATAATTCATTAAGCGAAATCAGAGAGAGAGGCTGTGTCTTTAGTTGCTCATGGAGACAACTATGGAGACACCTGTGTTTGTTTCTCTGTCTGGTCATGTGTTCCATTTGAAAGGAGAGTCAAGGAGGTCATTAAAGTTACTGTTGGAGTTTTAGGGCTTTTGCTGTTTCACAGCCAGTGACAATATGGAGGAGTTTGCTTGGTAAGAGCAGCTATGTTCTTGTACTGCTTTCCTTTTCTAGGTGAAGAATTATGCCACATTTAGATTTACAAAGACAACATGCCATATCTCTCTCAATAAAAACCTATAATTATGTGAAAATACATGTGTAAGCTGAAGGTGTGCATAAACCTCCTGCATTTATCTGTGAGCTTTTATTTTGTAAACAAAGATGACAGGCTTTTTTTCTTAATATCTGAGCATTATGGTATCTCCAGAAGCAGAGGGGGAGGGAAGTGCTCATGTCAGCCATGATGCCACCATGTGTCTGACTTGATATTTGGAGTTGGTATGCTTGATATTTATTGAAAGAGGGTTGTAGTACTTAACAGTTCAGCAGAAAAGACACATTTGCTGTGGCTTTGTGCTTTGAAAGAAGACAAGAGTGTCGGTTGTTGCAGACTAGAGAAGAATACTGAAGATCTTGATTTGACAGTGATGTCTCCATGTTCTCCGACTTCTCATTTTTATACCTCTTCTGTCAAAATCTTTCACAACTGAAATAAGAACAAATGAAAAGGGATATTCCTTAAGAATCAGATTCTAGTGTGTTGCAGAAGTGAGGTTCTGAAAAAAACCCTCAAAATGTAACGTAATGATATTAAATGACAGTACACCTGGTGCAGCAATTATAGATTTGTCATTGCTTGTGACATTTAAATTTTAAAGAGAAAACCCACTGCACAGTTATTTATGTAATTCTGGCAGGATCAGGCAAATCCATAGGTTGTTAAAGACAGAGCTGCATGTGTAGTAGTGTGCTTTCTGGAATGATAATAGTTACTTCTCTTTTGTCCTAATAAATTTTTTCGTTATTTTGTGATTATGAGTTCCCCAAAACTTTACTTGAGTTGGTGATGCAGTCAGTCAGAAGATGACTGACTAGAAAAAAAAATGGTGTGACACATCTGCAAGAACACTTTCACCAGGTGATGTCTGTTGCAGGTACCAAGTCTGCAGGTGCAGACCTTTCATATTCTCGATCAGGAAGTGTAAATGAAGTGAATATTTTTCCTAACATAACTGAGCCTTTGTTTTGTATGCCTGGAAGGTATTGCTTGTATGTCTAGAAAATATACAATTGCTTTTGTTTTCACTTGCTTTAGAAATTATCTTTACTGAAATGTTTAGAAATACACCTGCTAGTAGTGCTACACTATGTTGCTGAAGGATTCTGTAAGGTACACACTAAAGCATCTGATTTTGTGTTTTGTTGCAGGATTCAGTTGAGAGAGAGAAGCAGCTGAGGGAGCTGGCCAGCAATCAGACTTTGCAACTACAAGAGCTGCAGAAAGAACTGACTTCAACTCGTCTACAGCTCAACCAAGTGCAACAAGAGTAGGGGAATTAACTGTGATTCTTTTTGGGTTTTTTTTTTGTTTTTCAACAAGATGCATTTTTCTCTTGACAGCTAAATACTGATGGAGATTTGTAAAATGTTTCATTTTTTACTTAAAATCAGAGATTCAAACTAGATCTAGGCTCTGTCCATGTGTGTCCAAAGTAGGGTACAAATGATAGTCACACTCTCATTCATATATTAAAAAGATGTCAGTATTCTAGGTAAAAGTGTTTTGTACAGTACATGTAGTCAATGAACTGTGGCATGCTGAGCCAACCTTGATAAAAATCAATTGAGTACCTATGGTGCAACACTTACTGAGAGTCCTACTACATGTCATAGGTAGTTATGGTATGTAACCAGTGTGTGAACATCTAAGAAGATCAAAACCCACTGTGATAAGATGGAGGGAGAAGGACACATTTTCCAAAAAGTGACTACGACTGAACTCCCCACCCACNGGGACCAACAAAGATCATCTAGTTCAACCCCTCTTCTGTTGGCAGGGACATCTTCCACTCAAATCTCCAGCCTGAACTTGAACATTTACAGGGCACCCACAACTTCTCAGGGCAACCTGTTCCAGTGTGTTACCATCTTCATAATAAATAATTTCTTCCTTGTATCTAGTCTGAATCTTTTCATAGTTTAAAATCATTACCTCTTGTCCTATCATTAGGTCAGGGCTAGAAAGTGTGTCCCTATCTTTCTTATAAGTCCCTTGTAAGTAATGAAAGGCTGCAATAAGGTCTCCCNGCCGTCCGTTCCCCCGTGGCTCATTGTAGTCTCAAAATGACTTAATGGCTTCAGAAACAAATTTATGCCGTGAGCATGACAGACACTTTCTCATGCATCTTGTTAGCATGAGAACAATGAATGTTCACAGTTCTTGAGTCAGTACAAGTGATATAATTAAATCTCTTAAGTGGTTCTAAGAATATCAAGTTCCCAAAACTGCAAACTGTGTTAGTTACATTTCAGGAAAGAGTTTCAGTAGCATATTCCATCCTCTATCCTAAACTGGCCGATCTCTCCTGCTTTCACAGAGTTGTAGAATCACAGAATGGTTTGGGTTGGAAGGGACCAACAAAGATCATCTAGTTCAACCCCTCTTCTGTTGGCAGGGACATCTTCCACTCAAATCTCCAGCCTGAACTTGAACATTTACAGGGCACCCACAACTTCTCAGGGCAACCTGTTCCAGTGTGTTACCATCTTCATAATAAATAATTTCTTCCTTGTATCTAGTCTGAATCTTTTCATAGTTTAAAATCATTACCTCTTGTCCTATCATTAGGTCAGGGCTAGAAAGTGTGTCCCTATCTTTCTTATAAGTCCCTTGTAAGTAATGAAAGGCTGCAATAAGGTCTCCCCAAAGCCCTCTCTTCTCCAGGCTGAGCAATCACAACTGTCTTAGCCTTTCTTCATAGGAGAGGTATTTCCGCCCTCTGCTCACTTTTGTAATTCTCCTCTGGACCTGTTCTAACAGGCCATGTCTGTCTTGTGCTGAGGACCCCAGCATTGAAAGCAACACTGCATGTGGGTCTCAGGAGAGTGGAACAGAGGGGGAGAATCCCCTCCCTTGACCTGCTGGACATGCTACTTTGGGTGCATCCCAGGACATAGTTGACATTTTGGGCTGCAAATGCACATTGCCAGCTCATTTATTTATTTATTTTCCCCTCATCTACCACTATCTCCAAGGCCTTCTCCACAGGGCTGCTCTGAATAATTTTTCTTTTTCGCACTCCCCCCCCAACCCCTTCCCCCCCAGTCTGTATTGGTGATTGCTGTGGCTGTGCTGAGCTTCATGAGATTCACTTGGGCCTGTTCCTCAAGCCTCTCAAGGTCCCTCTGAATAACATTCTATTTCCTCCAGAATAACAACTGTGCCACTCAACTTGGTGTCATCTGCAAATTTGCAGAGGGTGTACTCAATCCTGCTGTTCCATGTCATTAATAGAGATACAGAACATTACCCATCCTGATACAGACCCTTGAAGGACAACATTTGTCAGTGATCTCCATTTAGATCTTGAGCTGTTGACTAAAACTCTTTGGGCACAGCCAGCCAACCAATTCCACATCCATCAATTAGTCCACCCATCAAATGCATCTCTCTCCAATTTATGGAATCACAGAATGGTAGGGATTGGCAGATACCATCCAGTTCAACCCCTTGGTAAAGCAGGTTCACCTCCATCAGGTTCTACAAGAATAGATCCCAGATGGGTTTTGAAAACCACCACAGGAAGAGACTGCAACCTCTATAGTCAGCCTCTGCTAGTGCTCTGTCACTCCCACAGGAAAGAAGCTTTTCCCTGTGTTCCTGCAGAACTTCCTGTGTTCCAGCCTGTGCCCATTACCACTTGTCTCTGGGCAATACAGAAAAAAGACTTGCCCTGTCCTCATGACACCTGCCCTTTAGTTATTGATAACATTCCCCTGTCAGTCTTCTCCAGGCTGAACAGCCCCAGTCCCTGCCGCCTTGCCTCATAAGGAAGATGCTCCAGTCCCCTGATCATCTTGGTGGTCCTGTGCTGGCCTCTCTCTAGAAGTTCTCTGACCCTCTTGAGCTGAGGAGGCCAGAACTGGGCACAGGACTGGTGAGATGAGGAGAATCTCCCTTGACCTGTTGGACACACTCCTCTTTATGCATCCCAGGAAGCCATTGGCCTTCTTGGCTGTGAGAGCATATTGCTGGCTCATGTTCAGTTTATTATCAACCAGGACTCCCAGATTGTTGTTCCTTCCCAGATGCAGGGCTCTGCCTTTGTCCTTGTTGAACCTCCTGAGGTTCCTCTCTGCCCAACTCTCAAGCCACTTGAGATCCCGCTGAATGGCAGCACAGCCTTCTGGCGAATCAGCCAGTCCTCCCAGTTTGGTGTCATCAGGGAACTTACTGAGGGTACACTCTGTCCCCTCATCCAGGTTGTTGATGAAGATGTTGAACAAGACTGCCCCCAGAACAGATCCCTGTGGAACTCCACTGGCCACAGGCTTCCGACTCAATTCTGTGCCACTGATCACCTCCTTCTGGGCTCTGTCATTTGGCCAGCTCTCGATTCACCTCCCTGTCCACTCATCCAAGCCACACTGCCTGAGCTTTCCTATGAATATGTTACGGCAGGTGGTGTCAAAAGCCGTGCTAAAGTCAAGGCAGATGACATCCACTGCTCTCCCCTCATCTAGCCAGCCAGTCATGCCCTTGTAGAAGGCTATCAGGTTGGTCAAGCAGGATTTCCGTGCCGACTTCCCCAGATAACCATCTTTTCCTTCATATGTTTTGAGTTGGCATCCAGGAGGAGTTGTTCCATCACCTTCCCAGGGATGGAGGTGAGGTTCACTGGCCCGTAGTTTCCTGAGTCATCCTTCCTGCCCTTTTTGAAGACTGGAGTGACATTGGCCTTTCTCCAGTCCTCAGGAACCTTACCTGTGCTCCGTGATCATTCAAGAATGATGGAGAGCAACTTAGCAATAACATCAGCCAGCTCCCTCAGCTCTCATGGGTGCATTCTATTGGGACCCATGATTTTTTGGATGTCCAGCTTGCCTAGTAGATCCTTAACCAAATCTTTTTCAACCAAGGAAAGGTCTTCCTTTCTGTAGATATTCTCTCTATCCTCCAGGGACTGAGCTTCCTGAGAGCTGGTTTAGGAGTAAAGATTGAGGTAAAGAAAGCATTCAGTAGCTCTGCTTTCTCTGCATCCTCTGTCACTAGGATACCCACCTCATTCAGCAGTAGGCTCACATTCTCCCTAGTTTTCCTGTGCTACAAGTATACTTGAAGAAGCTCTTCTTTTTTGCCTTTATATCCTGTCATGGTTTTGTGTGGAGCCATTTCTGGTAATGGAGAAGAGGCTGTAAAGACGGCTCCTGTAGGATGTTGCTTTGTTAGATTCAATTCCAAGAGGGCTTTAGCCTTCCTTGTTTCAGCCTTGCACGATATGATGATGTTCCTATACTCCTCCCAAGTAACCAGGCCCTTTTCCCACATTCCATAGACTTCCTTCCTCTATTTGAGTTGTTCCAGAAGTTCCTTAGTCACTCATGCAGGCCTCTAATCTCCTTTACTTGATTTTTAACTCTTAGCAATACACTAATCTTGGGCTTGAAGGAAGTGCCACTTGAATAACTAGCTTTCCCTGGCACCTCTACCTTCTAGAGTCCTAGCCCATGAAATCCTTCCAAGCAGGTCTTTGAAGAAGCCCAAGTTGGCTCTCCAGAAGTCCATGGCTGCAATCCTGTTTGGTGTCCTGCTGCTTTGATGCAGAATCTTGAACTCCACCATCTCATGGTCTCTGCAGTCAAGGTTGCCTCCAACCTTCACACCCCTGACCAGACTTTTATTTGTCAGTACAAGGTGCAGCAGCACATCCTTCCTTGTTGGCTCCTCAACTACCTGTGTCAGGAAGTTATCATCAATGCACTGAAGGAACTTGCTGGACTGTGTGCACTTTGCTGCATGACTTTGCCAGCAAATATCAAGGTGGTTGAAGTCCTCCATGAGGACCAGGGCCTGTGATTGTCAGGCAGCTCTCAGCTGCCTGTAGAAGGCCTCCTTGTCTTCCTGATCAGGTGTCTTGCAGTAATCTCTCACCACAGGATCACTCCCATTAGCCTATTCCTTGATCTTCACCCATAAACTTTCAACCTGCTCTTCATCCCCTCTCAGACTGAGCTCAACTTGCTCTCTCACGTAAAGAGCAAATTTAAAGACAAAGTTATTGTTTAGGACTGTGTCAAAAGCCCTGCAGAAGGCAAGGGAGATGACATTGATTGCTTTTTTCTTATTCAGCAATGCATATTAGTATCTCTTCTATCTCTGCTTGGACAAATGTGAGCATTCTGATTTTTCACTATCAAAAACTCAGTCAGCTCTGAGTGCGTTAAAGACTATTGCATCTTCCTGAAAGGAAGGTAAGAGGATGAAAAACCTTGTGACCCCGCAGTATATGTTGAATATGAAAAGTGACAAGATGGGACTGAAAAGGACCCCACAACATCTTCTCTGGAAGAACAGAGAGGGTTTTTTTTGTTCTTGGCATTTCAAATGGTTTGACAGAATTAGGTAATCTTGCAAAATAATACCAATCTGGAAGGTTTAATAAGCAAAGAAATTGTTTTCTGTTGCAACTTTAAACCAGAGAGGAGTTTTGGGAGACTGGTAGATCTTATTAATGGGTATACCTGAAGGGAGGATGTAAAGATGACCGAGCCAGGCTACTTCCAGTGGTGCTCAGTGACAGGCAGTTCTAGAAGTAGTGATAATGCTTCACTGTTATGAAAGGTAGCCCTCATCTTTCTGTTTGTTTTAGGGGTTTGTTTGTTTATTTTTGTGTGTTATATTATGAAAAAGAATACAAAGGTAGTTGAAATTAATTCCAACAGCACACAAAATCTTGTGGTAACTGGTATTTCATCAATAGAAACATAGTCATACTTGTTAAAGAAATGCTTTCAGCCTTTCAGTTAAATATCATTGCTACTCTTCTTAAAAATGGAGAGAATGTGACTTTGCTGCTTACACTGTACGAAAGGATGTAACTTTATCTCTCCTTTTAGGTCAACCATGAGAGGCTGAGCTTCTCAGAAAGATAAGCAAACAAAAACACTTCAGGCTTCCACAATATCAAATTGACTGTCACTTGTTCATCTCTGGATATTTATCATTGCTTCTAGAATAATGTTAATTCTCAAATTTAATTCATAGACATTCCTAGCAAGTGTTGATCAACTTGGAGTTTAACTTTTTTGAATGGCTACCTGCATTATAAACTCAAATTCCTATAAGATGGGCTTTTTGAATTTGATGGGTGAAAAGTAGCTTAGATTCTTAGATACAATCTGACTGCTGTCTCCTCAGCTGAAACTATTAGGAGGGAATAATGCATCTCACAAATCCAGGGGGTTGATCTTTTTCCTGGTTTCAGCTGAGATGGCGTGAATTTTCTTCCTAGTAGCTGCTAGAGTGCAGTGTGAGAATAATGTTGATGACACACTGATGTTCTAGTTGTTGCTAAGTAGTGCTTAGATCCTACGTGAAGGACTTTTCAGTTTCCCATGCTCTGCCAGCAGGGAGGTGCACAAGTGGCTGGGAGGGATCATGGCCAGGAGAGCTTACCTAAACTAGCCAAAGGGCTATTCCACAGCACAGAATGTCATACCCAGCATGGAGGTGGCCAGGAGCAGTGTATCTTTGCTGGTGTTATGGTCAGCAAGTGGTGAGCGATTGCATTGTGCATCACTTGTCTTTTCTTGGGTTGTATTTCTCTCTCTTTTTGTTATATTACTTTTCATTACTATTATTGTTATAATATTGGATTATTTGTATTGTTATCATGACATTTTATGTTAGTTATTCATTTGTTATTACCTCAAATGTTACCTTTTTCTGATTCTCCTCCCTAATCATGCTGGAGGCAGGGAGTGAGTGAATGGCTGCATGGTGCTCAGTTGCTGCCTGAGGTTAAACCACAGTAGTCTAAATGCAGACTGGACAGAAATTCATGTTGCCATTTATACTGTTGACTGAAGAATGAACCATTCCTATGAATTCAGGAGTTATGTAATCTCCACATACTCCTGGTTCACGTTCACTCTCAGTTTACCCTATAAGGTGCCCTACATTGGCATCTTCTGCCTGTGTGCTCAGCTTTTGATTGAAGCAAAGACTCTATTTTTCATGTTCTGTGGATCATCTTTTCAAAATTTGAACTTACATAAGTCTTCACCTGCCTGTCAAAATCAGAATCCTTTTAAGAGCAGAGAAAGTGAGATCAAGACTGATTTGTTACACTTAGAGCAGGATTACTATTATTATTACTATTATTATTATTATTTTACTCAAGGAACAGTTTGCTAGAAGTGTCTTTTGCATCTTTGTGATATTGTTTCTTGAGACTTTTGGAATAGAATAATCTCATTCCTCTTGTCTACAGTCAGCCTGTCTCTCATCCTTGAAGCAAGTTTTGTGAAACATCTTGATTTTCTGGGCTTATAGAGCAAATGTGGTCTAGACTCAATATAATTAAATTCTATAGCCAGTATAGGCTTTTGTTATATCACATGTTAATTGTAACAGGACTTAGCTATTTGCTGCAGAATTCTAAAGGAAAGTACCAGCTTTTAAAATGAATTGCGATCCACATTTAAAAGTAATTGGAAGTTCTTCAGGAAAAGGCAAAAAGTAAAGTGTACTAAAAGCTGTTGTTACATGCAGACTGAACAAAATCCTATTAGTACTATCATAAATGAAAGCTTATTACTAGGGTGCTTAGACTCATGCCAAGATCTGATCAGACTTAACAAAGCCAGACAGTTCACTTTGAAGGAAATGAGGTCAAGATGACTTTTCTTTCTTGATCTGCTGTATGGAGCACCTGTTATTTAGATGGACAGGAACAAATATCGATTGATTAATAACAGCCAACGTGGTAGCTTGAATCAGTTATCTCAAGATTTTGTATTGTTGCTGTTGCAGGAGGCTATTAAAAATAGGTTAAACAGGCATCCGGCCAAAAACTACACATAGGTGGAGTTGTTTTTGCCTTGAATTTCAAGGCAGGCTGACTGAAGGAGTCAGGCTTAGTCCAAGAATTGGGGGAACTGTGAGGGACTTTATCATTAATGAATTATTTGAAACTAGAGGGTAGCAGTACACTTCTTTATCCCAATAGCTTTAAGATGATCCTTGACACATTCTCAAGGCTGTTGTACTTTCTCCTGGGACACTGGCTGAAGATGCCCATTTTATTTTTATATGGTAAAATGGTGGTGTTTAAAACATTACTTATCGCCTTAAAATAATAGTGAGTTATAAATACTGTTCTGATTTTTTTTAAGAATTATATTTTGCCTCGTCTGTTGCCATTATCTTTTGTAACATCTACATCTCTTTAAGCTTATCAGAAAGATCATAATACTCTCTTCATTTCAGAGTAGTCTCAGGCAGTAGAGTTAACGAACAATAAAGCAAGGGAAACTCTGAGCAGTGCATAGATTTAATAAGCTTGGAAAGGATTAGTGTGAAGGCTTCAGAAATTAGCACTCGTGGTCCATAAATGTGTCTATTTTAAAGTTGTTTTTTTTTCCTTTGGCATTTAGTTTTTCTTACAAAGAAAGAAACATCCATTTTTCAATGGTGGCTTTTCTTATGTTTGTGACTTACCATATGATTTGTGATAAACAACGAAAGATGCAGATATTTCTGCTGGTTTCAGTCTGCCATGTGCTCTCCTATTTTGATGAAAAGATGGAAGATTTGTGGATCTCACAGCAGTGTGATAAAGACCATTAAAAATTGCTTTAAAACTTTCTGAAAAATCCCTGTGTGAAAAAGGGTAAACAACAAAAATGAAATAATACAGAAGTTAAATGATTACTTTTGATTTATCCTTTATGTTGAATAGTTACTAACAGTGCAGTATTTGTCTGCATCATCTATCATGGAAATTTAAGGACAGCCTGACTAGTGTGGTGTATATTATATAAGGGAGGGTGTCACTTTTTTTTTGTTTTCCCATAATTTCCCCCCATCTCTGGAACTTTTCTTCCCAAATCTTTTCTTTCCCAGTTGTTCTTGATGATAGAACTCTTTAGCCCTCTTTTACTACTGCTCTGCTGGAAGTCATTGCTAGAGGAGCTAAGGACATCCGTGGATTGTATACAGCTTTTCCTATCCAGATTAGAAGGACAGTCTTTCCTCTTAGCAGCTGTGCTGGCCTTATTACCTGTGGTCCTTGCTGTCAGCGTGCTCCTTAGAAAGTCAGAAGAGGAAGCTTGTCATTTGATATGTGTTACAGCTTTCTGTGGGAGTTCATATCCTCAAAAATTTCACCAGATCCCTTCAGTAAAGAGAAGACAGACTGAATACCTCTAAAATTAATAGAAAGCATACTTTCATACTCCTTTTTCTTTTTGGAAAGAGGAAAATAGCAGTAATACCTGTGTTGGGAGGGAAAGCAGTGATACTGGGATATTTTCTAACACTAATTAAGAATAAAGGCCAGAAGATAAACTTAACTGAGATTCTGTGATTCTGTGAAACACTGCTTCTCTTGGGGTGGGGGTGGGGGGGGGGGAGGGGAACAGAAGAGGAATCTTTAGCTTTTGGTAGTACTTGCATAACTTCATTGTTGATATTCCAGCAAAGAAAAGTACCGAGGACCTGATATGAGGAAATACATAAAGTGTAGAAAACTGAACTGGTTTAGATATCATTTTAAATACTAGAAAGAAATAGACCTCATCATCAGAGCTAGTGCAAAGGCACCGAATGTTAACCAGTGACCTCTCCTGTAATACAAAGTGCAGTGTATCCAGTCTGCTGCCACAGTACACTTTTGCATTTTAAACAGTAATTAAGAATATGCTTTGGAGTATGCTTTTCAAAAACTCTTAATTTCCCTCTATTTTAGCATAAGGAGCTTGTTCAGTATTTCTCCTCTTTTTCTCTTCCTTTTGTTTGATGATGAGGATTAATTGATAGATGGTTTGCATTGGTAGAAGGACATCTTCTGACTGACTTTATTCTGTGTGGTTAAGTCTGAAGACTTCCCGTGCCCAAGAGAAGGATGCCCTGAGGAAATTAGATCGCCTGAATGACTATGAGCAGCAGATTCAAACACTGCGGGATGAAATTTCTTTCTTGGATGCCCAAAAGTCTGTTCTCCAGAGCAGGTAGAGGCGTTACTCAGAGAAGTCACTGCATCAGAGAAATTCATGTTAGGTAGCATGAATTCCCTCCTCACTTGAAACTGAAGTATAAGCATTACTTTGTAATAAAGGCACATAAACTCTTACGTGATTTCTCCTAGTACCCAAATGTTTTAATTTCAGGCAGTGATGTTAAGTTTCTGGCAAAAGAGCAAAGAGATCAGCTTTACAAAATACATTGAGAGCAGCTGAACAGTATAAAAACAAGTGGTTAGGTTTTTTGTTTGTAAGTCCTCTGAGAATACTGTACCATTACAGGACAAAACTTGTTATATACTCAGTTGTTTGACTTTACAAGTCTTCAGTGATACTGAAAGAGGAACAAATCTCCACAGTATTTCTAATAAAAAAATGTTTCCCCCAGACAAAGTGCTTGGCTGTGCGTGCTTTAGGAATTGCTTTAACTTTATTGTTCAGGTTGTAGCCCATAAAATCTATTAACACAAATGTCTTCATATTAGACTAGCCAGCTGTAGCTTTATTTACTTCTTTAATGACTCAAAATCTCTGCTTACCCTGGTAATAATTACGTTGACAGAAAACTCAATGCACTAAGCAAAATCACTTCAGGCTGGCGAAGTGACCTCCTGCTTCTTTGCCCGTGTGCCGCAGGCTTGCCCGAGGCCGCTCCCCGTCGCCGAGGCGCGTTTCGAACCGGTCTCCGAGCCGACTCCGCGGGAGGAGCTGCTCGCCCAGCCTGGCCCGGGCCACCAACGCCTCGCGCCGCGCGCGCCTCGTGGCTCGCTTCAGTGACATCTATGCTCAAGAACGCTTGGATGCAGAGACCCTTTTGAGGTCGTACACCAGTGATGTGGAGGTGGTGCAGAGGATAATATATATCGCAGCTGTGGTGAGAAAGTGTCCTGTTTCTTGTTTCACAAGTCTGCCCAAAGTGTTTTATAAAGTAGTATGGCTGGATTGGAGTAAATTGCATGCAAACTAGGATTTCTGTGAAGTATACAGAGAAAACATCTCATCTTTTTTCTCTTTTGAGTTTCTTTCCCTTGTGCTTTTTAGACTGAACTGCCCATTTAGTGTTCTTTTCTGACTGTTCCATCCCAACATTAGAACCAGGGCCAGTGATCTACACTGCAAGTGCTAAAAGGGACTTTGAAAGGTAGATGATTCCTGCACTAAACAACGTTGCCTCATTTAGATGGACTGTTTTGGGATTGCTACATTTTAAAAAAATGTAAAATCTTCCCATATCATATTTCCCTCTTGCCTGTAGCTATGTTTTTTCCAGTTTTATTGGGTCCCTTGATATTACCTAGATGCCACAAGTTTCCTATGAGCTCAGTCTGAAGACATTAGTTTTCATTTTTCTGTACTTAATCTTCTTTTCTATGAAACTGATGTAGTACATAAGCCTGTGTCAGAGAGACAGAGTCTCTAATGTGTGTGATCCCAAGCACATTTAATTTACTGAAGTTTTTTTTCCACACTTGTCATTCAGTTTACAGTCTCCATCATTCAGTTTACACTCTGCAATTCAACCTTTCTTCCCAACAGACAAGAGGTGCTCCTGCCTGATATTTTAGGCTGTGGCACAGAAAATGCTATTACCGAATTCTACTCTTGATACCTTTGAATGTGATTCCATTGATTGTGGGTGTGTGATGGAATCCTGCATAAAAATAGAGGGTTAGGTGGGAAGCTTTTCAACCCTGTCTTCTGAAAAAAAATCACACTTGATTTAGTCAGAGAAGTCCTCCCAGATGAGTACTATTTTTAACTTCCACTTTTACAGAAGCGTTTTATGTTCCTCCTTATAATGATACAGTGATACTAGTTTAAGTTTTTCCTCTCAGATAATTGAGGATAAATTAGTCCCATGCATTTAACTAGATGTTCTTTATGCTTGCAGGAGTCTTTTCATGCAGCAAAGGTGGCCTACAGGCAGTTCAAGATGCGTGTAAGAGAGATTCTGTCTCTAGGGCACTCGGGGCCTGAGTCACTTGAAGACACTGTCCTGGATTACATAGTTCGCCATGAGGATCTGTATGACATTCAGAGCAGTGTCAATGTAAGTCAAGTGCAGTGGGGAAGGGACGTGTTGATCTGTTTGCAGTGGTAGATAAATTTGGAGCGTGTAAACTAGAAATGCACTGTATCCTGAAGAAGGAAAAAAGTTAATTGCATGGATTTTGTGTCTTTTGTAGCAGTTTATTTTCCAAATTAATCTTGTGGTGTAGCCCAGTAATCGCTTTTTTTATTTGCCTGAGACTAGAATGTCTTCCAGAATAATGTTTTTGGCAAGATACAGCGTTAACTGTCTTAATCTCAAATAAATATAAGCTAAGTTTCTTTTTTTTTTTTTTTCTTAAATTGTACTCTACTGAAAAACTGCATCTTCCTCTTAAGATTGATGTCAATGATGTAGCTTATGCTTTCTTTCAAAAATAACAGCACATTCTTTCTGAAGCTAATATTTTCTGGAGTAGCCTGAGACAACATTGCTGGGAGCTTCTTATGCTGACTTATAAATGTAGAAATCTGCAAGGTATTTTTAGGAGGTATTTCCATACTAGCCCGTGAATGGAAGTGCTGCTGAGCTCAAATTGCTCAATTGTGTTTATTTCCAGGAAGTAATTCGCTCCATGAACATCAACCCAAAGATTTCGTTTTCACCAGAAATTAATTTCATTGTGATCAGCACTTTGATTCGAGAACTGTGCCGTGTGGCTTTTTCAATGCAGACACTTGTTCCTCCTCTTGATATTGCCTTTGGTACTGATGGAGAACTTTTCAGTGACACCAAGTAAGAACTTTTTATTTTCACTCAGATTCTAGCTATTAAAACAAAGAAATCCATCGGGCTGTGTAGTCTACTTATTTCCTAATGATTTTAAACATTTCAGATCAATTCTAGGTATTAATTTGGGGCAAATATTTCTGGTATATATTCTGTAGTGAATTTGTTATGTCTTTAAGGTTTATGATGCCAGGATATAAATGCCAGGATATAAACCAGTGTTAACAGCTTTTTCGAGTCAACAGCAGATTAATTTTCTGAATAAACTTCAGTCTACAGAGCATATTTAGTTTATCCTTTAAGAGGGAAACTGTCATCAGCGTTCCTCTCCCTGTTTAGTCTTGAGTTGCCTACAGTGTTTATAAAGCATGTGCATCTTTGTTCCTCCTTTCTGGCTCCCTTTGTAGAAGTCATGTTTACTGAGGTCTTGGTCAGCCTGAGTGTCTGATACCACCCCATGTCCTCTGGTTTAGAGCTGAGCAAAAAGAAAAAAGGCTTTTAAAGATGGGAATTTTGTTTAAAAAGTGCACACTATAACATAGTTTTTCTTTATTTCCATTGGGTCAGGCCTGTCTGCTTAGCTGTTAGCTCTGTTGACTGGCAGAGAACTGTAGGGTACTTCTATGCCTTTAAGAAAACAAATGACTCCAAAACAATTGCTCTTAAAAGCTAGAAAAGCCATACCAGTAATAAAGTTTATAATAATAATTTACAATAGAATAGAACCCAGATGGGAAAGACCTTGAGAAGTCAAGGAGAAAAAAACAGAGAAGATAAAAGTAGCCCTTCAAGAGGCGAGAGGAAAGTCATACATGACTACTTCATGATCCCGTCCAAATACTGGACAATTCACTAGTTGATACCAAAAGTTATTGGCTGAATCAAAATGACTGCAGTGCTATGGCATAGTCTTGGGATGCTTTCTCTACCTACTAGATGTGTGTGTCCTGCAAAAAACAGGTGTAATGTGTTTATGCATGTTGGTGTGGGCGACGTTACACACATCTATCCATCCATCCATATCAATAAATACATGACATATATAGATGTTTACATGTATAGCATATATATGTGGCACACAGAGATGGAGCAAAGTTTGTAGATATTAAAATAGCTCTGTTACGTTTGGTAGCATTCTATAAAAGGGGTGGCCAAACCACATCATCCCCTATGCCTTCCTCCATGCAGAGCTTCGTGCCTCTGTTTACAACATTGTTTTATATAAATTGCTATTGTAAATACATTACTAATATATTGATGCATTGCTATTTTGTAGTTATTTGTTTTAAGTTTGAATCCACAAAACCAGACATGTATTATTTGGCCAGTATTGCAGACTTTGTAGAGGCAATATATATCTGGCATGCTAATGCAGGCTTTCAAAATATTTTTTCTTAACAGAAAAGTCATGGTTTCATTAGCCATATCTAAGGGTACTGCTAATGAATTTGCTTCTTATGTCTCCTAAGATACTAAGATGTAACTTTATAGTTAGAGTATTTCTGTA
The DNA here is from genome assembly GCA_013401255.1 of Urocolius indicus. NCBI lineage: Eukaryota > Metazoa > Chordata > Aves > Coliiformes > Coliidae > Urocolius > Urocolius indicus. Next base: position 93,307 of record WBNH01007109.1, read on the forward strand.
ATATCCTTTATAGGGCTCTTGTTTTCAGGAAGCTGGGCTGACTATGTCTGCCAAAATGCTGCTCAGGAGATTTAATCTGTCAGTGGACCCAAGGACCCCTTCTTATGTGGAGCTGATGCAGGAATATGATCTAGTGGCCTTCTGCAGTGTGAGATGGCTTTATTGGAGTGTCTCTCACTATGACTAGAGAGTATATTCTGCTAACTGTGTTACAAACGCATTTCTGTTACAAGTTCACATAAAGAATGCTTATTTTTTGATACGGAAATATTGTCAAGAAAGATGCTTATGAGCTGTAGCTAGTATTCTGCTTTTTATAACACTGATGACTTAAAGCATCATCTTTATTTTTTGGCACTTATATGCTGACATTTCTTGTACTCTGTATTTCAACAGGTACCATCGCAGCATTGGTTCTGATTTCACAGCTGCCTTGGTGGCCTACCATGTGTGGCCTGCTCTGATGGAAAATGATGTTGTACTTGTGAAGGGGGAGGCAGTCACAAAAAGAGGAGCTCTGGTACGTACTTTTGTTAAGGAACAGGTTAAGGGAAGTAATTGTATTTAAACACTGTTCTGGAATAAAAAAAGATAATTTCACAGAATCACAGAATGGTAACGTTGGAAGGGACCTTTAGAGATCATCCAGTCGAACCTCCCTGCCAAGCACGTCCAGCTAGCTCAGGTCACACAGGAACACGTCCAGAGAGGTTTCAAAGACCTTCAAGGAAGGAGACTCCCCACCCTCCCTGGGCAACCTGTACCAGGGCTCCCTCACCCTCACAGTAAAACAGTTTTTTCCTTATGTTTAAGTGCAGCTTTTTGTGTTCCAGCTTCTTTCAATTACCCCGTGTCCTGTCACTAGATACAATAGAAAAAAAGTCATGCCACAACCTCCTGACATCCACTGCTTAGATATTTGTAAATATTCTTGATTGTTCCCCAGTCATCTGCAGTTGTGTATATCAAATATCAGTTAGGTTTTAGCGCCTCATCCTGTGTTTAGGATGAGTCGTTCCATCTGCCTGAATGTATTCATTATGCAGATATATGACTGTTGGCAGTCTCTCTTTCAAGGAGCTGGAGCCTCGTCTCCAGCATGGCAAGTCTGCTTGCTGAGTCTTTCTTTATTAAATACCCTCTCTCAAATGAGGTTTGTTAAACTCTTCTCTTATAGTGGTCTGGCAGAAGCAGAAGTAGAAGTAGAAGCAGAAGTCCCAGCCGTAGCACCAGTCCTCTTCTATGTCATCGTGTAAGCACCAGCTGAATGCTTGCAGTGTAAACAGCAGCAAGTATTTTCAACTTGGAATGTAGGAAACCTTTTAAAAATGCTGATGTGCCACACCTACATTTTAATATGGGGAATAAAGACCTTTGGGTCTGAAATGAGATGAAGCTGAACTGACAGATAGTTATTGCCTAGTCTAATTGTCGGTGGGGATACTGTATGAGAAGTATATATCATAGTTAAACTCTCAGAAGTATCAACTGTAGATGTCAGAACGCTTTCCTCCTACTCCTCCTTGCTTTAGTACTCTTCTGAATAACTAATTGCATCAGCATCATCTGGAAGTGTTTTAGTCATCTTACAGCACATATACAGCACATGGTCCCTGCCTCCAGGAACTTACCTTCTAATGCCTCAAAGGAGCATAAAATCAGTGTAGGGCAGGCAGGAGGGGAAGAACTGAGATGGTACTAATAGGTTTTGTGAAATCTTAGAGTTATGCATATGATGTAATTACACAATGTTTTTAACTATTTCTGTAAAAATCATGTATATTTTTCGAATTGTTAGACCATCTTATTAAATTGACATAGATGCCCTCAACCTAAAATGTGCAAAATGTGAGAGGCTTTGGGTAAGACTCACTTTTTTGTGTGTGTGCTGGGTGTGAAACAGACCCTAGAAAGTTGTTGAATGTGACTTTGTAGCAGTGAAGCTGCACCGAAAAGACATGTGCAGATTTTCTGAGTGTCGCTGAGTCCCCAGGTGCCTCTCCTGGGTACAGTTCTTTAGCACACTGGAGTTTCCTGTCCTCTTTGTCTTGCAGTTGTGTCGAAGTCACAGTCCTTCCCCACTGAGGAGCGGAAGCCCAAGTAAGTGAGCATATTGGTTCATAATGACTCATGGTTTTCACATTAAGCCCTTGAATGACTGAGCAAAGAGACAAAATAATGTACTGAAAATCTTAGAGTCTGAAATACTTGTCCCAGACTTATTTTTGAAACGAGCACCTCCCTTTTTTTTTTCTGTGTGTGGGAAAAGGCTTGGAGGGGAATTTGTTTTTACTCTACTGAGACCACTGGCATGAGTTCTCTCTGCTGGTTCCCTTTACTGTGGCCAGTTCTATGAAAAACTTGTTCTCTTCCCTACACAAGAGATGGTTAGCTGCATGCCTGTTGGCTGCACATCTTTCAAGACCTGGAGATAGCTACATTGGGACAGTGAAGCGAGGGATCTCAAATGGTGTGAATGTGTGCCCATCTTGAAGCCAAGCCAATTTAGAGACTTAGAAAAAAGATAATGGTAATGAACCTGTCTTTTTCTTCAATAGGGCGTTAACTGAACGTGTTCCTGTGATTCAGTACATCCCGATCCAACAACTTCACTCGTGCCTTTTCTCTTCAAGAATACCTCAAGTCTTGCAATAACATGAATGGCCGTTGTCACTCTAAATGGAGTTTGTGTTCAGTGTGTAATTGTAATTTCAGAAACCACTTCAACCCTTCTGATCAAACAAACAAAAAAAAAGACAAAAGACAAAAGTGCATGCAATGCAAGGCCATACTTATTTGGCAAAATTTTCAGAGGAACCCATGCTGTAATCCTGCAGGTGGAGATGGAATTATTGTGTCTGGAATGTTTTCCACAGAAACCAAATGATGTCGTTTACCTTGATAGGTTGTTTAGTGCAGCCCAAATGGTGAGTGTTGCAGAATGCTTAGCTGTTACTTGAAAACCATGTCATTTAATTGGTGCTTATTTACGGTTTTGGAAAATAGCAATAATCTTAGGATGTGCCAGTCTCACACAGCACCCTTTTAAATACATCCTTACAGTTAACTGATTTTTCTAACTGCAATGACAAAGTTGCACAGGACAGTCAACAGATTACCAATCCCCAGGACTTCATTGACGTTCGCTTATGAAAGCACAGCTGTGTGCTTTAGCAAGGTAGTAACAGTCCTTGTTAAATTAATTGTTACTGAGAAATTAGTATCATAAAATTTGTAGTTTGGAACTTAGTATTTTGGAAAAGGGCCACTGTTGGTGGGCTTGAAATGTTTGCTTGAGGTGGCCTATTCAGTATCACTTTTAATAGGCTTTCATACCAGACTGATAGATTAGTAACTCTTGTGAACAGAGTGAAAAAACAAAACCAAAACCTGTCCCTGAGTTATCCCTGAGCATGGGCATTTATTACATTTTCAGTGTCAAAATTAGATACCTGAAGAGAGTTTATTCTGGCACTTTAAATAGTTTGTTTCCCTTGTTGAGTATTTATTTTAATGTCAGCATTTTTGTTTTTGAGAGAATTGATGGTACTTTCCCTCAGAACCTCACATACAGGGCCAACCTTAAGGCACACAAGTGATTACCTGGGGCCTTGTGCTTTTACATAGAAGCATTGGATTTGTCATAATGAAGCTGATGAGTAACTCACTGACTCCAGTGTCTTATTCCTGCCAATACCTGATGCTTCAAAGGTATGTGGCACTCCCCCCAAGTTTGTCTACTCAATTTTAGAATATAAACAATCAAAAGGAGGGAAAATTCCTTTCTGCCTCCTCTTTTAATCACCCTGTGCCCTGGAATATGACATTTCATCATTAGTACTGTAGTAACAGGAGGAAACATATTTTCATTTGTTTTGAAACTACTTAGTCCTTGAAATTAAGCTACAGGAACAGATTTTGTGATCCTTTTCCATGGATCTTAATGCAGGTTTACGCATCCACACTCGTTCTCTCCACTTGTGTGGTTTCAGATTTTGGCACAAGGCTCTTTGGCATAAGATCAGATTTCAAGCAGACTTCAGCATTGGTCCCATGAGCCATGGATCAGCTGTGAGTCTAGTTCTACAGATGTATTTTTCTTGGAATCAGGCCCACTGGTAACCGTTAAGAGCAAAATGAAGTTCTGTGCATAGAGGGTCATTCACAGAGCCACTCTGAGTGAACTAAGGGAGGACAAAGGCACATGCACATATATAGTGTAGTGGTTTTTTAGGTGTCTGAAAATATGCAGAGCAATATTTTTCCTTTTCCAAGAGACTTATTGTTAGTCACAGCTATGGATCCGAGTTTGAAGTAAGCCTGTGTATTTCTGCACTGATCTCCTGACTGAAACCACCTCAGTTCTGGAAAAACTGAACACCTGTAAGTTGTGTTGCAACAGAAGACAATTAGATATCCTGAGTATGGCTTTGAGCAGAACAATGAGAAATTAATAAAAATCTTGTAATTACCAAGGGTAAGGAGATGCAGAGTCTAAAAAAAATTAGCTGTTGAATATTTATCTTCTGCATGTAATTACCAAGACATGCCTGTGTTATGATTCTGAGTTAAGTCTGTACCAACTGTGAGAAAACTGACGAAATCAAGTAAGTATGTTTTTTTTTGACAGGCATGAGAGACAGTGTAGTTCCAGACTTGCACACACCTGTGATGCCACTAGGATCTACTATTCCCAAAGATTTAAAATTGCCAATAAAAGGACATATTTGCAGTGCTTGGTGGAGCATCTCATTCCTCCATCAGGTACCTAGAGAACTAGTATCAAAGTAAAAGTGAAAACTGATGCAATGGCAGCCAATGACTTGTTTTGGTAGTGAGAAAGCAGCTCTAGAATTTTTTTTTTTCTCCATAATGCTATTTTCAGCAAAATAGGAAGTTAGTCCACACAATGGTAACAATTAATTAAACAAACCTCACTCTACTCAACTATACTCTGCAGCCTTCAGCCTTTTAATGGGTATATACAGTTTTGTACTGGCTGCTTGTGAAGTTTGCTTACAGCCAATTAAATCTGTAGGTCAGATAAAAGATTGCTTTTCTTAGAATCATGGAACGGTAGGGGTTGGAAGGGACCTTTAGAGATCATCTAAGTCCGAACCCCTCAGCCTCCTCTTTTCTAGACTAAACAGCCCCAGTGGCTGCAGCCTTTCCTCATAAGGAAGATGTTCCATTCCCCTGATCATCTTGATGGCCCTGTGCTGGACTCTCTCCAGAAGTTCCCTGTTCCTCTTGATCTGGGGAGCCCAGAACTAGATACAGGACTCCAGATGAGGCCTCACCAGGGCAGAGTAGAGTGGGAGCAGAATCTCCCTTGACCTGCTGGCCACACTCTTCTTGATGCATCCCAGGATGCCATTGGCTGCCTTGGCCACGAGGGCACATTGCTGGCTCATGTTCTGTTTGTTATCAACCAGGACTCCCAGGTTTCTCTCCAGCAGATCAATCCCCAGCTTGTACTGCTGCTGTTCCTTCCCAGATGCAGGGCTCTGCCCTTGTCCTTGTTGAAACTCATGAGGTTTCCTCTCTGCCCAACTCTCAAGCTGGTTGAGATCCTGCTGAATGGCAGCACAGCCTTCTGGGGAATCAGCCAGTCCTCCCAGTTTGGTGTCACCAGGGAACTTACTGAGGGTACACTCTGTCCCCTCATCCAGGTCGCTGATGAAGATGTTTAACAGGACTGTTCCCAGAACAGATCCCTGTGGAACTCCACTGGCCACAGGCCTCCAACTCAATTCTGTGCCTTTTGGTGTCCTTTGGTTTCAAGTAAAACAGTTAACAGCTTCCGTGCATCTTTTTATCTATGTTACAACAGTGCAGAGAATGCATCCCAGTAAAGATTATATGCAATTAACCAGCAAATGCAAAATAACTTACAAAAAAGGATTTTGGTAGTTGCTCGTAAGACCCTATGAAAGCACAGATCATCAATGTGGAATTGATGACTTCATACCTTAATGTGAGCTTTTAAAATCATAAGTAAGATTTTTTTTTTTTTAATTTTTACGTTTTTTTCTCTTAATCACAAGCCTGGATAACGCCACACTTGTAAATACAGCAAAGTAGAGACAGTAAGGGTGGGTTCTGATGAGTGACAAAAAACTCCAAACCCAATATGGTTTCTATTACAAGATAGTTTTAGAACAGCATGATCATGATCTAAGTGTTAATACCAAGACCTGCTTGCCAGCAGTGAGCTGTGCTGCTGATTCAGTCTTGTAGGAGGCTCTGGAGACGAACAGTAAGTTACAGCAAAAACACTCTATAACCTGAAGAACGTGAAGTATGAAGGCCAAAAGTTATCAAAATACTCTCTGGAAAACATATGCCTGCATAGCCTCCTGGATTTGATCTGTTTAACTTCACTTTTATATTGCATGTATATGCTGCAAAAGTTTGGCATTCTGTGAAAGTGCCATCAGAATTGGATACTGTCTTTCAACTTTATGCAATGTGTGTCAGCCATTTTTGATTGGTGTTAACTACATAACAATTTTCTTGCTGTAGCATTAAATAGCCTAGCTTTGTATTAAAGAAATGAAAATCTGTCTTGCAGCTGCATTAGCATGTGTTCAGATGTAAGCAAATCTGTCACAGGCTCTTCCTGATGCACAGGTGTATTTATGTGGAAGCTGTACCAAACATAGAGCGTTTGCTGTCATTTTACTGTTTAGCAGATGAAGGCGTCAACATAAATGAGGCAGGTGGTGTATTTACACTTTCTTATGGCTTTGAGAAGGCAACACTTGTGCCTTGCCAAAACATAGTTCTTAGAGTAATGTTACCTGCTTAAAAGGTCAGCACAAAGATGCTGTTTACCACTGCTAGTATTGCTTCCTGTGAAACTCTTTTTTTCCTAAAGGGCTTTGGCCTGCATTCAAAGGTCTTTATTTTAAAAGAAGAAACACTATATGGAGAGGTCATTTTAAGCCAATTCATTCTCTTCACAGTAGCTGGCATTTAGCTTTTTACATTAGGAGAATGTACAAGCAGATACTACGCTTACCTTTGTGTAAACCATGGTGGGTACCTTCAGTGGAAAGTTGTCTCTGTGTTGGTGCCACATGCACCCCAAAACCAACATGGGCAAGACAAACATTTATTATTTGATGGCCTCATCCTCTATTCCCAGAAACCATTTTGCCCCTATGAGCTTTTATGCAGCTTGCACTTTTTATGGCTGACTCTGTTAATAAAAAATGGATGGAGTTTTAAAAAAGTGACAAGTATTTTTCAAGTTTTGTGTATTTCCTGTTAAAGTGTGGTTCTTGGGTACTCTGCTAATGAAAAATAGGCAAAAGAATGCACTTTAGAAAAGTTCTATGAAGTTTATTGTATAAAATGACTATTCTAATTAAAAAAAATTATATGCAGTTGTGTTAAAGAGCTTACAACAAAGATTAGTCAGAATGTCTTGTCACACAAATGTAAAACAAAATCTGAAGGTCTAGTTTATATTTTTTTCTCTGTTTTCTCTTAGGGCTAAGCTTTACAACTGCTTTCAGAGTTACTTGGTCACATTGTAATACTGCTTTTAGTGCATGTTGCCTAGACAGACTTCCTTTCCCAAACCTTTATGCATGCTTTATGGTTTTCTGTGTCAACTAGAAATGGAGTATTCTTTAAGAGCATTTTACATGCCACAGGTAAGCGAATGTTTACCACTTTGTGATTACTGCTTAGGCTCATGTGCGATGCCTACCTGAGGGCATGTTAAGTATTAGCTGGTTCAGTGCAAAGTCCTCCTGAGGGCACCTTCAGTTGTATCCTGAAGATCACACGTTTGCTCAGAAAAGGAACCTTGATTGTTTCTACATTCTGCTGCAATTTGGGCAGGAATCTACCCAAGTAAAACCAGACACAGAGCTGTGGCAGCCTGTTAATGTAGACTGAAAGGGTTGTCAGGCATTGGAATGGGCTGCCCAGGGAGGTGGTGAAGTCATTGTCCCTGGAGGTATTTAGGTTGGATGTTGCACTTAGGGAAATGGTCTAGTGGTTGATAGGGCTGGGACAAAAGCTGGACTCAATGACCTTAAAGGTCTCTCCCAGCTGAAATGATTCTATGATTCTCTTCTTATTTCTAGTCAGTGCAGGGAGTATTGCTCAACCTGAAAAGCTTGTACTGCCTTCAGATTCTTCAGCTACTAAATCAGTGAAATTCATATGAAATTTTGAATTTAACCATTGCAGTTGATTAATAATAGTTAGTACCATACGTTTTTCTCACCCAGTCTGGAATTTTAGGAAAGACTACCTGCAGCCTAAATAACATGTCCATTTCAATTAGTCTGAATAAACAGTGTGTTTTAAACTAGTATCTTGAAACTGTATTGTCAATTGGTCATTTTGTTAGGGAATTAATAAAATACAAAGCCCAAGTTCCTTGTGTCTTATACTGAAAACACCTGACTTGCTCAGATGTTTAACTTAACCAAGTTAAACCACATCTTAATTGCTGTTAGTGCAAATTGGCATCTGATGGCAAAACTACAAGGTGGCACCAGTTTTCTGTATGCATGTCATCTTTTTTTTGCTGATATTGCTATAACTATGCTGGAACAATTTATGGAGAGTTGTAATTGATTGTCCATCACAGGAATTTTAAGCTTGGGACTGTGTGGTTGCCTTATGCTACACATTAATGGTCCAGGGAAACAGTCTTAGATAGGTGTGACACTTCTTCCACATTTTATAATACTGTCAAGAGCATGTAAAGTGAAGGTAATATTTTGCCATTTTTCCTGACACTTGGCTTCATTAGTAAAGCTGAACCAATGGCATCATGGAAGTACCAGCCTGAGATTCATTCTTGAGCATGTCTGGAGCCACTGAGTGCAGGCTGCCAAGGAAGTCTTGCTGCAGATATTGGATCCTATTTAATTCCTATTTCTGGTTAATATCCATCTGCTGGCTCCAGAACTCACCACCTTTACTGAGGACCCAGAAACAAAACCCCACCTGTGCTGGGATTTACCTATATTGCTTACAAAACAGTGAGTTAACCAGAGCCCAGGTGATGTTGCAGCTGGCTGTAATTTTGGTGGGAGGGCCCTTAAAGCTTTTGTGGGGCCATGACAGACCAACATGGAGGTAGGAGGAAAGGGCTTGCAGAAAAGCCTGGAGTTTGAAGCAGACAGTTTCTGTTGAACACCTGCTTTGTGTTAAAGCTGATTTGGGTTAATCAATTCCCCTCTTCACCAAGGAGCCATGCATGTGGAGCTTGCTGGAGGAAAAGGCCTTATTCCTGTCATGCTGCTTAAACTGCTCATGGAAGAGACAGATAAATCCTCCTTTTTTTTTTCCCCAATGTAAGAGAGATGACATTTCCAATCTAAAAAGGTTTCCACTGCTCACTGGCATGTGAAGTGCTGTTCCTATTTTAGCACTGCAGAGTCTGAAGGAAAAAGACATTAAAAAGGTAAAGAGGCAGACTATCAGAAAAAATAGGCTGAAAATATCCACAGGAGAAGCTGAGATGTGACGGGCAGTCGTGTGTGTGTTTGCGTGCTACACAACATAGATACAGCAGACCCAAGGACTCATGACCTATGCTTGTGCAGAGGTTGGTCTTGCTGGCTGGAGCTGAGCTGGGTGTTCTCCCTCCTGCCCATGGAGCCCTCCTGGCAGGACACTGGGCCTAGTCTTTACCCAGACAGGGTAGCGGGGCACCTCAGAGCAGAGCGAAAACCTTATGGTGCCTTACCACGGTCCCTGGAAAAGGCTAGTGTGCCTTTTGGATGAAAGTTAACATGTTAACCCCAGGGAACCACCTTAAAACACTGAGAAAAACCCAACAGCTAGTTTTCTTGAGATGTTTGAGTGAAGAAATGCTCCAAGCTCTTCTGCTCACTGTAAGGCACGAAGAGTGTTTCCCACGAGATGGCACTATTGCCTTACGCACAGAAAAAGCAAGTATTAGCTTCAGCTGCAGTTTAAAATGCTGGTTGCCAAAATGAGGTTTGCAAATAAATGTATAAATGTTAGAGACCTGTTCAGTATCAACAGATGCTAAAGGGAGAGTTACCGTGTTGAGCGATCTGCTGAAGGTTGCTGTCTGGTAAGGATGTGAAATACCCTGACATAAGAGTGACGGGATGAGCATCACTATCAGTCCTTTATTGGAGGAGCTGCTTTGGATTTAGGTTTTTTGGGGATCAATTTTTCAAAATTGATGTGGTTCTCTAAAGCAAATGGTATTTATCTGATCATGTTCTGACTGATTTTCTTGGAGAAATTTTATTCTAAAAAAACCAAACCCAAACCCCAAACCGAAAATCATATTGAAAATGAGCTACTTTTCACATTTGTCCATTAAAAAAAAAAAGTTTTATTTAGTTTTATTTGTTATCTAGTTCAAAAAAATGTCAGCTTGCAAAACTGTTGCATTTTGAGTAATTGTTCAGTTGTGATGGCTGGATAGCAAGTTGCTCCACTATTCCCTTTGTCTGTGACCGAAAGATATATTTTCCTAATAAATTCTGCAAAGTCTCTGAATCAGAAACATCCTCCTTGCCTTCAGCTGCACCTTCTGTGGCTTTTTAGTCAGAGATGGGGGTCAATCGCATCTCCTGAAGCATTGGAGTAGAGCTGGAAGAGGCCCCACTGCCACAGCAACTGCTTTGGATAGTCATGTCCTGAATCTTATTAATTGCTGTTTTAAAAACAAGATTGTTTTGCATCACCTCTTATTGCAGCATCGTTCCAGAATTTCACTTCCCTGATGTTTGGAAAATATCTCTGATTCCCAGCCCAAGTCTGTTCACTTCCAGGCTGTATCCCTTTGTTCTTCTGCCAATATCATACTTTATCTTCAGAAGTCCTTGTTCTCTCCTTTGGTATTTGCTCTACTGATGAGGGCAATCATCTCTTCTCTTAGTTTTTGTTTCTTTAGGCTAAAAAAGTAAAATCTTTCCATCTCTTCTGAAGAGAGAGGCTCTTCATTCCCTTGATTATCCTGTTTGAGTGGGCATGTGTATATTTGTGTTTTAATCTGTCTTTCTTGAGCACAGATGACTAGAAAATGGTGCACAGTACTCAAGATAAAGCCTGACAAGAGCTTTACATCAAACATCTATCAATTTCATTGTACTGTTGTATCGTCCCTGTGGGAAGTGACTTAATATTTGTGATCAACTATTAAGCTTTATAATCCTCAGTTGTTTCAAACTGAGGAGCCTTTCCCTTTTCAGTTCTTCCACACACTTTTGTGGGATCTTTGTTTTACATCTCTAAATGCCTTTCTGTTTTATATAGATGGCATGGTTACTTTAGAAATTCTGAACTTTGGACATCCATTGGAGCCTGTCTTCTGTGAAGACACTCCAAGGGAATTGGAGTTGTTCAGCCTCCAGAAAAAACATCTCTGGAGAGACCTTCTAGCTGCCATCCAGTACCTAAAGGAGCCTACAAGGAAGCCGGAGAGGGACGTTTTACAAGGGCATGTAGCGACAGGACAAGGGGTAAGGGCTTCAAACTGAAAGAAGGTGATTTTGGATTAGGTGTTAGGAAATTCTTCACTGTGAAGATGGTGAGGCACTGGAACAGGTTGCCTAGAGAGGCTGTGGATGCTCCATCCCTGGAAGCGTCCAAGGCCAGTTGGATGAGGTTTGGAGCAATGTGATCTTGGTGAAAGGTGTCTCTGCCTGTGGCAGAGGGGGTAGAACTAGGTAATATTTAAGGTCCATTACAAACCAAACCATGTTAGGATTCTATGATTTGCACACATACCATCACAGTGGTGTCTGTGGATGCCATAATGTGTCATGGTGTGTTCCTATATTGCTAAAAACTACCACAGAGCAGTGTCTTGTGTTGCCTGAGTGGATTTTAACAATCAGCCTTACTGAGTTTTAGTAGCAACAAAGGAAACTGCCTGGGCCTTGATGTTACATGGGAAAATCTTATTTAGCTCCATTTATATCCATTTTGCCAAAAGAAGAAATACATGCTAAACATATCACGTACCATTCAAAGGACAGAAAGTCTCCATCAGAATAACATACTAGAAATTCCTCATGAAAAGAATGAAATTTATGTACCTGATAGTTCCCAAGAAGAGTGTAAAATAACATTGAACTATTTTATAAGTTGTCTTAACTCCTTACTTTTTGGTTGGCCAATGATACGGCTCACATTTCTTGAGAAATGTTTTTTTCTCCTGCATTTTTGGCCTTCTCTTAACTGTGCCAAGGACCATGAGAGCCATCTCTACAATACACACATGTTGCTTGTCACAGTCAAAGTGACTCTGTGAAAGTATTTTCCGTGTTGCCTCTGAATTTGTGCTATTTTTCTGTAAGCCCTGGGCTCTCCCGGATTCTTGCAGTGTCCTGTTTAGCAGAATTTTGCTCTTGTGCAATAAAATCTCCAGGGTAGGGCCACAAGTACTTACCTTTTCTTGTGCAACAGGGCTAGATTTCAGAGGCAACGTGTCTGCACAGCAGATGCAGCCTTGCTCTTATCACTGGTGGCTGCAACATGCTGCCTGGTCCTGTGAGATGACTATGGAACCATTCACCTTCCTGTTGTGTGACATCAGTTGTTGTCTGCGTGAGTATTGTGCAGTTCCAACAGCTCCGCCATAGAGTGTAAATAAAACCAACCTGGGCAGCTGGATGAGGACTCACAGGCACAAACTCCTATGAGGGGCGAGGCAGGGAGGCAGACTTGGAGGGAATGTGACCAAAAGGAAGACTGCCTCACCACAGAGAGCCTAAATCACCCCCAAAATGTAAGCGGCCCTTTAAATGTTCCTGTAACTAGTTGTACACATTTTCTGTGTTTTTGAACAGGCTTAAAGGTAGGTTCCTCACATCTCCCCCAGGGAACAAAGCCAAGCCAAGGACAGGAGGTTTTTCAGAAGACAAGGTCTTTGCCCCAGCTGCTAAGAGATTTCTCAGAACCTGAATAGATAGGCTGTTCTTACCACTTTTGTTTTTTTTCCCTAACCCAGGCTTGTAATGCTATCAGATAAATGAAGACTTCAGAGAATGGTGAAAGTTGCCTGAGAGAAATTGCTTTTGGCAACTGTTCCTTCCAATTAAAATGAAAGTCTGAAAAGCCTCAGTCTGTGAGAGCAATTAATAAAATGCCAGCACTAGATAAGATACAGATAATTCTTTGTGTCTGTTAACTGCTTCCTACAATTAGCATGTGTGTGTTCAGCCAAGACCCTGCTATGGTAGGAAGGAGAGGTTTGATTTAAATGAAGGCAGCAGCCATCACTTGCCCTGCTGAGGCAGGCCGGTGCTTCCCCACCTTCCTGCTAGCAACAAGGAGAATAATTACTAGAAAGTTTCAATACTGAGAGGCCCCCAAACTGTCCCAAGGACCTTGCAGTGGGATTGGAACTATAGGACGGTTTGGATTGGAAGGTACATTAAGGATCGTCTCACTCCAACTCTCCTACCATGGGCAGGGACACCTTCCACTAGATCAGGTTGTCCCAAAACCTCATCCAACCTGTCCTTGAACAACTTCCAGGGATGGAGCACCTGTGGGTAACCTGTTTCAGTGCATCACCACTCTCACAGTGATGAACTTCCCAATATCTAATCTAAGTCTACTCTCTCTCAGTTTGAAGCCATTACCCCTTGTCCTATCACTACATTTCCTTGTAGAACGTCCTTCTCCAGGTTTCTTGTCAGCCCCTTTAGGTACTGGAAGGCTGCCAGAAGGTTTTCTCAGAGCCTTCTCAGGGTCCTGTACTTGGACCACAACAACCCCATGCCACTCTACAGACTTGGGGCAGAGTGGGTGGAAAGCTGTCTGGAGGAAGAGGACCTGTTAATTGATAGCTGGCTGAACATGAGCCAGCAGTGTGCCCAGGTGGCCAAGAAGGCCAATGGCACCCTGGTCTGTATCAGAAGTAGCGTGATCAGCAGGACCAGGGAAGTGATTGTTCCCCTGTACTTGGTGCTGATGAAGTTTCAACTTGAATACTGTGTTCAGTTCTGGGCCCCTCACTACAAGAAGGACATTTAGATGCTGGAGCATGTCCAGAGATGGGTAACAAAGCTGGTGAAGAAGGGTCTGGAGCACAAGTTTGATGAAGAGTGGCTGAGGGAACTGGGGATGTTTAGCCTGGAGAATGCTGAGGGGAGACATGGTCACTCTACAACTACCTTACAGGAGTTTGTAGCAAGGTGGGGGCTGCTCTCCCAAGTAACAAGTGATAGGACAAGAAATTAGCCCCAAGTTGTGCCAGGGGAGGTTTAGATTAGATATTAGAAAATAAATTTTTCACCTAGAGAATTGTTAGACATTGGAAGAGGCTACCCAAGGGAGGTGAAATCACCATCCCTGGAAATATTTGAAAGCCATGTAGCTGAGGTGATGAGGGACATGGTTTAGTGGTGGGCTTGGCAGTGTGAGGTTAGTGGTTGGATTTGATTATCTTAAAGGTCTTTTCTAACCAAAATGATTCTATGATTCTCTTCTCCAGAGTTGCTTCAGCCCTTTGATCATCTTTGTGACCCTCCTCTGGACTCCCTCCAACAGGTCCAGAGCTGAATGCAGCACTGCAGGTGGGGTCTCAGGAGAGCAGAGGGGTAGGATCACCTCCTGTGACCCGCTAGCCATGCTTCCTTTGATGCAGCCCAGGATACAATTAGCTTTCTGTGCTGCAATGCACACATTGCAGGATCCTGTTGAGCTTCTTGTCAACCAACACCCCCAAGTGATTCTCTGCAGAGCTGCATCAAGGGAGTTCTGATTGCGTAGCAGTAGCAGCCACAACGTCTGTATAAGCATTTAGGAGATGGCAAGGCAGAAATAGAAAGGAAAGAGAAATTCTGTCCTTTAGGGATACCGATTTCCCGGCTGCAGGCTTAATTGTTGATTCACAGTGGTGCAAGACACAAGTATGTAGGACCTACAGGTTGTGATTATTTCTCTATTATATCATATTTACTTATTTCTCACCCTTCTAAATGGCAGTCATGATGCCAAAATCCTGAGGATGTCTGTGATTTCTGTCAAGTGCTCCTGTGCTGGGACTGTGGGGATGGGGGATGCTTAACCCCTAGAGAGCTGGGGATAGGCAGCTGGTGGAAGTCACAGGGGAAGTTCTGCCGCCTGGAGTCTGGCCCAGGGGCATTAGGGGCTGTGCCTATCATCTGTGCCAGCTTGGAACACCAAAAACGGGTTGAGAATGTGCCAAGCAGGAGCATCAGACAAGACCTATGCATGCACATGTGTGCAGGGGACAGGTGAATTCCCCCAGGAAAACACATGCAGCCAGAGGGGTAGGGAAGGATTTATGGCAACCTGGCGGTAGGAAATGTGCCCCTTAAACCTGTGAGAGGGGGCTTTGGGGAAGGCTTGCAGGGAGCTGCCTCAAAGAAGGCTCTGGAGGACAGACGTGGGTCTGCACATGGGGAGGGGACGTGCTGGAGCCTGCGGGACCCAGATGAGGCAGAGACAGGGAAAGAGGGGAAATTTTGAGCATATTATCTTCATATGGAGAATGCGTGAGCCAGGCGCGTGAGAGTGCTGAGAATGCACATGTGTGTGCATGAAAGGGAGAGGAACAGAGAAGAGCCAGCCTGCTTGTCTCAGAAACAGCACAGGCAGAGGGTTCAGGCGATGCCTCCTAAGTAAAACCAACTGTAAGCAGCCCTTCAGACAGCACGGAGTGAGAGTTGAAGATGACAGATCAATACCATCATCCAGGCTGGGGGTGCAGACCTCATCCCCTGGCAGCTAAAGCGTGGATGTATAAACTGATGAGTACTTAGGAGAATAAAAGCAGAGTACAAGCCAAAGGGGCTCTGGTTGACTGACAGATCCTTTCCAAGCAAGGTGAAACACTACTGCACAGAAAAGCATCTGTGTGCCAGACAGGAACCATGCTCTGGGGATGACAGCCCTATGCTAGGAAAGTATTCCCAGAACTTGCTTTAGCCACTGCTGCAACCTAACGGTTTCAGAAATGGCTGCAGAGTAGCTCTGCTGCTCCTCCACTGCTGGGCTTTGGTTCAAGGAAGGGATTTATTTTGGCTATGCTATAGCTCAAGGTGCCTGCATAAGCCTGTTTTTCCTTTGCTTTGTGTGCAGGAATGATGTTCTGGGCCCAAGGCTGCTCCCTGACTAGGCTCATTCCCAGAATAACTCCTCTCCCAGCCTCCTCTGCCCCCCAAGAAAAAAAAATCTTAATCAAATATATAAACACTGGCAGCTTTCAGGTTTGTGTTTCTTTCTGAGCCTAATTTAAATGAACAGCAGACATTTTATGGGCTTTTCCAAGTGAACCTACAGGGGCTTATTTGCTCGAGTCTGACTTTCTGACAGCTCTCTGCAAGTACAATCAAAACCAGACGTACTCTCATATGAAGCAGGATAATATATATACATGCAGCTACAAAGAACCAGGCTAAATGCAGTAAGTCATAAACCTCCACTGTGGCAGCAATCATTCAATCATGTGCATTTACCACACTTGGATTTTGGAACAAGGGGTGCATTTGTTTTGTTCCCATTGTACGAAGAAAGTTGCAGTGGCAGGGAGCCGAGTAAACACGCTTTGTGTCTAGAAAATGCCCCACATGTAAGTCGGAGTTTGTAGCTACAGCATGGAGGATGCCTTCTCTTCCCACAGGCAGGAGTGCTGAGGTGATGCCTCTGGAGTTGAAGTGCATCCAGGTCCCTCAGGACAAGCAGCTGGGGCCGGCACATTCCTTTTGAGCTGGGCAGGACAAACTCTAGGACTGAGCTGGATTTAAGGGAGATTTGTCTTTATCATCTTTGCAGTTTGTCGTTCTTCAATACATAGAATGTATTTCTGAAATGTTCCCAAGACTTCCCTTGTTTAGACAAATTCTGGATGGCATAGTTAGGGTAGGGGATGCTGCAGAGACACAAAACAATGTCTGGACAGAGAGTTAAACACTGACCTTGAAAAGAAGACTTTTTTTTCTATTTCTAATTATCCCACAGTGTTCCCATCACCTCTCTCTGTACAAGGATATGTTCACATTCAGCTCCTGACATCTGGAAGAAATTTCTCCTTATCTGGCATGTGCATTTTCAAGTGAAATGTGAAAGGAGGTGCTGAATTGATAAAACAAGGATGTACCTTTGGGCTGGACCAGATGGTGCAGTGCTGCAAAGGAGATGACATTCTGCCCAAAACAAGGAGGAAGGGCAAGGAAATCTGTAGGACCAGGCCAAGCTGTCAAAATGGTGAAATCCTGTGCACATCCAGGAGGCTGCAGGCTGTTTAGCTTTCCTTCATCTTCTAACAAAGACATTCAGTTTGTCTGAGGCTGGAGAGACTACAAGTACATTTGAATTGTGAGTTTTTCTGTCTAATTTAGATTTCAATGTTTCTGATTTCTCTGCTAAACAGTTGCATGGCTGAAGGTATTACCTGTTGGAAGACAGCCAGTGTTGGCCACAGCATGTATAGAATGGTTCCCTTAAGCCTTTTGCCTTTCCATAAAGAACAGTTATTTTATGCAGAAGCCAAGATTTAGCACTTGCTTTACTGCCTTAGTGATTTTAGGACTGATGATGATCACTTTTGCCTAAAACGCTCACGTTATTTGCAACTACCTATTAACAGTTTGTCTAGAAGAGAGATTTCATTGCTGAGATTTCTTGGGCTGAGATTCCTTCAAACTTTGTGCTTGCCCAAAGAGTGACTGTTGATACAGGGCTTTGAGATCTCCTCTGTGCTGTCTTCCAGTGATTTGGAGGAAAATGTCTGATCCTAGAGGAAAGTTGTCTTGTCTTATTCTTTTAAGATCAGCCAGGCCTCCAGCAGACCAATCTTTTCAAATTTCTTGTCCAAGAAACGTGCACCTGTTCATTGCCATCGTGCAGAACGTTTGAGTTGGACTGTTGAGATCTGGTAGTATGAGGTCCATCTGGCACAGGGTGCAGGAGAATCTCTACCATGGAGAGGAGTAATAGGAGCAAGACACCGAGTTGCATCATGTCCTACATGGTCATGTTCGACAGCCAAAGAGCGTTTTGGGCCGATGTAAAACTGCTAACAAACTCTTTTTGGTTTGTTGCTTTTTCTAGTGACTTGCACTAAGTGGAGAGTGAATAGAAACTTTGTATAGATTAAACTGGGGTTTTTATTTTCCTGGACACTCTTTCAGAGTGTTTTGATTCAGCTTCTGTTTAACTGAGAAATTATTTTAGCTGAGAAGGTATTTTTTTAAAAACTCTTTTTGCTTGTGCTTTTCCCTTTGCACAAAGCTGCCACACAGACAAATGGCGTTTGCTGCGTGGACCAGGTATTTTCACACACAGAGAAGCACAGAACAGTAGGGATTGGAAAGCACCTCGAGAGTTTGAAGTTTGTTTTTTTCACTGCTCTCTGCAGAGCATTATCACTTATTTTTGTCTTTTATTGTTGCAGCCATTTGATATGGTTTCCAGGTTTAGAGTCTCTCAGTATGATGCATTACAGTACAACTTGCTTTCAGAAGGGTGATGACCCTAGATAAAACATTACCTTGCTTTAACAGTGTGGAAGAGTCTTTTATTCTTGTTTTTATGAGTAATATCCAGCTTCAGCATAAGAACACCCATGCAGTAAAAATAAAATTCCTTTAGATACTTTTCATCATTTAAAAAAAAATGTGGATGTGTTGATATTTTAGGAAAACACCTTTAAAGTCTTTTTTGAATGGACCATTTATATATTTATGTGTGTGTGTGTGTCCTTTTCTAGGCTTTAATTGTAATCTTTCAGCCTATCCAGTTTTATAGGTGTCATGGTGACTCTTGGAAATAGGAATTTCTGTTACTTTTTGTTGTTATAACAAGTGATAGTAACAGCTGACACAAACCCATCAGAATTTGGTAGAGTTTTTTTTACCCTTCTGTGTAGACGATTAAATGACTGGAACCCTCTGGATGGCTTTTTAGCAAGACTACTTTTCACTCTGAACAGGAAAAAAGCCTCAGACAGAAATGATAATGCTAGTGTTTTATTTCACAATCTTTTAGCGGGTTTAATAGTGGCTGTTGCACTGGATTGGAATAAAATACAAACTCTTTTCTAAGAAGTTATTATTAAAATTGTAGTGCTCAGTTATGCATGAATTCCATCAACATTTGAAGGGTCTCAGCAGAGACTGATTTGCAGCCTGGCTTCTGATGCCTTCGCATCACTTGAGAGTCCAGGGAAGAACAGACAGCAGAAGACGTATTTACAACTGTAAATGAATTAATGTTGAAAGAGTGGCACCCAATGTATTAAGGATTTAATTTGCGAAAAGTTGCCTGGGTAGGATATCTATAAACATGGATGCACAGGAGAATATTCCACTTGCATGTGCACCCGGCTTCACAAAGGACCTCCCTGACTTGTGCCCACCCCTTCTACGAGAAGAAAGAAAATAATGCGTAGTACATTTCTTGCAGAAAATCGAGTGAATCTTTAAATAGCCTTTCAATGAACCAGAAATAGTTTTGCCTGTGCACTTGTATTAATGACTGGCATTCAAGTTCTGCGTACACCTGAGGAAGTGGCTCTTTTGGAAAGGGAATGCCTTGTCTAATGATGGCATGGCGCAACATACAGCAATGATATTAAATCAGATGGCACTGAAAAAATCAGGTCTTTGTCATTTAGAGAGACTAGGTTCATTAGTGAAGGAAGGAGGTGTAATAATTTGCAAGATGAAATTGATAAACCCAGCAACCTCCTGGACTGTATTTACCCATTCACTTCTCACGGGAAACCCTGATGCTGCAGAGGACAGTGCAGCCACATGAATGAAGTGTGAGTTCGCCCCTTGCCAGCAATAGCAATCTTTGTCTCATTTGAGGGGGATTTTGAGATCCAGTCTGGGAAAATTTTTTTCCCTTTCTATGTAAATAGTCATCTCCTTTCTCATTGTACAAAACTCGAGTCAGAATATCAAAATCCAGACTCAGTTTTCTTGCAGATGATGCTGGCAGTCATTATCAGTGCCTCTGCTTGTGATGGTGTAAATATTAATTGGGTACTTTGTTTCACCCATGAATAAACCTGGTGATGACCTAATAAGTGAACTGTCTAATTGTGCATTTCATAAAGGGTTGGTTAGTGAACTGTAGCAGTAAGAAGGCTTTCTTCTGGACACAGAGCATCAAGGTATGTGTTTCTTGAACTTTTTATTTAGACATACCCCAGATGTGCTCTTTTCTTCTTGGCAGTAACTGCATTCCTCAGATAACTGTGATAATGATAATATTAGCAGAATTCCAGTTACTGATGGTGCACAGCAACTTTCAAGTATACGACAATTTCCTGCTTGAAAAGAAGGAGATTCAGGTATGTTGTTTTTCTTTACCATCTTACTAGAAGGATTGTCTTTCTTACATGTCTTTAAAAGCATGAAAGCAGAAGATGATACATACAGAGACTGTATTTTCGTACCTTTCTGTGATTGCCAGAAGATAACAGCAAGATGCAAGATTCACTACTGCTATGCTGGGTATTTTTTTTCAAGCCTGGATACTCTGCCAAAGTTTTGTCTTTCTTTCTTTTCTTTTTTTTTTTTTTTTTTTAAGGTATATATAGGGGAAAATTGAAGTTTTGTTCTGAGTTGTTTCTTGCCAAGTTTTTTCAGCTGCAGGATATAAGGAAGGCCAAACTCTTTCAAACTTGTTTGGACTGTCAGTGTAATCGAGGGGAATTGCATGGTGATAAAGTTATGAATCTATGTCATAGCATCTGTGTGTAATGGATGTCTGTAGACACAGGTATGTTTTTATACCAGGGTACTTTGGCCTAGCTCCATTTTTCTGGAGTAATTTCAATTGCTCTTGATTGCCGTATACGTATCTATGCACATGGGCACAGGAGAAAAACAAGTATCTCGTCTGGCTGTGTTGTCTAATTCTTTGAAGACAGTATCTGCACATAATGATATGGTCATTGACAGGCAGATGTTTCAAAACTGAGTTTAACTGTAGCTTGAATTGAGATTTCAGCAGTTTTGATATGGCACTTCCAAAACACTATCTATATTGAATTTAGGAAAGACAGAAATGCAAACACTTTAATTCAACTCCTACTTTAGTCCCAATAGTGGAGTTTTTTAATGATGAATTCCTTTGTCAGGAGCCATGTTCTACGGCACAGCCAGAGTTCCCAATGGAAATGGGAGCTGTGGTTTGGGTGATCTGTTAAGAGCTGCAGTTGTGCAGGCTCTCTCTGCCTTGGCTGATGTGTGCAATGCTCCCATGTTCTTACACTAGTTCCATCAGGATTTGTAAGGACGTTTTTGTTTACCAGAGGTTCTTAGGAGGAATACATGGCTTTCACTCAAATAAAATATATAACGATGCTCACAGCCAAATCAGCTTTGATAAAAATCACAGAATCACAGGATCATTTCCAAGGTCCTGCTTACAGCAATACATGCCAGGAAACATGTCTTTGATTTGGAAAGTCGAACCTATGTTGTTTAGTTGGATGCCAGAGAAGGGGACAAGGCTAAATGTAAAGGGATTGCAGGCGGATGTTGCCTGGGTTACATCATCTTCCCTTTCCCACTGGGAGTCTTCCTGCAGTGATGGTACAAGCAACAGATTTCAGACTGTGCAAGGGGACAGGCCTCCCCATAGCTGTTTGCCACTGAGCTGGGCTCTGAGCTTTTTGAGGAAAACTGCCCACTGCTCACCTGGTGCTGTGGTGACATGCAGGGCAAGCGCAAGGACAGGCAGAAGACAGCTAAGGGATAAGTATATCCAGTGCTCCTAGGAGCCCACACTTCAGCCCAGGAGCTCTCTGGATTGGTCCATGGACCTGAGATTAACTCAGAAGTGCATTGTTCCTGTGTAATACCCAATGGGCTGTGACGGCATGCAGATGGGGAGCAATTCCTTCTGCATGACAGTCTGCCAGTCAAGGATGTGCTCTGGCCCAAGGAAATTATAGATTGCAGAAGATATTGGACTTCACTCCATGTAAAGTAAGATCAAAAGACTCTTTCCTTTTTAACTTGAGGTTTAGGGTAGTCTTAGCTTCTGAGGTTTGACTTGGAAAGTAACCCCTGTCAAGACAGGAGGTTTAATTGTAAAGCTGCTAGAGTTTTCCAGAGTTACAAAGCTATATCAGACACTGTGGTTCTGTAGTGTATGGCTACACAGCACACACAGTGGGATTCAGCTGGCTGGACTCCAAAGCAACATTTTGGCTCTTATTGATAGTTATTTGTCATAGACAGATGAAGGAACACTCCCCTCCCAACAAACCTTGGTTAGCTTTTCATGCTGGGAGATAATTTGTCCATAGTTAAACAGAAGATATTTATAGAGACATTAGCTAGTTATACAAAATACTTCAGAAGTTTGTTTAGAAGTGATTGAAATCAGCTGTTACTGAACTGAAAAACCAGCCACACAAGCTAAGTCTGCAGCCCTTGGTCTGTCTGTTGTCTGTTAATGTAGTGTTTTCTTCTTTCAGCAGCACTGACAATTCAGTGCAGTAACATCAATCTCCTGCCTTCCATTGGTGGGTATTAATAATTCAAGGATTAAACTCATCACTGAAGAGGAGCAATTTCAGTGGTTTTAATGAGAAACTGCTCCAGCTCTTATACTAAAATACATTTAAAATATTGCCATGTTTGAGAAGTCAAGCACTCAAGCACCAGTAAAACCAGTGTAGCCCCCAGCCAAATCCCCCTTTTCCAGCAGATGGAAACCCAGCCAAAAGTGAGTGATATGGGAGGTAATGGAGGGCCCTTCCCTGGCAGTGTCCTGCAGCTCAAAGTGTGCTACTGCAGCAAGTTGCTATTAAGAAAATTTTGAGATCATTGTAAGTAAATCAGGCTGTTCTGCCCCTGTCCAGCTCTGCTGGCTGCCCTGTACAAGCTCTAATCTCTTTTGTTCTGCCAGCCCTTCTACTCCTCGGCAAGTTGTGGGCCCAAGCACAACGGTGTGCTTTGCACAAACTGAGCGAGTAGAGCAAAAAATGTCATTAGGGTAATGAACTGAACCTGTTTCATGTGAAAAGGAACTTTCCAGGTGATGCACTTCCCACTGAAGACAGCTACGCTCTGTTGGTGCCCTTCGTCTAAGCCTTTTCTGCAGTATATTGCTTATCACAACATCCTCATTTATGTGACATGAGTGGTGCCTCCACAGCTCAACCAGGCCTCTGCAGCCCTGTTTAATACCTGAGCAGCTGAGACCTGTGCCCTTCCTTGGCACGTTCCCTGGTGGGAACTTGACATCTAATGAGAGTGTCCTATGGTTTTATGTCTCTCGGTCGTGGCTGGATTCTTGGGGACATATTTCCTTGATAAATACCATGCAAAATGCTTTCATAACCAAACATGCCAAAGATGCCTTCAAAATACTTCAATGCAAGGCGCCTGAACATGGAGTAAAAGGAAAACCTCCTCATATTTAATCTCAAAGTCAGAAGTTTATTGCTGATGTTTACACAGATGCCATAGAGCTGGAGCCACTGTACATCTGGGGAGTAGGCGGCTAAATCTCGCTTTCAGTTTTTTACTGGAAACACAGGCAGAGGAGGTTGCCTGACAGCATGAATAAATCAACATGTTGTCCACAGGAAACAAGGAGATAGCTGGAGTCAAGTAAAAATAATGTTATACTAACACAGAGAGATTATTTCATACCTTTTTTTCAGAGTACCATAGTGAACAGTTTGCTGGAAAAAATCTTAATAGAGCTATTCTAAGTGCATAGTTATGGATGATCTCTTCACCTCCATGCAAACGACTGGGCTACCGGGATTCAACGTGGCTACAGACAGAGAGGCAGGGGAAGATGCGAGAGGCAGAAGAGAAATGGAAGGGTCTTTTGGCATGTTTTATCCTATCTTTGCTTAGGGGAGTGGAAGAACAAAGACTTTTTGGTTTCAGCAACATGAATCCATAAAACTTTCCAGATTGTAACAATGCAGAGGTATGTGATTTTTTAAGTCATCTGCTTTTCACTATTGAAAAAGTTCCCATGTCTCATCTCTGGCAAGAGCAGATTTGCTAAAGCTCGCTTAGTCAGGACATTGCAAAATCTATTCCTTCCCAGCATTTTTCTTTTCTGAGCAAAAACTTTGTCCCCCTTCTTCTTGCTTGCACTTGGACGTTGAAGGAGAGATGCCATTCTGAGGGCAGTGCTATTGGACAAGCTGTGTTGACACCGAAAAAATGCAACTGTTATCAGCACAACAGGCGGTCTGATGTAGCCAGAAGTGCTGCTGAGGAGGTGTCTCAGCAGTCACAGTCATGGCTGGGTGCAGTTTTGCCTTGTACTCAAACTGATACTTACTTCATGGTGGAGTTACACTGCTCACAACCTTGAAGTCTTCTGGAAGCACTGACTTGCTAGATACATCAGGAAGACTCACAGAAGCCTAGGGAGATGGTGAACTTGAAAGTGCAAACTTCTGTTGTTTCCTAAGAAGCAGGTCCCAGGAAATCAAAGCATTTAAGTGATCAGACCTTGGACCTTGTTGAACCAGAAGAGGTCCTGGTGTTACCACTGCAAACCCCTTGCAAGTCAGCTGTGCAGAGATGCTAGTCTGAGAGTTAAACCACTGAGAAGTGCTACTGAAGAAGGTTACAACTCAGCTTTGAATTCCAATGACATCTCTTTGGATAATGGGCAAAAAAAATAGGCTTCTGAGGCAAAATGATTAAAGCAAAAAAAGAAACTATAAGTTTTCTGAATCACTAAGCTATACAAGTCTATTAAAGTGTAAGACATGCACAGGCCAAGGGGCAATGTATGACAGACCCTGGGACAGGTACAGGAATAACTCATGAGAGTTTTGGCTACTCTCAGAGTCTGTATCTCTCAATTTTTGTGTTTGAGGCTTTTTTCTGAAGTGACCCATGCACCAGAGGAGTCATGGCTAGGTGTGATTTCTAGTTCTACAAACAGCTTTGAGTGGAGAGACCATTTCTTTTCAAGCCCACCAACTTCTTTTGAGAAGCCTACAACTTCCTTTCTCCTAGAAAAGTGCCTTCAGCTCTTAACAATCTGGTCTGGATGCTTCTGCTCATGCCAAAGCCTATATGTGACTAAAATTAGAGTACTCCAGCTTTTCCAAATAAGTTGCAAATTGTCCTTCAGCTCTCCTGAAGACAAGGAACGCTAGCAGGGAAAGAGACTTTGTCCTGAACACGACTGCTCCACGAAAGCTGTGCCAAGGGTAATTTATACACAGACACTTCTCATGGGTGGCATAATTATTATCTGCAGGGTCTTAGGTTTTATTGTACCAGTCCACCATTTTTTCTTTTATTTTTTCTTTTTTTTTAGTGTTCTTGTGTCATAATTATGCCCCCAAATGATATGAGGTAGCAACCATATCCAATGTCAGAAGTTTTGAGATACCAGAAAAACCAAGACAGGAGAAGTCTTGGGGATTTCTAAAATTCCAGAAAAGTTTCATTACATTTAGGTGACCAGAGAAATGCTCTCTTATTTTCACCAAGTTTGTGTAGTTTTTCTGAGAGTCTGTAAAAGCCCCAAATGGACTTTCTGCCATGGCAGAGCACTACAAACCTCTGCACATCTATAAAGCTGGACATTTGGACAGTTCTGCAGAGCCTGGGTTATTCTGGTGGAAATTCCCTCCTTGCTGATTATGCTTCTCTGAATGTTGTGAGTTTTTTTTTCAAGGAAGCAGCAAGTTAGAATTTAGATGCAACCAAGATGATTAGAGAGATCTGTCAAAAGTGAACTCTGTATCCTGTAATCTGTTGCGTACATAGTTATTTCTACTGCCTCAGGCCCAGTACTACAGGCTTTCCCCTATCTTCTCCATTTGTCATTACTTGCAGAGGACTTTTCCTTGCATTGAAGGCAGAGGAATGTCTACCTAAGGAACTGGTCACTCCAGCAAGACTCATGTTAGCAACTTCCAATACAGAAGAACTCAACAGCCACACTTGGTGAAAACAAAGCCAGTCTGGTCTCCCTCTGACCACTCCGAGCAGTTGCCTAAGGAAAGAGAGCATGAAAGAGGAGTGATTCTTCTCCTACACACCCTTGCATCTTCTGGGATCTGTTGTCTCAGGTAAGACAAACCTTTGAGGAATCAGACCAAGGAAGACAAAATTAATGGAATCGTCTGCCAGTCCACGTATTTCCATACTGTTGATTTCTCAATCATGGTATGAGCTGACATCCTACAGGCTGTTCAGCAGCTGTAAATTCCTGTCATTACTGACTTAAATTCAGACTCTTATTTGTGGTTTGATATGGTTCATATGAGTTAGTGACCATAATCCTGGTGATGAATTGTGTTCTGTTGGATTCAATGCTTGTGTTGACAGTACTGCTCTTTTCCAAGAAATGAACAATATCTATATATTAATTTGCTTTGAGGTATTAGTCCACAGCTAATAATTTTGCCCTCCCTAGGCTTTTGTTTTCTTTAGTTTAAAGATTGCTTGGTACTCTTGTTCTGGTTTTGGCCAGACTCCAGCAAAACAAAGTCTAGAAATCACACTCAAATTAAAACAGTCTTTACTGAGAGCTATCTAGCTCTGGAGCATATCTGTGTTTTCAACTCTGAACTTCCTTCCTAAGGCTATTATATGTTTTAATGAAACAGAACATGATTTCTTCAGCATTTTTTTTCTCTTCATGAACCGCAAAGATAAGGTCTGTCGCATATGTTGGGTATCAGAGAAGCACTCAAACAGTTAAGGGAAAACNTCTCTGAGCATAGCTATGGTTTATGTAAGGCATTTTTGATAAGTAAAATTCACACTCAGAAAGTTACTGTCTCTTCCTCTATTTCTATAAGCACTATATCTCTGCTTAACACCCAAGGCGCGAGTCTGTCCAGCCTGGGAAAAGATATCCCAGAAGAAGAGAGAGTGACCGAATTAGATAGAACCAGCCTTCAGGGAGTCCTACAACAATCAAATTTAAGAATAATACACTATTTAAAGCTTTGGTGCCATTTGTTAGGCTTAAAAGATGGTCTATCTGGACTCGGGTAGGTGCAGAATACTCAGATACGTGTGCAATTCCTCTGCTGATCTGCTTAGTTATCCACAGCGAGTGGAAGAAAAAAAAGTTACAGATTTTTTTTATTTTTAGCAGAAAAATTCCAGTTCACTGGAAGCAAAACCTTGGCCAGTCTGTTACCAGGGACCTAGTGTATGCATAAGTGGTAACTTTGTAAATCAGTTTTTCACATGTTCCAGGTACAAGAAGCTTCTCATGGCCCATGGATGCCAGAGGGCTTCAGAAGTAATTATTTATACTTTTAGATATTTTATCTTTGTAAATAAAACTCTTCACAGACTTAATTGTGAGCTGTTTCTGTCTATGGGATGTCTCTACAGAGGTTTTGATTTTAAGTTAGAAGGGTGACCATCTGAAAATAAGATATGACTTGTTCCTATGCCACCTGATCTAGGTGAACTTGCTTCCGCAAGTTGGTTGGACTAGATGATCTCTAAAGGTCCCTTCCAACCCCTACCATTCTATGATTCTATGAGACTGTGGCTGGAGGGAGACAGGGTATTGTTACAGAAGTATACTGTACAGTAAGTGTTGAAGTGGGTGAGCACAGTCAGGAAAGTGTTGCTCACTTCAGGAGAGGCTGCACTGTGAGCAAAGACACATTGGCTCGTGGGTAGCCCTCGAGAGTCCCCATGCACAGAGTATGAACAAAATTGGAATAGGTGTTAGTTATTTTGCAGTCTTGCAAAAGAGACACCAGGAAGACATAAATGACATGAGAGAACACATGAAATAGCACAATCTTTAGCCAGAAAAGTGAATACTTCAGCCAGCTGTAGCTCAGGTCTCATTTTGACTGCTAGAATGTGCTATGGGTGATGCTGCCCGAATGAGGTTCTTTTGCTGTTTACAATTCTGATGAGTCTGATATTTGATGTGTTCATGATGCACGTGGTACAGAGAATGGGTAAGTCAATGAAATCACTCAGATGTATTAGCAGCTCCCAAAGCAAGGGAGATCCCACCCCAGAGGGTATTTTTATGACTCCTCCTTGTTTGCTGGACTGATTTTAATTGATTATTTTAAATGATCATCACAGTGCACCAACAAATAAGAAAATCCTTCCCTCACTAATCTTAAAGCCTGGAATCATAGGAGACTTTAGCCTTTTCCTTACTGGGATTTGATCTTTTTTTCCCTTTCTTTCTCTATCATAAGTTCCATTATACTCATCAGAAAATATTCAGGGTGTGAGATCAATCAACAGTCATACTTGAGGTGTGTAACTAAAATACAACAACTAAAATATGACAACTAGGTGGATCTCACTTACTCTGATGCCCATCATGTGCCTGTCTCCTGTGATCTGGCTGTTTCTCTGATTTGGCTGCTCTGGCAGTGGACTCTTGATCTTCTGTTCCCCAGGACTGAGGTTCACAACAATTTTCCCCACAGGCAGTGGAGCAATCTCCAGTGTCTTGGTACAAGGAATAGATTCTGGGAGCAAGCAACCAAACTCACCTCTGGAGGGAATCTAGTCCCATAAGAAAAAATGGAGGAGTTACAAGCAGACTGCAGTGCTCATGACTAGACATGTGGAGGAGGAAGATATTCAGAGACAAGCTTGGACAAATATTATTAGACATAAGTGCCTTGGACATGCCTAGATGTTCAAAAGCAGTCAAAAAGTTTGAGAAACAATGGCAAATGCTTCTTTGGGGTTCTAAATATGAACAATTCCCCTTTCTTTTAATGAAAGGGAGTATTTAAAGGAATATTCTATTTTCTGTAATATTTGGTTAAGCTGTAGTCAGCTACGTAATTATTGTCAAAATAGGCCATGGATACAAATTCTCTAGCATCTGGGCACTTTTAGCTCAAGGAATTTTATTTCATCTTTCAATGGGATTTTTTAGCAAATTATGTATTCCCCTATATTCAGTAGTGAAGACTTTCTACTTTTCCATTCACATAAGATGCTCCAAATGAGATCATGAAGTTTTTAATCTAAGCCTTTTTTTTTTCTTCTTCTCTTCTAGACACATATGTTCCCTTTCCTAAAACATGCTGCTTCTGAATAACTTATGCCAACTCATCTTCTTGCCAAAATGAAGACAGCAGAGCTTATTTTAAGACTTTCAGTGTTTTTTTTTTTAAAAAAAGCCTTGAATCTTGCATTGTGGCTGTAGGAAAATGTGTATTGTAGCATGTAAATGCATGTGGGGCCTTCTTTTCTACAAAGCTGGGCTTAAATCAAGTGTTAACTCAGCCCTCAGTTGCACCAATTTTCCCACGAGGTACTGTTTCACCTGTTTCACTCACTCATCCTGAGAGCACTGGAACAGGTATCTTGGAGTCCTTGTCTGGTGCTTGCTCCTTAAGGTACCTTCATGAACGTGTCCCAGGCTGCTCTGCTGTGGGAGGGGAGGGTGCTGTGGCCAGCTTGTCAGCCCTGTTGTGTCCCCCTGCCCCCATGGCTGCCACAACACATGACAAGGATTTCATGGGTGACATGGTTCTAGAGACTAATGCCATCAGAGAGAAACCTGGCACAATGAGTGGTTTCTCTGAGTCTATGCTAAAATCTCCTAAACCTGAAGAAAATCACTGCAGTAGTTTTAGAGGATCTCACTAGAGCGCAGTCCTGCCCTTTGGCTGCACACCTTCACACTGTCAAGGCAAAGCTAACTCTCTTCTCTGCCTTCCTCATGGCAGAGGACAATAAGCTGCCTGTTCCCTGCCACATGTGCCTGGGGAATGGGGCAGAGGAGCAGATGTTGTATCTGCAATGCCGAGGACCTCCCTCCTACATGAAAACGGTTGGGATGTCTGCTGCCCTGGAAGAAAACAAGAATGAGGGCCCTCAGGGGTGTCTGCAGATCGGCGTGGCTGGCATGGAGGCAGTGTGCCCAGCAGCTTGTGGGTGCAGTGGACTTGCCAGCTGTAAAGTGCTTTTTGGCTTCCTGATGGTCTCTCTTTATCCCCACAGCTCTGCCAAATAGCCATCTGGGCATGCCGGGCATCTTGCTGCCTGATTTCACTGACTCCTAGGGAGTCCTGCAGATGGATTTGCCCTTGGCAGATGGATGAGTAGACACCTATAGTATCCTCAGCCCCTCTGGAGGGCTGTCTCTGCCCCAAGGAAATCCCTTGGCAATGGTAGATCTGAGTAACGAGGATGTGGAAGCTGAGAAGGGATCCTAACAGTGATTTGTTGTTCTTTTGCTGTGGAGTAGGCTGTCACAGCCACAACTGTACATGCTGCAGTGATGGAGACTTTTGAGGAGATGTGTGGTGAGCCCTGGGGGATCTACTGCTCATTGTTTGAGCTGTAAATTCTGTAGAGAGTCTCAGGGCTGACACTGTCAAGTCACTTTTTGGTCCTTCTGGCCTTTAAAAGCCAGATCACCACAGCCTGTCCTTCTCTATGTTATCTGCCTCAGACTTATCTCATATGGACATCTTTGCAGCCTGACAGAGGGATTCCAGGTGTCCTCACCGATGTCAGAGGTCTAAATGAATGTAACCCTGGGATGGGGCTGTACTTTATTTCTCTAGGACAGCAGAGAAAGTGCAGCTTGTTCTGAGCTTATCTGTCCAGATGTATAGACATCACCTCAGTGTTTAAATTTGCACCTAATCTGAATTGGCTTCAGTGAATGAGGGTTGCTCTAGCTAAAGGCTCTGCACCTTGTGTCCTGTCTCCAGAGTATGATGCCAGCTGTTTGCCATGAGCCCTGGCAAACAGCAAGGGCTGG
This sequence comes from Urocolius indicus, assembly GCA_013401255.1. Lineage (NCBI taxonomy): Eukaryota > Metazoa > Chordata > Aves > Coliiformes > Coliidae > Urocolius > Urocolius indicus. The sequence goes on from WBNH01007109.1 coordinate 123,991, forward strand.
CTCATATCCTATATTCCTTTGCCTCCCAGCCTCTGAGATAGGCAGTCCCCACAGTGCTTGGAAGGGTGTTCCATCTGTCTGAGATCATGTCTTGCCAGCAGCTTTTATGCAAGGCCTCCATGGCTGCTTTCATTTGGCAACATAAAAAGGGGTTTGCAGCAGTCAGCAGTTAGGTATTTCTGCATTTGAAAACACCTATCTGTTCTCTAGGGTGAGTGCTTGTGCTTAGATGTGTTATACTCTTACTGCCTACAGACCACAGATGTTGACCTCATCTGGATTCAGCTGCTGTGTGGGCAGCAGATCCACATGTCCAAGGGCCACCAGGTAGCTCACAGAGCAAGCAGACAGGGAACAACCTGAGAGGAGACAATGGGATCTAGTTTGGGATTCAGAAGAGCTGAGAGCTGGACCCTAACCCTTTGGCTGCAGAACAGTTTCCCTCTTCCCTCATTTGGTAGCACCTGCAAGGATGTTGGGCAGAATGTGCAGGCATATGCGTGTCCTTCCTGTCACAGCCTTCTTGCTGGCAAGCCTGACTTAAAGACCTGTCTTTTTCTCCCTGGGAAGGGTACAAGAGCACCCTCTTTCCAAGTAGGGTGGTGAAAGGGTGGGCAGGTCCCAGCACTTCTCCAAGTCTTCATCACCAAAAGTGAGAAGCACAGGAAGGAGTTATTGTTGTGTCTGAAGATGGTTTTGGTAAGTGGCAGCCCAGAACAACCCCCCAGTGGGACAATGACCAAGGGAAAAGGGAGAAAGAGGAGGCTAAAGGAAATTGATGGAGAAATTGATGGGAGAAAGTGATGTGAAAGAAGAGGCATTTGACAAGGCTAGAGAGGAAAAGAGAACTCAAGGGTCTTAAAACCAGAGGCAAACAGACGTGCAAAAAAAGTCCTGGAGGCTACAGAACTCTGCTAGTCTATATTCAAATGGTCTCATGCATGGTCCATTCCTCCAGCCACAATAAATACTTTTTTGTGAAGGAATTGTTGAGTGGATGGCAAGTGCAATTGCAACACCTCTGACCTTGAATAGCAAGATGATATGATGAGGTGATCAGTGCTGTGACTGCCATGGACAGGAAACTTTTCTGAAAAATGTGATCAAGTTGCCTCTGGCCAACATGGAGTTTGTCAGCTAATGCAAGCAAAGACTGAAAGAGCTAAAATGTCAGCTCCACACCTAAAGAGTCAAAGACCAAAGCAGAAATCCTCCATGTGGACATGGTCAAGACATGAAATTTCTGTAAGTTTTCTACTCTATTTGTAACCTTCCATGCTGCAGAGGGAAGCATTCAAATGGTTACATCTCATAACTTCTTAACAGGTTTATTTAACTTTGGTGCTAGAGCTCAAATAAATGTGTAGGAGGATGGGAGTTTTGACTCATAGCAGAAGCCTGCAGGAGACTATGGCTGTGCAGAAGTGCCCTCAACTCTCCCAAGAGAGGCAGAAATTTCTGGAACCGAAACAGGCTTTTGAGCTCAATGGTCCCATAGAGGCTGCCTGAGGGGATCTCCCAGGGCAGAAAGGTAAAGAAAAGTCTCAAAGTGACTCCTTGTTAATTTTAATTTCAGAAAAGTCAGCATGAATTTTTTGTACTTTCTAAACCAACACCTCCTTTATGCAGGAAATTATCAAATTCTAAGTCTTAGTCATTCCACTTAGGAAAGAAAACTTAAAAGCTTTTTTGAATTTCTTACAAAATGGAAATCTCAGTCCTCATGCTATAAGACTTCTCTTAAAAGTAATGTGCTTGTATACTAAAAGCATTTTGGAATTGTTTAAGGATGGTTGACAAGATCCCTGTCTTGGTGAGACATCTTTGTTATCACATTCCAGTCTAAATGCTCTTAAGCTTCTATGCTTCATCAATGAGAAGCTTTCTTTAGAATAGCAGTGCATGATATTGCTATGGCTATTTGTCCTGTGAATTTCTCCAAGCAGAGGTAATGTATAATCACTGAATAATGAGCCATTTCTCTTGGCCCTGAGAGCAAGTATCTCAGTTAGGTGGTTTGTCTGTACAGTCTGTATTATTTCCTCTCTCAACTTGTATGACAACTTCTCTATTGGCCTTGAAACAGACAAAAATCTTACCAAGGGCAACTTTAGGATATGCTATAACATTCTTCTTTCCTGAACTACACATTTTTGACTACATACTTCAATGTTCTGAATCAAATTAATATGCTCCCATTAAATTACTCCAGAGCATTTTTATATAATGAAAGTGGAAGATAAAGACTCTATCTCAATCATGATTTTTTTTTCCAAATTACTTTTCCAGCCCATACTACATACTGCATAACAGAATTGCAAATTATTTTGCTTGTTTCTACTGTTTCAGTGGGTTTTTTGGCAATAAACTGTATCAAGGGCAGTGAAAGAACTGTTTTAGGACCAGACTCATCAGGGACTTAAAGAGCTCCAAATAACGTAGGAAATTATGCATGTAGACATGCTGAGATGGATTTGCTATGGAAGTTTCTGCACTTGACTACTGTGTAGATTTCTTCCTATGGTGGGATGAGAATTCTCATTCTCTGTGCTCTCAGACAAGTTGAGGCAATCTGCTAGTGCCCTGTTTGCTTGGGTTCTGTGGGCCCTGGGATCATGAACATGGTCGTGGGACTTGGGGATGCTTCTGTGCTACATGCAGCGTCTGTTACAAGTCAAAATGGAAACACGGAGCCAGCTAACAAAATCTGACACAGGACCTTTGAGCCCCAGGAAGGTGTGGTGGCAGCTCATGTGTGTTGTGCATGGCTGTCTGGCTCTGCACTTGGTTCTGTGAAAAGGGATATCCAGACCTTTGACAAAACCTTAACCCTTCAAGAAAATTTTTAATTGGTGAAAAGTAAGTAGCTATTTTTATGAAACTGTGTGTGCATACCTAATTTTTTTGAAATTACAAAAAAAACAGGGAACTCCAGGATCTTTTTGATGCTTTGGTTGTATTAATAATTCTTCTTCTGTTTTTCTGTTTTGGAAATATATATTGTCTGTGCCATAGCATCTGGCATGCTATTTTCACAGTGAAATAAGGACTATAAAGGACCTTATTTCCCTTAGGAATGCACGTGCTAATGAAATCTGTAGTATTACAGCTGATATGAGTCAGATCCATACTTCTTCACTTTGAATGGCTTCAACTGTCAGGGTCTGGATCAATTTGAAGTATTCAAAAACCAGATGTAGCTCCTTGGAAGCTATAAAAGGTGAGGAAAAATATGATATATACCTATAGAACAAGCCATAAACTGAATTTAGTTTGCCAGCTGTCATATATTTTTCAAACTGGTTTCAAAGCACTGTATGGTACATTCGGCCTTCTCCTTGGTCCTTTTTAAATGCCGTGTCATGAGTTTATCCTCCTTCAATAGCAATACTATGTTCTGATCATCATGGTCTTCAGGATGTATTGTTCATTTAAGTTCTTATTCTTCTTAGAGTTACATACAACTGGCAGCAGAACCTTTTCTGGGTGTTACTAGACAAGATGTTGTGGTTTATCTAGTAGCACTTAGCAGCCTTCTAAAGTGTGTTCATAATTTCTCACAAGCCCGAGGATTTGAGTTTTTAACTGTAACTATGGTGGAGAAAGTGTTCACAGCTCTCTGGGGAAATAAAAACTCTGTTAGTGGAGCTTGACTGGCAATTGTTCTAGAGTCACATCTAACCACATGTGCTGGTTTAGCCCTGGGTGGGTGGCAGGTGCCAAACCAAGTCATTCTAACACTCCCCTTCCTAAACTGGACAGGAGAGAGAGAAATATAACAAGAGATTTGTGAATCGAGATAAGGACAGGGAGATCACTCAGTAATTAGCATCATGGGCAAAACAGACTCAACTTGTGGAGAAATGTTTTCATTTATTAATGAACAATCAGAATAGGGAGACAAAAAATAAAACCAAACACCTCCCCCCATCCCTCCCTCTTCCCAGAACTCTCCTTCCTTCCCCTGCAGCAGAGCAGGGGATGGGGGATGAGGGTTGCGGTCAGTTCATTACAGATGGACTTTGCCGCTGCTCCTTCTCAGAGGGAGGCTCCTCACACTTCCCACTGCTACACTGTGGGCTCTCTCCCCGTGGGAGACAGTCCTCCATAAGTTGACTGAAATGACAACTTGTGCTTTTACTCGCATATGTTCTCTTATAGCCCTCAGTTATGTCATCTAAAAGTGTACAAGAACAGTTTTGATGTTATATCGAAAGCAATATGCTAGACTTCACATTGCAGACCTACAAACATAGTATGACTAGAGTTGTTCTTTTCTGGGGATACAGGGGAAAGAAGATGTGGTAGAGATGCAGAAAAAAGGAGAGAAGGTTTTGAGACATACCTGGTGCCAGAGCTTGTCTTGGATCTATACTGCTCGACTATATGCTGGACCTGCTTTAATGCACATCTATAACTACTGTGCTGCTTCTGTTTTCTAAAGGTCAGTTGTACTTTGAGATGACAGGAAATATCTCATGGGGCTTAGCAAGCAAAGCTTAATCTTGTGTTTTGTCTCCTTAATCTTAGCAGACACTGGCAGAGAGAAAGATGGTCATAATCTGTAACTCTTGAGAAGGCTGTCTCCCTGTCTTTACAGCCAATGACATTCAGATGGGATGTCAAAATGCATACAGGTCCCATGGAGATTTTGTATCTAATGTTAACAAGCATGTCATGCTAATTTAATGCAAAACAGCCTTCTCAACGACTCATTACTGCTTAAACAGTGCTGACGTGATTATATTATATGAAATATTTGATCTTCTGACAGTATGGCTTTTATTATATCTTTCTGTGTTATATTCTGGGATTATTCTTGGCTTTGCAAAAGACAAGGTAATATTTCTTAAGCTGCAAACATCTGTAAGTGAGCTTTGACTCCCTCAGGACTGGTTCTCTTCAAGCTGTCTGCCTGAGTTTCACTCCTTTAGGAGAGGGAGATGTCTGTTTAATACCTTTCCATTCCTACCTTCCTTGTGGCTTCTGGATGGGACTTCTGGCTCTGATATCTGTAACTGCTGGATGTCATCATAGGACGTGGCACTTGTAAAATGAAGGGCACTTTCATTTTGAGTATTTGTAAGGATAAACTGTAATGTGAGGAACTTAATAGAAAAGTTAATTCTGGCGCAGAGTTCTTTTAGAGACTCCTGCAAACATCTTGTACAGATCCATAAAAAACTGAAATTGCAGATCTCTATTCACTTTCCTGGGGCAAAGCAGAATCACAGTATTTATCTGCTTAGTCACAGAAGCCAAAGCACTCCATGTGCTTGGAGTGTATGGCATGGTAAGCAGGTACAGAAGTATGGTAAGAAGAAAGCAAAGTTTTTAATTTGTCAATATCTTGATTGATCGATTGCTACAAAGAGGAGGAACTAAACTGGTGAACCACATAAAATATGCAATGTTATGAAACAAATGTTGAGGAACTGATTAAATGAACATATCCTTTGTACTTACGGCAGCTTAAGCATCATGTCTGAGAGCTGTAGATGGTCAACCATAGGTCACTTGCCCTGTGAGAAGAAACTCACAGACTAGGGCTTGTTTCACATGGAAAGGAGAGTTTCACAGGGAGTCAGCTACAGCATGGGAGGTTATCTGAATGAATACAAGGAATCCCATGAGGACAGTAAAGGATTGGAGTGGACAGACTCCATCCTCAGAGATTTTTGAAGTCCTGACTGAATCAGGCCCTGAGTAGTCTGTTCTCAAGCAGATACAGCTGTGAGATCAGGAGGCTGGAATAGAGATCTCCCGTGGTCCCTTCCAATGAGAGCTACTAAATGATCACATTCCAGATGTGATTGCACAAGGGCAGAATAGATATTGTTGACTCTGTTGGTTCATTATTGACATAGTTACCCCTACTTAAAAAAAAAATAAAAGTAAGAAACCATCATAAAGCAGTGATGATTCTGGCTCTAGGCATATTATCAATTTGATTAAGGTATTTGGAAATTGCATGCAATATCTCTCCCCAAATAGTCATGTAACAATGCTGGAAAACAAGAGATATAAAAGCAGCTGATATCCTGATGGCAGCTCACTTAGTCTGAATTTACCTGACTTTTATCATAGGAAGTAACATAACACAGTAAATCTTCATCGAATTTTCAGTGTGTCTTTTTTTCCCCCACATTTCTTGTGGATCTTGTTTTGCCCTCAGTTCAGTGTCATTAGCTGGAGTTCACGTGCTTCATGTGAAAGTGTTAATTTCTATGCTGTGCATGCTGACTTGAATCTCAGTCTTTATATCTTGTTCTTGCTTGCAATTGAAACCAAAGTAGTCTTTGTAACTCATCTCATCAGCGAAGGATCTGCTTGCTTGAAATTCATATGGACTTTTAGGCTGTCATAAAATATACAGTGTCTGCTTTCCCAAGTTTTATAAACACTTATTTTGCTTGATTGTACTAACTTCAATACTATGGACATAGAAAATCTCATTCTCACTATATTTGCTTGCCAGAGGAAAGAAAATTGCTTGCAGAACAATTGTCTGAGTCCCTTGTATGAAGTATCCTTTCTTCTGTGAATCCCAGGTTTATATTTGCAACTTGTTTTCCTTTCCCTTGAAGGGTTTGTTTAAAAACAGAACACACACACACAAGCTCCCAACCTCTAGCGAATTTATGTATGTATTTCATAAGCTTAAATGATCTGACACTTTATCTGTGTTTGGGTTATGGCTGTAAACAAATTCCTGACTTAAATTTTCACATTGCCATTGGAAAGATAGCCAGCTGCTAAATAGACTTTTGCTGTCTCCATCTGCCTGGGAAGAGGAACCTGATTTTACTACTCCCTTTTCTTCACCTTTGATATATTTCTTCTTCACTACTCCAGTTTTCTAGCTCCACTTACCTACAGGAAGCTATTCTCTACTGTTGTCCTCAAGATAAAGAGATTAAAAAAAGATATAACACAAGGTATTCAGATTTTATTCCTTCTTCTCTCTATACTTTCTCAAGGACTGCCATCAAATGCTTGTCTGTAGTCCCAGGTCCCTAGCAAACCAGATGCTTAGAAAAGTAGCAGGGGAGTTCAAGGTCCGTGTGAGTCCAAGGCTTTGATGGGCATGGACAAGTCTACCCTGGCATTGCTCATTCAAATTTAAGGCACTGTCCGCTTCTGTTTAACAATGCTGCTGATGGGCACTTGAAGTTATCTGAAGTAAAGAGTGCAGGTGATGCAACACTTGACAGTGGGAAATACCCAAATACAGCTTGCTGTTCCTCCCTCAAAAGTCCTTAGATGCACAGGGAGCTGCTTCCCTGCAGAGTGGCCAGTGCACGTGTCAGAGAGGGCCAGTCTCCCCTCTTGTCTCTTGTGTGGGTAGAAAAGCAGATTCTTAGGTTTCCTCCAGGTCAAGGATAGGAAAAATAGCTTTGTAGTTTGAATATAATACTTCCCCAAGGAATAACAAATGACCTCTGGCCCTAATGAATTTGCAGTTCCTACTGTAAAGTGATTATCCAAAACAGTGCTGGAAAACTCTGGGAACTTGGGGCAGAAACTGCAGGCTAGTAAACAGGACTGAGTAATATGGTAACATGGAAAGGAAAGGACAGTGCGTTACAACTACAGACTTTGTTTTACCCTTCTTTCTACCCTTCCCTCCTGCCTGCAGACTACTCAGTGCCCGCGAGGCTGAAATAATGATAGAAAGGGTAGTGTTTATTTCAAATCTTGCCTGGAGCAATACATGAGGAAATGAAAGGAATCTGATGTGCCTAGCTTTAGTCCTTAACGTCTGCACTACTTGATCAGCTTTAGCTGTTAGGGCTGAAGTTGAGAGGCATATGAACTAGACAGCACTATCCTCTTAAGCTGGTGGGGAAGCCCATGCTGAGACACATCATGTCTCTCAGTGTAGATATGCAGAGGTACCTGTCTCCTGCTTAACTGGAAATGTATAGACTAGAGATGTCTTCCCAAGGATGTTCTGTCTTTTCTGAGGAAGAGATCTGGCTCTCAGTTTACAATGTGGGGAAATGTAAAATGTTGCCCATGTGAGGGTCAGGCTTTTGTTTTTCTCTGTACTGGTGCACTAGTCAAATCGGTGTTCTCTTGCTTTGGCTGGTCCCAAAGGGAATTAAATCTATCTGTCTCCCACCCCAAAGTGAAGTGCTGCTCAAATGTCTTTCTACCTTGGACTGGTTTGCAAGGAGTTTTAGGCAGAAGATAAATGTCTCTTTAAGTCAGACAGCTAATGGATTTAGTCACTTCTGCAATTTTGCAGTGATTTTTAGACAGACCAGAGTGTCATTTAGGATGTCAGCAGTGGTAACTAAAGTGCATCCCGTGTTAAACATTTTCAGGTGTTCTGAATCTTTCCCCATAAGCTTAAAATGGTGGGTGCTACTGTTGTCTTTGGCAGCAGCTAATCTATAAGTTTGTCAGCTATATTTTGAGTTTGATATAGTTAAGTTGCTACCGCTTCCTCTGGATTGGTGAATTTAATTTATAGTCAGCTTCAACAGCTTTAGTGCAAAGACAAAGAATGAACTCTGTGCTTAAAGAAAGAGCAAACAGCAACTATTAACAGGCTGCATTAAGTCTTGAAGTCATCAACAAATGTCATACATAAGAACTGAACTGTATCCTGTATAATTAACCTTAATTGAAACTTTACCAGCTTCATCATTAGCAGGGAAAGTTAAATACAGCTTCTTAAATCTATTCTTGCCAGTCAAAAATGTGATCAACCTGCCAGACAGCAGTATCAAATGATAAACTGCATAACTCTCCTTCCTCCTGTGTTCCTGCTGTGACTAGACCATTAATGATAACTACCTAATTCTACCAAGGGGGATTTAGTTGTCAGCAAACAATCCTGTGCATAGAGTTAAGGCCAGAAATTTAAAATACAAATGTAGGGCTAATTTATCTACTTCTTTTTCTGTCTGTCCTGCAAACCTCAAATTCCAGGCAGCAAAAGTTTGTGTGAATAGAAACCAAGTAAGAACCCTGGCATTTGTCCTATTACAATAAAAATCTAGAGAGTAGCCCACTGATGCTTGTTGTAGTCTACCACAATTGTTTTTCCTATCCATTCTGTTGTAGTAGGAGAGAACTGCGAATGCTTAGAACTGAAGACCGCTTCAATAAATCTGCAGGTAGTAGTGTATCATTCCTCTAAGTCCTCCAAGGGTTTAACATTACAGAATTGGCTGGCTTGGACCTATCTGGTCCTCTTCCATCTCCTTGTTTAACACAGCTGTGAGTCTGTCCCTGTTTATTCTGCTTCTCCTTGTTTCCATGCTGTTCTGAGTATGCAGAAGAACTCTTCAATATGTGGAGTTTTTTTCCATTTACAGTTGAATTTACCCATGTTTGTACTGTGTTGGAACTTCAAGTATGCTTTGCTCTTGTCATATATTCAGAGCACTCGCATCACCCAGCATCCTTCAGTGACAGCCACTACCTCTTGCTTTGTCTTATTACTTGTTGCCACTTGTTGAGTTCAGTCTCACAGCTTGTTACGGTTGTATAAACTAGAGCTTTAGCAGTGACCCCGAGAGCAGTAAGTAGGTCCTTTCCAGAATTGCCTGCTAGCCCCGAGTAGTGTAGGTCAAGGATAGTGACAGCCTGAGAGAGAGATTTAAGAGAGGCTGAGACCCTTTCTGGGTCTGAACTCAGGACCAGAAGCTCCTAGTAGCAAGTGGTCACTGGTGAGACCATATAGGTAAAATACCATATACACTTCTGTCCAAAATGTGGACCTAAACTTGAATTTGTCAGGCTCATGTACTCTTCCAGAGTGGTAGCATGGGTTGTAGTATAGGTCTGGGGTTTCTCTCAACAAGAGGTACTCCGGTATGTATTTGGTCACAAAAACTTGTCTGCTGAAAACTTAACCAAGACTTACTGATTTCCCTCTGACAAACTATTCTCTGAAATTAGAAACCAGAATGTTTCCAAGAGTAATGTCTACCTACTGTTAGAAAACCTAAATGGCTGAGCTGTTTTTTCATGACCAAAAATATTGACGTGACTTCTCTCATCCACACTTACTGATTCAATTGCTAAGATAGATACCTACTCAGTTTAAGAAAGATGCAATGTGCATGTAGCATGTGATTTTTTTTTTCACTTTGTTAGATTTCTAAACTTCTACATCTTCCTCTGAAATTTCTGCACAAGTTTCTCTGTGCCCAGTAGGAAGTCTGGTCTGGTTTGCTGCAAGAGCCTGTGACAATCTGCAGGACTGAAATTTTAAGGCATCGCTTCCAATATAAATTGCAATTTGTCGTAATTTATTGCTGGATAACTAGCAGGATCTATGGTGCCAAGTTTTCTTGTTAATGATATGAATGATCCAGATTTTGGGCTGTGTTCTAGATAATTTAAAGCAAATTAATTGATTATTAAAATAAGCCTCTTCTAAAGGAAGGAGCATATGGAACAAAAACTAGCTTAGAGTCTGTTTGTACTTTCTCTAAATTGCCACCAGGTGGCAGTGTTCTATCACATTTTAAAACTAGGACTTCAGTTTTTGTTGCCACTGAGACACTGTGCTGCTGCACTTTATTCCTTCCTATGCTGCCAACTATTTGGTAGCAGACATCTTAGTTAAGATTCTACTCAGATTTCCCCTACAGCCCCCTTCTATCAACTTCAGTTAATTTTGAAAGATTATCAACCTTTAAAAGCAAGCTGGAACAAAACTTCTTGCCTTGAATCTCTGCAGATGTGAAAAAGGAATACTTCTTCTGCCTAACAAAAACGAATTCAGATTTTAAAGGCTTGGACTTCATCATAAGCTGAATGTGTCTTGTATAAAATGTTTATGTCTAGAGTCTTAATGCTGCATTTTTTTAAGCCTGAGATCTATAATCTAGATAAGGTTTTAAAATATACATGACTTTATGTTGCTGTTTCATCCAGAAATTGAACATCACTGTCCAAATAATTACAGCACTACAGATATTATTTGAATCAATCTTGACAGGAGGCTGTCTTGAAGATGACCATCATAGGAAGAAAGAATGATGTTTCTAGATGCTTCTTGAAGTTATTGAGAATCCCAGCAGGAGATATTCAATTGACTTGCAGATACAAGCGCTGGTCCTGCTCTGTAGACACAGAGATCTCAGCCTTCTGAAATTGTATTAGCACAAATATTTATACACATGCTAGTGTTACTTAAATCATCAATCAACAAACAGGATATTTGCACCAAGTTGGGAAATAGTGCAGGTGCTGTTGGCTTTGTCTTGAAACAGGAACACAGATCAGATCGCAGTTATTGTCTGTCACTCATTGACTTGTAGTCAATGAAGTATCAAGGTGGTCCAGGAAAACACTGCCATGAAATGAGTGCTTCAGTTACAGTCAGCACTTACAGAGATGCAGATTTGAGAGCTGCATTAAGGTATTTGTAACACCTGCATTTGTAATCTTACAGGAATGTCAATATAACTCTCTAAAACAGCTCATTAGTGTTAATCACTAATTATCTCTCATGACGGATGTTAAGCAGTAACATATTCCAATCAATTTACCAATGAATTAATTCAATTGGTCAATTTGATTTCTTCCACCCATCCAAAAGGTCAGTCAATTCTCTTAAAAAAATGAGCAATGTCTTAGATGACCTCTAGAATTTTCTTCCATCTTTACTTTTATCTACCATTATGACAATTTGATTGAGCAGTAAAATGTATTGCAGTAAAAGGTTAACAGCAAGAATTACTGGAAAGCCAAGGTGCTAAGAATTCTAGTCAACCATACAAATATAAATATTTCTACTAACCTGCCAATGAAACACCATTGCTATGATTTTTTTCTCTCTATAGAGCACGCATGTTCTTAAATTTTTCAGACCACCTGTCTAAAGTAGCATACTGAAACCTACAGTAAGCCCATTCTGAAAAGGATTAAAATTCTGAGTCATAAACTATAGTGCTCTAGTGCTCTTTAGTACTGTAAGTGTGCTTACCTTTTATTTCTAAAGTGGTAGATTACCGGCATTAATTTTTAATGTCACTTCCATACTAGCCTATTGGCTGATGTCTACAGAAATTTATAGAGACAGGCTTGATATGTCTGGGTGATGGTAGAATGAAATACTCAATTCCCTTGGCACCTTCCTTCCTTCTTTGAGACCTAATTTATAGCAGGTTTCTGTTTCAGCTGAAAAGGCAATGGATTATTTTTGAATGTTTTTCAGAGAATCAAATAGCTTAAAGTCAATCATAAATGAGTCAAAAAAGGCTAACGTGAAGCCTGTGTATAAAGCATATTTTTATTAACAGAGCTCTCTACCCCTTAGAGTACAAACCATCTAATGATGCCTGCAATATCAATTTGCACTGTCAAAGAAAAGTGGTTGGAATAGCACTCAGGCGTTCATTTACTTCTTATAATCCCATCTTTAACAACCACCTAAACTAAAAATAATTCAGTTCAGTAAATGAGTCATGAACATTAGAGGAAATGGATGACTTTTCCACAGTGAAAGTAAGCTCTCCATTTAGGGCATTCCTACTTTTCTGCCAGCATCTTTTCCACTTTATTTTACCTACAGCAAATTCCCCAATGACAAACAAACTTACAGATGGTTGCAGCTCTCCAGGGGTAAACCAGCCTGAAGCACTAAAGGCAAATCCTCTGATAATAGATGGCTGAAAAATACCAGGAGGTCTGTGAAGAACACTTTGTCTCAGCTGCCTAGAGCTGTCTAGCTAAGGTTTAGCTCTTAGGGATGTGCACATAGTAGCAGCGGACATGGTCTTTTGTTACCGGTTGTGTTGTTTTAATCCAGGGTAAACTGTTCTAAATCACGACAAAAAAGACTTAGCAGCCATACCAACAACTTTCTACACCCCTCCTGTCTAGCCTTTCTCTCTCATAGGTTTTCAAATTCTGTTGAAAGGAGCCATCACTGTGCAATGGTAAAAATTCATTGTTTGGCTGCTTTGGTTCCCTACACCTATCCTACCTCTTGCTTGTGTATCCTACATTTTAATCTGACCTAATCCTGCTGTCCTTTTTACTCTCTTTAAGTCCTTTTTGCTCTCCAAAACATGACATTTAGTTGGTCTTCTCTGTTATGAACAGCTTTAATTGGGTACACAAAAAAATGACCGGACAGCTTCTGTATCTATGTCCAGAAACTTCAGTAACAAAATTTAAGGAGCAGTTTTAGACCTAAGCCATATGGTTTTGAAACATAAAAGTGAAAAATACTTATTCTTGAATGAAGAAGGTGAATAAAACACAGATTTCTCTGGTCAAAACAAATCAGTTGTTCATACCTGCCTTCCTGCCTCTTGGCTTTGAGATGCCACCACTGTTTACTGAGATGGAAAGGGTGGACAGCTTTCTCTGACTCTCCCAGAGTGACTTACCAGTATAATGAGAGCTGACCTCAGGCAGTAGGAGAGTTTACAGTGAAAGGGCTACAATTTCTATTGAGGTTTTATAAACGGACTCTCTAGGCAGAGAAAAGACAGTCAAAGCTGCTAACTCATGTCTGATTGGGAATAATTAAAACATGTTCCTCAGTTTCCAGTCCATTTTTCTTTATAGCCAGTGCTTATGCCATGTCTCAGCAGAAGGATCTTAATTATCCCTTGCTATGCTTGAATTAATTTTGGTAGGTATGTGTTCTTCGAGGCACAAAGAACTCTTCAGTTTCCTGTTTATCTATGGTTCTCACCATTTAGAAATCAGGATTGAAATTAAAACCTTTATAGGATGACTGGCTATCCTGCTGCTGCATGAAGTCAGTCCTCTGGAGTATAGCCAGACAATATTTTTGGCAGTTTTCCTGGAGCAGCAAGAGGACTTGCTGACCCTGACATCTGGTGCACCTTATGAAATCCAGGCAATTAATCGTGATCCAAGGTAGAATCTCTCTAGTCTGTCTCAGAGTGGCTGTTTAGCAGAAACCTTGTGGTACTCATTAAGACCCTTCCAGATAATTTCCATCAGGTAATTCTCCTAGCCTTGATCAGCATTAGGTAATACGTTATCCTGAGCCTGTTCTAACATTCATCTGTGTGTTTTGGAAGGTAAACCAAGGATTAGTTACCAGGTGATATGACTGACTGTGAATGGGCCACATATATCTTTTTAGCAAAATCGTTTCTTGAACTCTGATGGTGGCAGATCTTGTTCTTGCTACAGATGAGCAAAGAATTAGAAGAGCCAATTTTGTGTCCTTGAGTGTGAATCTACGTCTCTAATGGAAGAAGAGAAACAAGCTGTTCAGGTAGATGTACAATGCTCTAACAAACCTCTTATTTTGAACAGACATGGCATGTTTTGGGCCATGCTCTGTTTTTTGCTTGCACTGACAGAGTTGCATGAAAGAGGCAGAGAAAAACGTTTGAAATGCCAAGGCATTTCTATTTCCACACAGTGAAATTCATGACCTAGTTTCACTGGAAGGAACTCCCACGCACCATGATGTTTCCTTTGATATCCTGCAAGGTAGGTATCTTTCTCTCCCACACATCATGGGATTCAGTATTATGTGATTTTCTACATTCTAATAAACAAGTTACTTTAGTGCAACTGCATCATTGAGATACCTATCTTTTTCACCCTGGTCTACCATGTCGCCTAAAAATAGACAGGAACCCACAGGAGAAAATTAGCCCTGGTATAGTGAACTCAGGTGAAGTTAAAGATAGCAGCTCATTAATGCTTGGATAGTGTAAATACAAACTTTTAAATAACACCTGAGTCCTTAATAAATGGAATCAGGACTAAGTGGAATGGATTATTCCACAGTTTGTGCTTTAACTAGCTGTCAATATCCAACAAATAAGCACAATTTGTTCTGGTCAGGTTTGGAGGTCTTGCAGTGCAGGTGCTTGCTTAAACGCAATTGCTACACTGGGAATCATGAAATCTCAGTTAACTTGTGCAAAAGCAACTCATCATGCAAGGAAAATCCCAGCTGGATTTTCCAGCATCTGAGATTAAATTGTTCTCGGTAAAAAGAAAAAAAAATGTGCTTGAAAAAAGTATTTAAATTTCCTGTCTATTTCAAATAGGTGTCATTTCACAATCCCATAGGTAATGGAAGGCGTATTTCTTGGCACTGTGGTTTTAGCAGTCAGGTGGGCTTTTAACTTTCTCTTGCAGGGAGTGAGCTGATGATTTAGGGAGGGTCCATGTGTAAAAGCCTGACACATTTGGATCTCGTTCAAAGAAATAAGATCTAAGAGTACCCAACACTTGGAAGAACCTTGCCCTGTTACTCTTGGATATATATTTTAGAACAACACAGAGTCCTTTTGGTCCATGCCCTCTTTGTATGGAAGAAACTGCTTAACATTTCTCTCCTATTACCACTTTCAGGCTGTGGTGTTCATTTGTTAATCCATTTACAAGTGACTTGGTTGAATGTAATACTAGTACTGTCACAGAAGACCACAGAAGTAGTCTATACTACTTTGAAAAAGTGGAGAAAATAGTTCTCACTTTCCTGTTTGTATGTAAAGTACTTCGGTCACATCTTGGTACATAAATTGTTTACTGTCAAGAACTGGGAGAACCATACCGACTGGAGAAGTTTTATAGTTATCCATGAAGATGTTCAAGCCCAAGTGAAAGCTGCAATTCTCAGTGAAAGAAAGTTGAACTGGAGGGCTGCAGGCTTGGCAGTTACTGCTTTTTTATTCTGAAGAAAAGCATCACACTCTGATTTTGCAAATGTCTCTTTCCCACCAAGGGCTTCAGAGGAGTGACTCCTGCCTTGCACTGGTACAAGGCAGAGCAGAATAGGACCTTTTATGAAAAATAAAACAGGATGTTCCCTGCAGTATAACTGCAGGACTCATTATACGTTCTGCTTTTAAGTGGTGTTGCAGACATTCATGCAATGCAGACAATACATCTTTGTCAAGGTGACAGGTCTCTCTTGGAAGGAAGATTTCTTCTCCTGCACGCTATGAATTACTCTATGTTCTGTATTTAATGTGTACAACACTGCCTGATTTCTTAAGCTTTGTAATTCCATCTGTACAATCTGTACATATTTTTGGAAGGCGGGATGCTGATGACAACTCTCCTGTGCTTTGCATATGCCAAAGAGGTGACTTTAAATCATCACCTCTTTACAAAGAAGGCAATTCTTGGTGCTCTGTCCTGTTGCAAGCCTCATACCAGCACTGCTTCTCTGAAAAAACTAATACTGTTGGGAGTCTGTCAGGCACTACATGGTTGCAGATGGATGGAAAATTTTCTCATAATTATAATGCAAGCAGAATATTGTCTTAGGGAAAAAACCCACCTGATATGCATTTGTCAAATATATGTGTAAGAGAAAGAAAAATAAAACCAGTGTTAGTTATATGCAAAACTAAGAGACAGCATCAGAAATGAGAGAAATTAAGGAGACTGTTTGAAGGATAAGCCTTTATTTCTACCTCTATATTTTGCATTGACAATTCTATTGACTACAGGGGTTTATTTATGAGTGAGAAAACCAGAATCTATCTGCAATTCTGCCTAAAAATACTTAGTTGCAAGTAGTAACTGCTCAGTAACAGTGGAGCAAATTGCTTGTCTGTTTTGTTTTATAAAGGTATCTCAATGGTGTGAAGCTGGTAGGAAAGTGCAGGGATAAAGGAATGGGAGCTAGAAAGGCAGAGGTCCATCCCTGCCAATGCCATTGACAAGTAGAGGACACAGAGACATAAACGTATATAAAGCTAGGATATAGTTCTCCTGTGGTTAGCTCAGATGATTCAAAAATCACCATTTATCTTACTACTTGTCAGTCAAGTACAAAATGAGGGCCATCTTTCTGGAAGTGCTCAGTCTCGCAGTCATTTTTTTCTTTCAACTTTTCTTTATCCACACTGCTCTTTCTCTGATGGAAGAGCTAACTTTTGGCTAAATCTGTTTCATTGGAGAATTACAGCTTCAATCTGTCATTTTTTTTCGAATCTACAGAACTTAAAGCATTTTTACAGAGCAAGTCAATATGGAAGCAGAACACAAGCATGTGGACGAGATGACTGTATGGCCGCTTTGTGTGACCAGAGGAAGGTGCGCCATGCACAGGAATACATTTGGTTCAGCCTCCTGGCATGTCACAAGCAAATGAGTAATGTTCAGGAAAGAAAAGTGCTAATGCATGAAGAAGCCAGACTGAAATACGTCTACATTACCATTTTAATGTCAGAGCATGCAAACTGCATCCCTTTGGGGACAGAGAAAGGGAAGGTGTGCACCAAGGGAGCACTTTTTGTGCAGCAGCCATTGGTGGCTGTCCTATCCATGCAGCTGGACTGCTAGAGCTTCTCTGAGGTGGTCCCTCTCCTTGAACTAAGGCTCATATGGATGTTGTGTCCTCAGCACCAGCTATTTTACTTTATGGACCTGCTTCTGCAGTGCAGCATTACTCATGTAAGCATAGTCCCAGTGAAGTCATAGGGCCCAAACCACAAGAAACATGTGGAACACAGGATGTTAAATCTTAAAGATGAAGAATTTCCGTGTTCCCCATGCAACGTTTGTTGATACAGTGAATTAAGCCAAGAACTTCAAGTGGATTGCATTTTAAGAGTCTCCCCCCACCAAAAAAAAAAAAAAAAAACCTGGGCATTTACTGAGATGTAAGAACACAAAGAATAATTACCAATACTATTTTAAAGTCACCAGATGCTGCCTTAAGATGTGCTTCCAGGAGAAAGGAAAATCGACTTGACTTCTTTGCAACATTCACACTTTATTTGGAAGGCCTAGAACTCACACAGAGCCAGTTCTGGGAAGGATTTGTGTCTTCCTCTTAACCAGCCAGCAGCAGCTGAGGAAAAGTTCTCCAGAGCAACAGCACAGCTTTTTAAGCGAGCTGCTTGCAGTGACTTGCTGCAGCTGCTTTTGAAAGTGAGGGTGGAAGCCTCCAAGCCATCTTGGAGATTGCATTTGGAAAGAAAGCATTCAAAAAGCCTGTAGAATGAACCCTTCCGTCTCCTGTTTTTGGTGCTATGCCCTGTGGGTCATCAGTACATATTGCAGCAGATGCGTTCTTCAGGGGAGAACCTGGGAGCTGGCAAGGGCTGTCCTACACAATTTGCTTTTTTAAAGGCCTCATCCTGCCAAAATTTCCTTGGAAGAAGTAACTTGATTCTAAACGTGATATTGGCTATGAAGAAAATAACCCACAGTTACATGCCACTAGGTGTCAGAAAAACTACATGGTTCAGCTGAAGAGGCAGATCTAACTGAGTTTTGTTCAATGACTTGCATAATACTTTGAACAGGGCCCAAGGAAAACAATCAGACATTTGAGTTTATTTTTGTTTGCATGAAATAGTAAATATGCTGTTGGGTCAGACTCCTCTCATTTTCCCCAGAGGAAAATGGAAATAAATTTTTTGCCAAGAGTTATGCCACCCTGGAAAACAGCAACTGCTTTTGTCTCATCAGCAAATCCTTCTCTTCTAGAGTGCTGTGGTTTTGTATTCTTTGGTCTCTGAGTTTTAGTCAACTCTAGCAGAAATTTTGTGGAAGTCAAGAGGGTTGGTTCTGCTTCAGCAGAAACGAAAACTGTTGTAGTTGGGATGCTTGTGCATGTGCAGCAAACATTAGATACTATAGGAATGTTCACAATTCTTAGTTCACTGGGATAAAGTTCTTTCAGAATTATGATGAAATAGATGCATATTCATGTAAAATTATGTCTCAATCTCCAAACACAGTTCAACCTTCAGAGAATTTGTCCTTTATGGCTACTGCTGTGCTGCTTCACTGATGAAGCTGGAAAGTTTGGTTTGTATATCTGGCTGCAATCCCATACATAAATGAGTTATCAAAATCATGTTTGTGTCATATATAATCGGAATAGGTAGGTGATTGTTTTGTGCATAGATGCATATGTATCTGAATTCTTCAAAGGCTAAAATCGCTGTTGGAAACAGCACAAAAATTCACACTCAACCTTTTGATTTTATATGCTAATATGTGTACCTCCCTTTGAGAGAAAAGCACATTCCAGGGGGACAATGGCTTGTCAAACACGAAGATTTCTGAAACTGTTCCATATTTTTGAGCTCTTGATTCTTACAAGAGACATAATGCAGTATTCACTGTTTAAAGATCAGACTGTGACCTTTGACAGGAACTTTGCCAGGAAAACTAGAGGGATGTTAGGTCAGAAAGAAAGATTCTACGGAATAAGAGTAGAGAAATCCACTTGAGTCTCTATCTAAATGATTGTGTTTCCTTGTCGTCTATGAATTGCTGCATATGTGTCCTAGTAGGAATATTAAAAGTTGAATGACTTGAATACAAGCTGTTTTAAAAATTAGTATATATTTCTATTCTGTATTGATAATGGCTAATAAAAATAACATTAACACATGGAGGGCAAATGTAAATATTCTTAAAACAGTTCCTAACAATGTCCCATGGTGGGCATCCAATATTTGAAGATTAATTGATGCCAAATTATTTTTGAAAGGTTTTCATAATTTGTTTTCTATTTCTGAACTTCTGAGAAAAGTGCTCTTTACCATGAGGTTTAAAGATTTACATTGTGTAGCAAAATCTGAGGTTCTTGGATGCTGCATGGCTCCACAGATGGGAAAATCTTTAAATCTGGTAGACTTGTGATGTAATTATGAGTCAGTAACAATACATGTTAGATGCTGTTATCCTTCAGTTGGAGAGTGCAGTTTTGAGGTAGGCCTGTAAAATAGCTGATTTAGCATCTTAAATTGCCATTCCATTCAGAAATAGAATAGCCAGTGCTGGGGAGAAGTGTGAAGGCAGAGGAGCCAGTCTTGCACCTTCCCTGCTGCTTCCAAGCCGCTAGAGGTGCAGCTAGATGTGCATCTCTGACATCTCTGCAGGGACTCTTCTTTCCTCCAGTAGCCTGGAGACAGCTATTGACTGGCTGGAATTTGGCACAGGAGAGTAAAGAGTGCACCAAAATCATGGCCTGGGACTAGTGATTCTCACTAGGTGTAAATTTCAGGTAGTTGTAAACTAAGCATCAACTGCATTGAAATGTTCTTGGAGTTATTTCCTCACGGGCTTTGTTCAGTGAAGAGCCAAGTTCAGGGCACAGCCAACCTCAGGACAGCCTCATGTTTAAAACTCTCCCTGAAAACTTTGTATATGAGGCTCTGTGTGGTACTTACACTGAAATGTTGCCTTATACCGTGACATTTGTAGTTGAGTTTGAGTTTAGAAGAGTTGTCTTTAAGCTTGTGTCCCTCATTTTGTGCGTGTTTTTCTTTTTTTCCTCATGTAGTTTGCTACCTTGTGTCTCATGCAAAACAAACAAACAAACAAACAAACCAAAAACGGGGAAACTCACCTTTTTCCTATTGTATTTGCACACAGATTTTGAGTAGCCAGCAGCAACAGCCAAATAGTTACCTGTTCTACTGCAGAGAGGCGACATTATTAACCTGTGCATCCAGAGTTGAATGGAGTCACTTGGTGTCAGTGTCACTCTAAGTTACACCTTCTTAATAATAAAACTTGGTTCTGATCGGCTGAAGAAAAGGAATGTATTCAGATGTAGATGGATATATCGCTAAGCCTAGGAGCTGTTAGAGAAAGCTCTCAGGTTGTGAGCAAGTTTTGGGGAGAGTGAGATTTTCAGTAAAGAACATGCTGTCTGATTGGCAGTTGGATGTGATAATAACACAGTACAGCAACTGTGTTCTTCTGACTCCTGTGATCTCCAGATAGGCCAGATCTTTTCTGCCTGAAGCTGTGTATAAAAAGAAAACTTACAGACAATTTACAGTGACTACTTAATACATTTGTTACTCCTTTTTTTATATCTTGCCTGTATTACTAGTTTCTTAATATAATTTTAATTAAAAAGTCATTGTGGCCCCTCTGTTATAACATTTTGCTGTTGTACAGATTTTATAATATGAGAAACCTCACTAGCTTTACACTATATCTAGCAATGCAGTTTTTATGCAGGGGTGTTTGGGGAGAGAATTTGCAATGAAATTCTAAGCATTTAATCGGCGTGCTCAGAAATGTCCCCTGGAGATGTCTCACTTTCCATTTGCACATTCACACCTAAAGCATTTTGAGGTTTTTCCCAGCTTAAACACCTAAAACCTGCAATGGGAGTGTCTTCTTTTCAGAATGACAAATGTACATGGTGAACATACAGGGAGATGTTCTATGTGGTTTAAATGAGAGAGCTTAAAAACTTGGAGGTTTTTTTCTTTACGCATAAAAATGAATTTCAAGCTTAACTTGTGTAACTAGCTTCTGTGAAGGGGTGGAATTGTTTCTATTCCTGAGTTCTGATTTGCCTCTGAAGATTTTTAGTATTTATTTCATAATGGTGGGAGAAATGAAAATGATTTTCTTCTATTATGTCACAATATCCATTAAATCCTAACCAGCAACAGTGTTTTGTGTAGAGTATAAACTGTTACATTTGGACTTTCTTTGCAGTAAAGCAGATGTTTCTTCTTGTGAGTTTTTAATCCATGAGGACAGCACAGTGAACCTTTCAGGATCTAGATGCATTTGGCAGGTGGTTTTGTGAGGTCTTACTGTGGAAACCTTCTTGTGGGATATAAACGGCACATTCCTAGTGCACTGATGTATGGATACTTGTACACAGCCACGAACGTATGTGCATGTTTGTTTCAGTTGTGCATAAAATGTCTTGTTTCACTTAGCTTTTAGTTGTGCGAAATGGACCTGACTAAAACAGAAATGAACTATTTCATGTATTTCTGTCCATCAGACAGTTTTGGAGGAAGCTTTTGGGTGGTATTTTTACTTGTTAAGGTGATCTATTGAGGATATCTATGAAGAACATACTCTAGCTCTTGAGCTGCAAATTGAATTCCTGCCATGATAAATTGTCTTAAGGACAGCATGGATGAAGAACAATAAAAATGTATTTTGAATCTTTAAGTCAACAAAACGGAATTTGAATGCATTCAGTAAACACTACTAGTTAAAAGATGTCAGTAAGAGAGGATCTCTTTCAAGATGAGGTATGCATCTTTTTCCAAAACCAACCCAAAGAACCCAAAGTCACATAGATACAAGATGACCACAACCATTTGTAGTTTTCAGGAAAATGTTGCTAGAATAGCAAGCATATCTAAATCTAAAAGCAGAAATGGTTGTCAATGTTCTCCATCATGTTTAGTAAGACTCTAAGACTCAGTAGTTGCAAGATGACCACTGAATCCCATGAAGCTGCTTTTGAGAGACATCTTCTTGAGGACTGTCCCTTAAAACTTTCTGCACCCTAACATGTTCATGGTAGAGGTGCTTCTGTGGGAACACATAAATTCTTAACTATACTCACAATATATACCATACTACATGACATGCTGTCCAGAGACCATGCTCATGTCTTGTTTAGGACTAAACTTATTCTCTTCTGTATCCTCTAATGTTGTAGATATATAGTAGCTGATGACTGAATACAGACTCCTTATTGCATTTAGTCTTGCTAAGAGTAGAAATGAAAAATGGTGAAATAGTGCAAAGTCCTGAGATCTATCCCTCAGCTTCCTCTGAAGATGCTAATTAAAGGGATGTCAGGTTTTTAAGAAGCATGCAAAATTAATCCAGGAAAATAATGCTGCCAGTGGCTGTTGCTGTGTTGAAATTCTAGACAGTCTCTGGAGACAGTGGGGAAAAAAATATTCTGCTGTGATTGCAAAAAGAACAGTAACTGACTGAAACCAAAAGTCTGCTATGAATGTGAACGTTACTTTCTTTCTTCAGCTTATTTTGTACCTGAGTCAAAATTCTAAATGTTACCTTTATGTCTCTGTGTACAGAAGAATACCTCTCATTCATCTATCTTGGCAGATGTCTGAAATTTATACACATGATATTTAATTTAATTTTATCTTGTAATATTTGTATTTGTTGAAAATTCTATTGTGCAAAACATGCATTTAAGAATGTACCTATAGGATTTAGATGTCAACCATTACTAAATTGTCAAATGGGGAAGACATATGTAAAGATTTGCTAGAAGCATGCCATCAAGGAGACCAGTGGTGACAAAGCTGCAATTTTTGTCCCTGCATTGTCTTTTGTCATTGCATTAGGTTGGGATCTAATGGGCCTGATAATGTTCATAATATCCTTTCCTCAGGATAAGACCTTACAATGCTACAGCAGGAGGGAGGATCAGGCAAACCTTTTGTTAATGAAGGAAACCTAAGAGAAGGCACTAAATACTCATGAATTCTGCACACACTGAGAGGACTTTGTGTAAATACTCCAGTTGTGACCTGAATCCCTATCTAGACAGTAAATCAGCCACCAGTTTTAAGAAGAGGAAAAAAAAAATCCTTGTGGCTGAAGATGAAAAAGAGAAAACAAATAAGTAGCCTAGGGAATGAGAATGCATCAAAGAACTGACCATGTCTATCACGTTCCCTGAAGAGGCTATACTACATGTTTTCTTGAATACCTCTGTGTGAATATGACTTCATGGATGTTCTAGTAATAGCTAGTAATAGCTCTTTGGTCTGCCAGGAGAATAAATGAAAAGTTTCCTGTCACCATAGGTAGAAAAGATATGCTGCTTTCATGCCATACTTTTATAGATGCCTTGCATGTCTATTTGTCAACCTTAGTACACATCTCCTTGGCAACTGCTTCTGCTGACTGGCAGATGCATCCAGATTTGGTTTATGTGGCAGTTGCAATGCATTGACATTAGGAATGAAATTGCCTGTCTAGAAAGGCAAATGCAACTCTTCCAGCTAGTTCAGAAGATACCTCTTGTTAACAGGCTAGACCACCTCTTCCACACTTGCTAGAGATGAGTGACCAACAGCATTTATTTGCTACTCCCAGCAAGAAATGAACTCCAGGGTGAAGTAAATTCCAGATTGAAACTATCTTCATGCTAAAAAAAAAAATGCAACAAAAATCTGTGGAGAAGATCTACCAAAAAAAAAAAAAAAAAAGAGAAAAAAAGAGAGATTTATAAAGTATGCACCTGAACTCAAGAAAGAAACACAAATGAAAAGGAAGATACAAAGGAGGTAGATACAAGTAGGAATGCAGCAGATGGCTAACTTGTAAATAGCACGATAATCACTGGGATGCAAAGCAAAACACCATAATAATGAACAAATGATTATGAATATTATGTTTCTTTCCTACTTTGCCAGGATAAATAAACATGAACAGATATACCAACTTGTTTTCTCCATATGTTTTCACAAGTGCGTTTTATTTGATATGGAAGAGATGGTTTTTGATGTTGTGATCTGATTTTGGAAAAGGAAAATCACTGAATCATTAGAGAGAGGACAGTTTTGTTGGGTTCTTCTGTTACTGCTGTAAAGGATTTTGTTAACTCCTTGAGGTCCACACCTTCCCTCTGCCACCCCTTGGACCTGTCCTGATCTTTGTTCATCCTTTCTGAGGAAGTGGTCTTTTGACTCACATGAAAGCTATGTAGATCACATGTTTCTGCCAGGTCTGTTTAGCTCATTGTAATAATAAACCACAAACAGGTCCAAAGAAAAGTGCCTCTGCATTTCAATTTGTTTTCTTTTAGCATAACTTCAGAGATCAGAATGTAACATGAAACACAAATCTGCTTTTGTTGGCCTGTATCCTTGGCGTACTATGACAAGCGAATCATTGCAGGATTTGTGGGAATACATTATGGGGTATATTGTGGTCCTGTAGAGATCTGGAGGAGGAAAGATTAAGCTAATTAGTCTGTGAGTCGTCTCGGGACACGCTGCTTGTGGCAGAGTCATCTGTGGAGAAGTACAAAGACCTCAGTGAATAAGAGCTCCTTCCTGGCCTCCTGCTGCTGACTTGAAATATTAGGATCATGGTAATGAAACCTGTCAGCCAAGTTGTATTGTCTCCAGTGTCTGGTGCTCTGCTGTGGGTGGCAGTTGCCTCCCAAACCAGCATCTGCTGGATGCACTCATCCCAGTTGCCATGGCTGATGATGACCTGGGAGAGGGAGCCTGCTGCATGGGTCCCTGCTTGCACGTGGAGAGAAGCCTCTGGTTTTGGGTGCAGTTGTAGCAGTAGCTCAGGGCAGTGAGAGATACAGTTACCTCACCACTGTAACGCCAGTTGTTTCACTGCGATTTTAGGTAGGCTGTCAGCCCTGTTAACCAGTCTGCTCATCATTTCCCACAGTAAAACTCTGGGTTTCATCTTCCTCAACTTTTCCAAAACTTTATTTAGGCAATTTTTCCATCCCTTGGGCAGCTTTTTATTTCTGGAAATATCAAAGTTGTTCTGCTATTTATGAGAAAAAGGCAAAGGGTAAATAACACCTTGTTTT
The DNA here is from genome assembly GCA_013401255.1 of Urocolius indicus. Lineage (NCBI taxonomy): Eukaryota > Metazoa > Chordata > Aves > Coliiformes > Coliidae > Urocolius > Urocolius indicus. The sequence continues at coordinate 149,255 of WBNH01007109.1, forward strand.
CCAAGGCTAAGAAAGGTTAGGCAACCTTTTCTTTGGGAAGTTCAAGTGCCTTGGAGCTTAGCAGTAGGGGCTCTTGTTTTGGCACAAGAGCTGCTTTTATGTAGGGATGTACTTTTTGGTACTTTAAGGAAAATCCCCTCATGCTTGGCCAAGTTATAAACAGTTTAAAAATTGCCATTTATTCACACTCAGAAGAAACTTGTTAGAATGTAGCAATGAAAATCTCTGTGGTGTGCGGGAGCCTCCACAGCTTCCTGTGCTGGATAAACTTGGATTGCATGCTACAGGGTTGGTGCCAGAAAGACTTTGTGATGGCCATTTCCCACCAGGTAGTCAGAGGTGATGCACACCAATCTTTCCTGTGCCCTTTGCACCCAGACAGACTGGAAGAGGAGTAACAGTGTCAACAGAGAGACTCTGAAATCAGATGGTGTGACTGATCTGCCAGGTTGTAGGGCAGAGAAAGAGATTAGCTGGACATGTAGACTGGGATGAAATACCAGAGAAGTGAGGATACTGAGGAGGTGCTGAGTCCAGAAGTGCTAGATTCTGTGTCTGTGAGAGATGTCAATTTTTACTACCATGCAGATAGATTTCTTCAGCAGAGCAAATTGTACTCATTGCATTCCAAGGATACCTTCAAGTTGATGGTTGACATTAGGTTGAAAACCAATATTTAGATATCATTGCTGTTTTTAAGTTTCATTCTAATAACTACTGGTCTTGTGTAAGTATTAAATAAAGGTACAGTAGCCAAGATATTTTTCTTACCATCTCTGTCATTGACATAGGTATATAACAGACATAACAGCCTCTTTCTTGTTTTGACTCCTTTTGCACAGCAGGAGATTGCATTCATACATGGCTTATTTGGCTTATAATTAATCACTAATAATTATCGTATTCACTGTTGCAAGAGCATCACTGAAGAGCAAGGTTAACAAGCAGGATGTACAGGATCTATTATAGTTTTCACAGGCACACATTTCTGGCTTGGGAGAACGGACGAGACATTGCACAAACTTTAGCAAATTCTTCTGTGAATTTATAGCAACATGGACTCTTCTCTTACCCCCACCCTTACTCAGGACTCTTGCATAGTGGTCTGTTTTGTGTAGGTGCTGCCAGCCTCAGACCCTCCACTCAGTGTCCTGTTTCCCGTGGCTCTGCTAGTCTGTGGAAGGACAGTCCCACTCGATGTCTCTCCTTTACTATTGTGAGCATTTTATAGCTCTTAATGTCTGTTTCTCAGCCTTCTCTGGGCTACCAGCAGCCTGCAGTCACAGGCCTGAGCAATGCTCTACTGCTTTGGCAGGGCTAAACAAGGCCCTGGGGAAGATGCATTGACTGGCTGATGGGGAGCAGGAGCAGACTCCAGCACGAGGTGCTGACGTCAGCTGCGCCACAGGAAGCCGTCTGTGGGCAAACAGAGCCAGCACGTTGCTTAAAAGTCCATGGGGCCTTGTTCAGTCAAAACAGAGCTGCTGCCAAACTGCTAATTGTAGCTCTATTTTTCCCCTCCTGCCTTCACAGGTAAAGAATAGAAATTCATTGCTTTGGAGAGCACCCTGTCTCTCCAGAGCCCTTGGGAGACTTGAATCTGCTACCACCACCTGTGTTGCATGGTTAGCTGTATGACAGGTTTTTGCATTACTTTTAAAGACATTTTCCTTTTTTTGTTTTTCAAGATGTTTCCCTCACCTTGGCCTGACATATGGTTTTGCTTTAAGAGCAGAATGGTTTTCCACAGGCAGCTGGTCAGGTCCCTGAACACATGTTCTTTCAAAATACAAAACCCTGGAAGACATTGGTTCCCAGCAGAAAGGTTACTTACATACAGCTGTGGAGCACTGCTTTAAAGTTTTGGAATATAATATTGTAGTCAGCTGACATCATTTAGTCATTTTGATTAGTTTCTTGTGCCTGATTGCCAAAAGTCCTGAATAATGAAAAATGAGGCTCCTTCGAAGATCACATCTATACCCACTTAAGTAACAAGCAAAAAATAAATCATCATTTGTTTCAGAGCTAAAACCAGGGAAAATGACCTCGGGATATAACCAGATTAGCTGGACAGCATTTAGAACAAATGCAATTACAAAATACGTATATTGTAGCCAAAAGTATTGTTTGAAGAGAGGGTTCTCTTATGCTTTCCAATCTTAAACAAAGTAGGGAAAATGTTCTTTCTGAAAAGGAAACAAGGGAATTAAAGAGACAAAGGCCAGCTTAAGAAATAAAACCACATCCATTCACTCACAAGTTTTCTCTTTTTTGAATGTATGAGGAAGAATGGGTAGGTTATAAAGTCAGAAGAAAATAATGTGTTTCTTCCTGAGAATAGGCAGTGGGTTTGGATAAGTTAATCAATTTCTGTGCCTGTAGATGGAAACTTGCTCCTTCCTTCAAGAGCTCTGTCTCTGCCACTTGCACCTCTCTAACCTGCAGTAGAGTCCCTCAGCCCTGGCAGCACATACTGCTCTTTGCGAGACACTGAGCTGTGCTTTGAGCAGTAAAGGCTGAGGAGGCAGCGCCATCTCTGTGCTGGCATTTGGCAGTGAGACATCTCAGGAGCGTGATGTGGGATCTTTGCCCTAAGGGAATGTCTGACCTGGCTATTTTAGAAATCTCTATTTTTGGTTCCTCCCCTGCATAAACAGAGCCATTCATGACAGTTTGCTCACATGCTGTGTCTTTCCTGTCCCAATTGTATTTTTAAGTGGCTACTTTGGCCAGCCAACACTGTTCCTTTTCAAGTACAGGATTCTTGGTTTTCTTGTACAGTTTCTTGTGGTTTTTAACATTTGCAGTCACAGTGTATGACTGAATCCCTAACTAGAGACACAAAAAAGAAAAGAAAACCAGGGAAGTTCTCCATGGATGGCAGTCCTATCTGAGGGAGCAGTCCAAAGGGCAGGAGGTCACTCTATGGGTGCTCACTCTTCCTGACTGCAAGTTCGACGTACCTTGTAATAAGCTACATTTTCACACTAGTGAAGCAGCTCAAAAGCTGTCGGACAACAGCCACAGTACCTGTGAGAAGGCCTCATGACAGCATGGTTTGTTTTTTTCCTATCTCTTCACTCTTGGGTGCAGGGGAGTGCAGGTAGTATGTGGCTGTGCTTTCACAGTGGTCTGTACTGCTGCCAGCTGTGCTGTGCCATCAGCAAATATCAGGACATTCGTGCACGATTTCTTCACTTTTCCTATTTTCTGGACGGAAGTCATTCATAAGTAAATATGTTTGAATTTCTGACCTGCTTTTTCCAGGGTCTTCTCATCTTGACTAGTTACTATACAAACAGCAACAATGCTATGCCTACTTTTTTTGTCATGGGTTTTTGCATCTACTTTCTTTCATCAGTTTGCTGCTAGTGAGAAGGCCAAGAGCAGCTTTATCTCAGATCAGAACTGCAGTGGGAAAATACTTTCAGTCTGTGACTAAATTGTAACCTGGAGATCAACAGACCCAACAGTGTGAGCTCATACATGCTGGCTGGTACCATTGGAGTAGTACCACGACCACTGAGAGAAACAAGTGATTAGAACTCTCTATAAAGATGTTATTAATTTTTTTTTTGTTTGTGGGAAGGCTGATTTGAATTTAAAATGATGCTATGAGAAAGTAGGCTAGTATTTTTTTCTTAGCTTTCTACTATTGAGCTTCATTTCTCTTAAAGCAGTTTGAGATAAAGCAAATGTTGTTTGGTTTCACCTGAAGACAACTTAGAACTAATAGTAAAGGCTTACTTGGTATTTAAGTATTAGAAATTTGGTATTAAACTCTATGGTGCCATTTTCCTTTCAATGCCAAAGATTCATATATATATCTTTATCATGTCTACATGTTGGACAGTGATTTTTTCTCCATGGGCACGTGGAATATGTCAACAGCTCAATGACATATTTCAGAAAGACAGATTATCTGCCTTTATTTTTAATGAGGATATGGATCTGCTCATTTTTTTCTATTGAACAGAGCCATAATTTTACTGAGATGTGTAACCTCATTGTTGAAAATCATGGAGTAAATAGCTAGCAGTTTAGCCTTTTAAAGTATTAGATTATGCCAATTTGATGTCAGTTCATCTTAAAATAGAACCAAATCACAGCAGGTCATTTTTACAAAATGGAAGATCCTGATTAATTCTAGAGCAACATTTCCATTCAGTGGTATCAAACTCAGGCTCCTAAGGTCTCTTCGTGTTAAAAGCAATGAGTTATGTAAGGAAAAATAACAGGAAAAATGTACCATGATTTCTCAAAGTGAAAATCTCTGAAGAATGGCTCTACGGCTTTTCAAACCTCAGTAAGGAAAAACAGATAGCCACATTGGACTGAATGATTGTGTTTTAAACTTAGAAAAGGAATTGCAAGGTGTTAACATCTGTAAGATAATTTTTAGACAGGAAGCTAAAACTGCTTGCATCTGAAGTGTTAAAGTGTGACAACCATTTCATGTATTTTTAAAATGGTCAGGAAAAATCACAGCTATCTGCTTTCAATAAAGAAAGAGCAGGAAATTCACTATAAAACAATAAACCCATAAACCTTGAAATATGCACATTCAATAGGTGCTGATATGTACAACAATATTAGAATGCAATAAAATGTCTCACTATTGTCCAAAAAGAGCTGCAGCCAGGATATAGCATTTGGCTATGTTCTACCTTTGATGTGAATGAATTTAGATAACCAAAGTTAACATGTGTTAGATAAAGAGAGGGAATTTCTTTGGGAAAGAGAATGGAAAAGTGTTTTGGTTCAAATCTTTATTGAGAGGTCTCCATTGTTTCAGGGGTTTTTAGCTTTTTTTACCCTAACAGATGGTTCACCTGAAATGTGACTATAGGACATTTTCATCCCAAAATTTCTGTGACTATGATTAGCTCCCAGAGATGCTAGTGAGCTGAGGACTGTATTTAAGCTCTGTCCTTCCGCCCTGCTCCTGTTAGAGCCAGTCTGCCTTCCTGGCATCGGCTGCAACTGAGAGCAAAGCTCAGCACATCTTTGGCTCAATACAAGTTAAATAAAGTAAGTTCAAAGGATGAGGAATAATAGGCTTTGCATTTTCAGGATCCTTTTTTAACCCTGAAGGAGACTTCAGCCTTTGAATCAACTACCTAAAAAATAAGCTGGTCAAAACCATTTGGTTTAAATTTTAAAAGATTTTCCTTTCCTTATCTGAATTACCTACTCATGATCATCTGTATAATTGGAGGCAGTGCAAAAGTGTGCACAAGAGTACTTCACTAAGTGTCCCAAGTGCACATGAAACTCTCCCACTCCATTTGTGTTTCTATACGAGCATCCTCAGTTTCCTGTGACCCTGAGCAAAACAAGGGTTTCAGAACACTTTACACTGTGTTGTTGCAGTGGCATGTGGTTAAAGCAGCTTATACAGATGCAGCTATAAAAGCTCTTGTGCCTTCTCACAGTTTTTGGTGGGATGGCATGCTTGTCTGAGCACTAGTGCTGTGATAACACAGCATATACACTGGAAACTTTTGTCAGCATAATTATGCAAGGCAACAAGACCGCTTTGGTGTGCACTGTAAATAAGACCCAACAAGTATTCTATATTATAAACAGATTGAGGACCACCACAGACTTCTCCCCTCTGGCACTGGATTTGTTCATTGTTTCTCTGTTACAATTACCAAACCACTGGCTGTAAAACTTCCTTCAGTCCTTGCTTTATTTTCATGGTGGGTGCCACAGACTTATCAACATGTCATGCACAACAGCAGTCACTACTGCTGTTTTACCTTTCCCTACTCTTCATGGACTGAAATCCAGCAGTGTTACCCTCTGTATAGGAGCACTAAAAAGCAAGGACATTTCATGAGAAAATCTGTATGGAGTAAGAGAAGGGATGTGACATCTTGTTAAGAAAAGAGCTTGAGCTGACAAAAAGAGTCTCAAATTTCTATTATTCCTTAAACACGTTCAAAGCTGTGTGTGCTAGCCTTTGTTGGCAGTGAAACATAGCATCACTCATTGCACTGGACTCTGCTCCAAAAGCTGCAACAAATTTGTTTTGCCTTTTCCTTTGAAATGTTAACGTAACTGATACTTTATTTTACAAGAGTTAGAGTGGCATTACAGAGACCCTTTCTTTTGGAGCAGTAAGTTGGGAAGTGCATCAGTGTGAAACAATAGTCAATGTCTTTACCATGGGGTGGGTGGGTTTTGGTGATAGGATGTGATTCACATGTAGTCTGCAGTTCCTCTCTCTGGGAACAGCTCCAGTCACATGTTTTACACTTGGCCTGTGTTGACTTAGAAGCTCATTTGACTTGCAACACTGATGAAAAGGACAGGGCATACTTTGTCTTTTTTTCTTTAAAGGGAGATTTTTGCCTGTTTTTTTCCAATATATTGTGAAAGAACGTGAATGTTGGCTGACCAGTTTGAAATTCATGCATCAGGAAAGCCAATGCATTACAAATCAATGAGGTTAATAATATAAGATCATATTCATATCTTTCCCAAATCAGCAAAGGGATGTGATATATTATCAGAAAACAAGTATATGATATTCATATATCAAATTCCATACTTTAATTTGTCTTCCTATCAATCATGAGATGCTAGTTTTGACACCTGTTTCATTTCTTCCCAAAAACAACTGCTACTTTCTTAGCTATTTTTGTTGGAAACTTCCTAAACTTAAGGCTCTCAAGGTTAACTCCGTGGCACAGGGGAACTGTCGTCCCTCAGTTACAAACCAGAATGTCCTAACTTCAATGAGTACTGACAAAAAGTTTAAAGCTCCTGGTCTGTTATGCTACAGTTTAGGAAATGTATTTTCAGCTGAATTACACCAGTGAGAGTGCAAAACTTTTTTTTTTAAATATCAACGTTATTCTATTCACTCCAATTTTTTTTTGAGGGAGAAAGATAATTTTTTAAAAGAAGAAATTGTAGATTGTATGCGTCAATTTGTGAAACCTGGATTATACTAAACATTGCTCTATTTTTCTCTGAAAGAAGAGGAAACACCAAGAATCTTATTCAGAAACACTACATTATGTGTTAATCTGGAGACTCAGCCAAAAATCTAGATGTTCTCACATATATAGTAATTGAGAAACTGAATTTAAAAGAAAATACTGGATTTTCACAATTAGCTTGGCAGACTTCATTCATTACAGCAAGTCCTAATTCCTATTCACCAAGTAGTCCTTCTGATCTTGATAAATGCTTAAACTGAGCAGAGTGTATTTGCTACAGAGTCACTGAATTACTAGCATTTGTTTTACAAAATATATAAGAACTGCTGAGTCACATCCAGTTAATTTTGCCCATCCGTGGTTGTGTGGCATTGCAAGAATGACTGTGTAAAGGAAATATGATGGTTTCTGACTTCTGACATCGAAAGAATCTGACACTTTAAAGCGTGTTGGTCTCTCCTGGAAAATACTTTAGTATGGTGGCCTGCCTTAGACAGAAAGGAGGAAGGAATCTGCTAGACAACTACAGCTTTTTTTAACTTCTTGTACTATTCTTAGGTCTTGCATTTTCAGTGGTCTCTTTGGCATATTTCCTTGTGAGCGTTTGTGCTGAATACTGACAGGGTGAAAACTAATCCTGAGTTAGTTCTGTTGGTTCTGTTATTCACAAAATTCTTCTCTCCACCCTATTTGCCTTGTCCAGCTTCCCATGTTATGTCCAGTTCTTTCTCCTCTCCTACACATGGAGGCTATTGTTCAGACTTGCATACTCTTCACCTGTGTTGTATGTGCATGTGAATGTGTGTGTGTGCGGTGTATTTCCTTCCATGCCTGTCTCCAAAGTGGGTTCTGTCTCACCTAACCCTTGGGTAAGTATCCTCTCCTTAATCAACAGTCATCCTTCTGAAACTTCATTCTTCACATCCTAGCATATGAATGATGAAGCAGGCTTTGCAGATAGCCACACAAATCCCACTTCACGTGCCTCTGCCCTAACTTTGGCTTTGAATATCACGTGGTGGCAATCAATAACCTTTGGGTGGTGTGGTACTCCCCTTGCTACCCCTTGATCCTTTGTGTCTGCTTCTGTTAGGTCCCACTGTGCCTCTTACTCATATTGTCCATCATTTCAGTCTAGTTCTCTCATAGAGTCTGGGATATCTCTCACCTCCATTTTGGACCTTCTTTCTTTCACTTCATTCAGCACTGTTTTTGCTCTCACTCACATGCGATCCTCTGCCCAAACTCAGAATCATCCCACCTTCTGCATAGTCCCAGGTCCTCACAAGGTGTCTTCTGTGCTGGGGTGTCCATCCCTCTGTTACTGAATATTATTCCTAAAATATTCTTCCTGGCAGCTGTGGTTTCATTAATTACCATAGATGAGTAATTTGGGCATATACTGAATCTGAGTGAATCTAATTTCTAATGGATTTGAACTTCCTTGCTGATCATGATTTCTGTAGGATTATGCTAAGACTGTAGCAGGAATGTGCATCAGCATGGTCCTATGGATCAAGGCTTGACAAATGCTGCAGCAGATTGGAAAAGCTTCAGTCTGGCTTTTTGGGCACCAGAAAATCCCTAAGGATGAGGAATTTGAAGAATCTGTTCCTTTGGTAATTTGTAAGTACAATTCTCTAGTAATCTATGAAATGTAAACACTGACTGAAGAAGTTACAGAAGCTGAATGTAGCTGTGTTATGCCGAGGGTTATCCTCACATTTTCTGTCTGCAAGAAGTCAGAGAGGGATTCCATCCTCTAGCTGATTTCCACCTCTCACCAGTTACCAACAGCTTCATTCCTGTATTGGTTAATGGGGTCAAATCTATTGGGACGAGTGGAGGTGAAAGGGTCACCTATTATAAACATATAAGCAAACAGAACAGGATTCTTCAGGAAACCAGTCTGAAAAACATAAGAATGACCTAGAATGGCAATGAAGTGACCTATTTCCAGCACTTTGATTTGTGTACAATATTTTCTGTGCTGCCTTTGTACTGTAAACATCTTGGAACAGAAATGTCCACTTATAATTCCACAGAGCATAGCAGAGTCTTTGCATTTATTAAACAAACAGAAATATAGCAAAGTTAATTCCAAAGTTCATTTTCAAGTATGGAGATTTCTAGCTTAGATGAGAAGGACACCAAACATTTTAAGGTCAAAGTCAATATGAAATTCTTTTTACTATAGTACTTAAAACTAACTCCTTAAAATCATTATTGATAGAGTAGAATGACATTAGGCGTAGATGCTGGTTTCTAATTTGGTAGAAAATTTTTCTGTGCTACAGATCTTGGACTTTTGGGTAGCTCTGATTAATGTTATTTTGAAACGTGCTTTGTCCACTTTCATCTTCTGTCAGTTTTGATAAAACTTTATAGATGATAAATGATGACCCTGATATTTTCAGATAGAAAATATTTTAAATAGAAAATATTTTAAAATATTTTTAAATGTCTGCTATAGAAGCAAAAATGCACAGCCATTTACCAGGTATGGTGCAATACTGAAACTCAAAAAGTGTAACTTTCATGTTTTTTTAATAATCTAAAAATATCTACTTAATTGAAATGATTGATGATGAGAAAGAGCATCATGACTGCTACTGAGTTCAGAACTTTACAGCCAGCTACCTCTCAGCTGCAGAAGTCCTTGAACAATAGTGGAATAAATAATAGGAAAAGCACAGCTTTTTTAGAGAATTTTTTTTCTTTGCTTAGATACTTCTTTGTGGTGCTGAATTAAGGAGATGTTGTGAGACCATCTGTGGGACCATCACATCTGTGCTGGGCTGGGTGGCAGGATTGTATCCTGCAGGCCAATTGGATTTCTCATTGAAAGAGTTGCTTCTCCTTATTTGAACTCAGTTCTTTATGAGTTCCAAATGCATGATACAGCTGGTGGCAGGGTTTCCCTCTGTGAAATATTTCTTACTGGGGAATATTGGGAAAGAGGGGAAACAGTTTCAGTTGTTTTAATCCAAATAAAACCTGTAAAGAGCATGGCTCCTGCTGAAATGAAATTGCAAATTAGTCATCAAAACTAATTGTCTTTTAAACAGTCTACGGAAAAGGAAAGCTATAAAAAGTTTGTCATAGTAGCCATAATGTGTACAAACAATCCAAAGGTTATTTCATATGATGGACAGAAAACCAGTTGAACCCTGCTTGCTTTGCAAACAGTTTATATCACTGGGATAGAATCTACCAGCAGAATAGGGAGAAACTGCTATGTACCATAAGACATGGCTCAAAACTATATTTGGGGGATTTTATATTTGAGAAAAAGGGATAAAATTGTTTTCTTTCACTTAAGAGGAATTCTTTACTTCCACTAAACCAAAAAAAGTTTATACACCATTTCAATATGTTTCTGCCTCCTAATTCTGATATAAATAGCAAATAGTGGTACTTACTTCAGGCTTGCACCAAGGTGAATGAGACTCTTCTGTTTGGTCATTATTAGACATAGAGCTATTTGTTTGTATTGATTTAGTAATACATTCTCATATGCAACACTAGTGCTGGCTTTGAATCTGAGGGTTTGAATCCTTCTTTCAGGCTGAAAATATTCTCATGTAAATATCTTCATGTACCATATCTAGTCATCTGTGTTTTAAGCCTTAAATTACTTCAGTGTTTTATTGGTCACTTAAATTTTGAGAAAATCGATTGATAAAGCGACCACTGTTGATTATTATAAAGGAAAATGATGTCATGACAAGTAATCATTCCAGATCAAGTCCTGTATGGTTTAGGCTACCCTTTTGTTTGGTTTTTTTTTCATGCTTTATCTTACTAAAACTACCGATGTAAAGGTATGAATCTTGAACTGGAAAAATGTGAGCCTTCTGCAACTGAGTCTATTTGGTATTATGACATTATGTCAAACTACCTAACTAAAGCTACTGATAAAACACTGTACTGCATATAAACCACACCACTATAAACTACCTGTACAGAGACATGCTGGTAGAGACATCCTGTTCATAACAGTCCAAGGGAAAAGGTACATGACAGGTTAGAGAGGTGTAGGAATGAAATTGTCACTAAATTAGGTGACTGGTACTTTTATTACTACCTTTGCCTGCCCATTGTATCTCTGCCTGTTGAATTTTGCCTTTGAATTCTGATCTGCAGACGTGAAATGGATACTTCCTCTCCCAGTAAATCCTTTTGTATTCAAACAAAACAGAGCCTAAATGGGGACACACAATCAGTGCCCTTTCAAGAATAAAATCGTTAGCCCTGTCATATTTCTACTGGCTCAACAAACAGCTGAATGGGATTTATTTGCTGACAGATGGAGTTACCTAATGATGTAAGCAGAACTTTTTTTTTTTTTTTTTGCATGTGCGACCTCCAAACGCCAGCAGGAAAGGCAGCAAGCGTCAGATTCATTTTTAAAAAGGAATGGTCTTTCACATTTAGTACTTCACTCCGTATTTTTTTCTTTTGTTTTGATATCTTTTTTTTTCTTTTTTTTTTCTTTGTTTTCTTTTCTTTTTTTTGGATAGTAGGGTAACTCCCTTTAAGCAAAACGTCTGCTTAAAACAAATTCACTGACATGTATCCACTTGCAGTTATAGCTGCATACCATTACTCTGAGAGCAACAGGGAGAATGTTCTGATGAAATAGCTCTGACTTGATTTGTCTGAAAGATCCAGAATAAATTAGATCCAACCAGGTTTTATTGACTGTACTAATCCTTCTTATTTAAACTCCAAATTTGTGACTGTGTCAATCAAAACAGATAAAAATGAGGTTTCCTGTGGTGATCAAGCATCTCCACCCAGGACTTCAACCTACTAAAGTGAACTGAGCTCCATGAATTGTGCTGTTTGAATCTCTTTTGGAGAACCAGCAGCCTTCATAAGCATTATCTGATTCTAAGGCTTGAGTTGTCTCTACTTTAGAATTATTTTTGGAGACTCTGGAAGTTTTTAGTCTTTTATCCAGATTTTTTTCCTTTCTATCAGCAGAAGCTGAGCTCTTTCCTCAGGGATATCGTATGAAAATACCTTTTGGAGGTTCTCCTGGAGAACTCCACTCTCCTGAGATGCTGCCCAGGACTTCTGGAAGAGCATGTGGTATTTTTCAAAGGTGCTATTAACTTGTTGCTGCTCAAAGACTACCTTGCTGAAATCAGTTCCAAGGTGTGCCAGATCACCCCTCAAGGCTCAGAAGGCCACCTCACTGCTGCCTACCCGCACCTGCACTAGGGCAGTGGGAATGAGAACACCCAAACTCCAGCCTCGTGACAGGGTTGTGGCTTATCATTTTCTGTATGTAAGCAGCCACTCGGCTCTATGTAATGACTCAAAAATGGTTAAGGATTTTTTTAGAATCAGAAAAACTTTTTTCAACCTGAGATGTGGCTGTGTATTGTGGACTTGCTTGCTATGGTGATTATCAGAATTGCAGTTAATTTCATCAGGACTGAGATCAATGGTGCATATGTACTTTATTTCTGCCATAACTTCTTGAATGTGAGCACAATGTATTTTATTTAGGCTCCATAGACAGTCTCAAAACGTCACTTTCCTCAGTTCTGATCTTCTCTTTCATTACTTTCCTCATTTTTGAGCTCTCCTTTTATGTGGCTTCCCTAATCAGTTTGGTCAACATGTCAAAAGCATTTATGCTGCAGTGAGTTTTGCTTTGTGGCTCTACTCTTGAGTGTCCTGAACTCACTTTTGTGCATTGTTAATGAGTAACTCAGTAGCAGCTGCTCTGTGCAACTACTTCCATACATGTAGCACCTATGTGTGCAGTTGAAGCCAGCTATAGCTATGCTTTGATATTCTTGAATAGTGTGCACTCAGTATTTTGAGTGGGAGATTAAGGAACATGAATCTATGGATGTATTTGTATTTTTGTCACATCTTTAAGGGGAAATAAATCCCCACTGCAGAGATTGGTGAAAGATTTTAAAATATCCCTCTGTTCTTCATTCTCACATCATTCTTTTCAGGATGCCTGTCATCTCAAAGAGTCTGTCATTGTTAGATACTTTATCCTCTGAATGTTAACTTATGATTTGGATGTTATTTGAAGGATAATTCAGCAGTTAATTTTAAACTGTTTCTGTTTATATTGCATTTTGAATGAGCATTCAAATCAGTCTAATATTCTATGCCCAAATCCCACTGAAGTTTACCTGAGAACTTTCCTGCCTCAGGTCTCTCAGGTGAATTGCTTGCAGTGACCTGTAATTACTGATCACTAAAATAAGCTAAGTAGGCTTAGTCAAGCTGAAACAGTATTAATTTCTTTTGCAATATACTTTTTGTAATATACAGTCAATCTGTCTCTCGAGTTCTGCAGCAAGTTTTGTCCTAAAATGATGGAAGAACATTGTTTATGATACAAATTTTTATCTTTATCTAGAAAAAATACATGGGCTTATATCAGAACCTGTTGAATTTGATGATTATCTTTCCATTTCCTCTGCATATTTGATCTGGCTGTGACAGGCAAATGGGAATGTTTCAGTCCATTTCCCCAAGTATTCACATTTTGTCTTTAGACTTATGAGCCTATACCCTTCTTTAGGGAAATAAGATGCTATCTGGTGTATTTCTTTTTTGCAGAAAATAACTGAAAACTTTTGACTTGTTTATAGTTCTGTTTCATGGATTGACCCTGCTGTGTGTCATCTGAAAAAGAACTTTCCCCAAAACAAATTCCCCCAGTGATGACTTTGGAGAAATAAATACATGGCAACAAAATGAGATTTCATGAATTTTATTTACCAAAGAATGCAAGTTCCTAATGAGTTAGAAACCTCCTTTCTGATTCTTTCACCATTTGTAGTGTTCCTAGAACAGCACTGAATAATAAACTGTTTAACTTTCTTGCCCAAACCTGGAGGAATGGACTTAAATTAGAGACCAAAATGCAACCTATTTGTAAGTGCACATAGTCCAGTCAGCAGACATGTCACCCCCAAGCCTTTTCGTGTGGCCTCACGCTGCTTAACTCATTAGCTCTCGCTGTGATTACAGGTGAACGCATCAGTCCCTTGCTAAAGTTGTCTCAGGAAAGATTCCTTGTTGACAAGGTAAAAGGTAACACTGAGGTACTTTCTGGGGAATGCTACAAATGGTGCTATGCTCTATGTAACTGATTAGGCAGTCAGGGAAACGGCATTTCTGAGCTACACAAGGAGATAAATTGTCCTGTGCTGTTGGAAACAACGTTTTGCTGCAGCACTGAAAGCAGTGTCTACCTTCTCTATCTGATGTGAGTGGAGTGTTTTCTTTTGGTTCAAGGAAAAGTAGAAAAGCACCGTTGGGCAAGTGTGCCTAATGTGTAGTACACAGTTAAGATTTTACATGAAATCCTTGGCTAGCCCAAATAATACTACTGGCCCCAGTCAAAAATTTTGCATAAAAATTAATTGCAGAGAGAACAATTCAAGTTGCCACTCTACCATTACAGAGCTTCAAGTATTCTGAAAGTCCTGAGAGCAGAAGGAATAATGCAGTGATGCACAGTAAAGCTGAGAACACACTGTTAGCCCTGATGTGGCCAGGGAAGAGCTGCATGACTCCAGTTACATATTGAAAGATATGTATTTTGCTCTTACTAGCGTTTTGGGGTGGAGAGATGAACCTAAACCTCTTCTGTACCTCATGCTCTGCTTAATCTATGTTAACTCATGTCCATGTGAAATAGGTAAACAGGAAGGTACAGAAATACTTCAGCGAGTTTATAATCTCTGTCTGCTGCTTATTTGCAAATGCACACAGAGCAAGTGCACCAGAGTTGTCCATTTGTGATGGTCACTTGTTTGGCAGGAGCTCCCTCACCAGAGCTGGAGGAGTCAGGGTCCTTTACAGCCCTGAAATACAAAATTGTGATAAAACAGCTTGCTTTTTCCTTAGAGAGAAGGCTGAGTCAGACCCAAGTCCTCAGCTGGAGAAAGGCAGTGAGATTCATGTGCTTGCAGGGAAGTGATCATTGATGCCAACAAGGCCCCTTAGCCCAAATGGCACACACCCAGCTCTGCTCGTGCTTCCAAACACAGGGAGTGGCTTTGGCAAGTGCCATGGCCCCCAGAATAATTGATTTTGATCCCATGTTGCTTAGAATCAGAGACATCTCACACACAATAGATCCTACAAGAGACGACAAAGAGCAGCCCCTCTAATCTACAGTAGGTACAAAGAACAATTTAAATGCATGAAGATGAGAGACACTGTTTTGCTGTTTCCTCCACTCCTCCCAGTACACATCACAATAAACAACATGAGTAAGAGGTTTATTCTTTCATAAATACATACTTTCATAAATACTTTCGTAATACTCTTTCACGTGAAAAATGAAATTGGTACATAATCAATCACATCTGGCAGCTGACCAACAACCAGTTCCAGAGCTGAGGCCAGCTGAGCTCTGGAAGCAAGGGGAAAAATTAGTGAGACAGAATATATGGCTGAAAGAAATAAGAATAATATTTGCCTGGCTTTGGGCCTCAGTTAAAACATTTTAGGACCCTAGGGCCCAAATAACAGACATAGACCTTCAGGTCCAGGTATGCATGAGGATTTAGATCTTCATACTTAAACTAGAAGACATCCCTGATAAAGAAAAGAAAAGCTTATTCAGTGAATACTGGCAAAACATAAGAACGGTTCCTCATTCCTCCTTTTGATTTTACCTCTTTCCTGTTGCAGATTGTGGCTACGGGTGATGCTTTTGCTTCATCATACTCAACGTTCATATGTGCTTGGTTCTTGTGGTTCCTATCCCAATCATTGTATTGCCAAGAATTTCTAATTTTCTTTTGCATGTTTTGCAGCTTGAGCAGCTTGAGGAGCTTATACACACAAGTAGAATTTGGGATAACTTTATTTTACATTTTAGATGTAATTTAGAAAAGTATTTTATACACTAAAATTTCTAAACAGTGTATATTTTGAGCTCCAGGTGTTTTCTGGGGCATGTAATAAAGAGAAGAACCTAGCAATGTGAGATTGCATTCAACTACTCTGAAGAGACTGTATACAACTACTCTGAAGTATATATCTCTATATGATTGCAAGTGTATTTTAATTCTGTTTTTAAATCAACCCTTCATGGCTGCTTCTTACTCTGAACATATACCTAGCCTTACAAATGAAATGTAATGCTGAAATGAAGCATAATAAACTGTTTTACTATAGCTAATAACTAATTACCAAAGTAAGTACTCAATAACAGGGTACAGAAATAGAGGTAGAGCTGATGAAGATGTTATGAGAAAAAAAAACCAACAAAAATCTTATAATCACAGGTTATGTTAAAAGTCCCAAACTGTCTTCATTTGGGGCATTCACAGTGCCATTGGAAACTGATAAAAATAAACCATCAAAGATTAAATTACTAAAGTCAGTGATTAAACCATATAAACCATAAAGGCAGGTGGGTCTGCCTTACAAAATGGTTACAGCTTCCTGCAGTAGGAGCCGAGTATTTGAAATCTTCGAACTGAGAGAAGAGGCTCTCATTCTTGTCCTATTGATGTTAGGCTCCTACTCCATATCTGTGACAGAACTAAAGCTTAAGGGTAGGAATCTCAGTGTCCTGCTGAAGGGTCAGTATTTCCTCTTCACAGCTGTGAGAGGTGAGGATGTGGAGGAGTTGAGTCACTTGGCTGGGGTCTCACAGGTCAATAGCATTGCTAAGGAACAGAAATGAGATCTTCTGGTTCTACTCATTTTTATGGATTTCTATGTTGCTGTTTTAGATGGAGTTCAGTGACATTTTCACTGCTCTTGTAGCAGTGGAATGTGCTGAGAGCAGCCAAGACAACTTTGTTCCACAGCAACTCTTAGTTGTGGTGCACCCGTGTTTAAGCCAGTACAAAACCTGAAATGATAAAACTTAAATTTTGGGTGCTTCATGTGAGACACTTCAGTACTTCTTTTTATCTTTATGAGCCCTGAAGTGTCTCAGCTTGTGTACCCAAAGGGAAAATTGAAAAGGGGTGGAGAAATGGTGCAGAATGAGTCCTATTGTCTGCACTAAAAGCTTTCACAAGCCAAATTTGATGACCGTGTTCTCACGTTAAAGGAATCGTTGCACTGGTGAGTAGAATAATAGAAGCTAAATGCAAGATACTGAGCTAAGAAAGCTCTGCTGAGGTAAAGAGCTGAAAACAGTGGTCTATATCAGCCTTAAAGATTAAGGTTTACTGACATAATTTTTTTGTGTTAATTAGTGTTAAGTAGTGGAATCTGCCACATTTACTTACGTGTGACAAGTTGTAGCTGAGCTGAAGACCCTAGGGCACTGTACAAAAAAATAATTGAAATTCTTCCTTAAAAGAGAAAAAAAAACCATATCCAAACCTCAATCCTTTGAGAATCCAGCATCTGTTTTGAAAGGGGTCTGAAGAGGTTACCTCCACCCCTGTCCCATGCAGGTTGGGACAGGAGAAGAAAACAGGAAGTTTTAGTCATCTTAGTTTCTCGATTTTCCAAGTTACAGTCTCCAGCTGTTTCCATCAGCTTTGTTTTCTAAAAAGAAAAAACTCTATAGAGTTCTTTAGCTTTCTTTAAAACAGGTCTTTGTTGAAACCTGTGTTGCATTTTTTTTTAACAATTCTAGAGTAGTGTTCTTTCTTCTGTTCCCAAAACAAACATCTCTTACTCAGCTTCTCCTCAGGCTCAAAGAAATGAAAGCGAAATGAAAACAGCAGGCTGATGTTGATGGGAGAAGAACAGGGTCTACAGCAAAAAAATGGGGCCATGCAATATCAAATCTCAAGTGTCTATCACAGGTGACAAGTGAAAGCCTACGCGCAGGCAAACAGCAAGGATGCCTTCCACTTTGCCTAAAATCAGCAACATATTACAGAACATTCCTAGATAAAGACTGACCCTAGCACATAGCATTTAGGGACTACTAGGCTGGTATTTTAAGTGGCATTCATCACATGCTGTCTATCTCACTTGCAGAGTAAGTTCTCACCAGTATCTCCCTTTCCCAAAATATATTAACCCACATGGACTGTAGCATGTACAATCTGGCTGCTTTCCTTCCTTACCTCATTTTGTACAGGACCAGAGCCAGAAAACCCTGCAAATGCTGGGGATCAATTAGCTGTCTTAGATGAGGTGGTTGAAATAGCTGTCACTGCTCTTCCTCTCTTTCTTTGCAGCTCAGTGAAGATTATTGGGTGTTTTTCATAAGGTGTCTGGAAGCAACTGTCTGAAGTAATACCCTGTAGAGGTGCCTTTCTATCTCACAAGTCCAGCTCATGTTTCGGACTTGTGTGGCAGGAGGTAAAGCAGCAAATGATTTATTGGCAACTAGTACTCCAGTGTTAAAGCCAACTTACAAATACCCTTGGGTGAGAAATTTAACACAGTCTCGAATACTTTATCTTGTGGTTTGTTGGTTTTGGTATTTTTTTTTAACGCCTCATGTCTAAAGTTACAGGACATTTAAACAGTTGGAGATATGATGCAAGGTTTTATACAGCAAACTTTTATCCATCTTGGCGATAGACCTGTTCTTGTCTCCTGAAACATTTCCTGGTTTCAAGTCACTTACAATTTCGTGAAACATTTACCATTCCAGAGTTAAAGGTCTGCTTTGGACTGATTTCTCCTGGAATTTTTCTGTACAATTGTTAGATGTTCCTAAGGACGAAGAAATGAGAAAAAAGATGCTTTTATTGACTAAAGATTTTCTAAAGGAAAAGGAGTTTCAAATCAAAGCTCCCAATTAGAACTTGAAGGGAGAAGCTATGAGTGATTACATAGCTGTAGAGCTGTCAAAGGTACTATACCTATATGAGGAGAAATGGAGCTGTCTAAGGGATGAGGAGAAGAACCCAAGAAGACTCAGAGACTTAAGAAGAGGCTGGTGGAGTAATAAGTCAAGATGCACGTCCCAGCTTCCTGGTGCTGATCTCTGACACCTATCACCACTTCCTGTCACACCATTAACCACGCAGCAAAGATCTGTGCAGTGCATTTAAAGGCGCAATTTACCTCCTGGAAGACCTTGTGAATGGCAACGTGGTCACACAAGAGAAGTTGTTCTTCTTTTTGAAAAACAAGCAAAATACATGCCAACTAAAGAAAATATTACTAAGGCTGAAAACTTTGGGGCTTTTTGTGTTTGTTTACGCAGCTTGTCTTTCATGCCAAGATTCATTCTATAAGCAGCACAGCAAGTTCCAGGAACTTATCATGGTTACACAATTAGACATGGTTAGACACTATAAGACCTCTTCCCACTTCATTGGTTCCAGAAATAGGAAGCAGTATAGTGAATGAGAGAGTCTGGGAAGAGAGCATATGGCAGGGAGTGATGTTCTACCCTGGAGATTTGGATACTGTCCCTTTTTCTGTCACATAGCTCCCATGTGATGATAGCCGAGTCACTTGAGTCAATCTTTTCAGAAGCTGTCAATAATTTTACATTGGTTTTATTCTTGATGCAGGACTTGTAGGCACAATGAACTTTCACGGCTGCAGGTCAAGTCAGTGGGAGCCATGCTCCAAAGACAAAACAGTATTGCAAAAATCTGATTTGGGAAATTTAAAATTGTGTCCAATATAGTTATGTTTGGCCTTAATCTTCCTGACACCCGCAGCCTTTCAGCATGCAAAGATACTGCCAAACTCCCTCACTTCGAAGTAATACTGTGCAAGAAGTTCACTGTGAAGCTCTCCATTATGAGGTCTGTGTGGTCCATTTGTGTGCTCAAACAAAACTCCATAAAGAAATGAGAGATACTGTCTTCAGAGCACGTTTTGAATGATATGCAAAAGTAAGGCAAGTGTAAGTCATATTGAACTGCAAGAAAAGAACAAAAGGCAGAGTAGCCTGCTTACATTGATAGCATGCCATCCTTTCTGTACAGCCTGGTACATTAGAAACATGTATGTATGCATTTTGCCACGTGCAAATTCATGCACATTCTCATCTCACTAGCTGTGTTCTGTGAGCTATTCATTTAATAGAGTAGAAGGTGTATAACTGAGGGAATAGACAATTTCTCCAGTTTACTCAACTTTCCAAATAGGAAGAGAGCATCTTTTTCACTTTCATTACAAAAAGACAGTCTATCACTATTACAGCAAGTAGGCTCAGCCCTTTCCCAGGTCTAACACCTCAGGACTATTCTGACAAAAACAAGACAAGCACAAAATTAGGAAGAAGACACTGAAAAACATACCTACCAGGGCTCTGTCCTGCATTGTTGATTCCCACTCCATTACCTGACTGTTTCACTATCTCGTCTGAAACCTTTCTGAACTGTGGCTCTTCCAGCAATAGACACATTAGAAATGTTAACTAACTGACTGATGAACTGAGTGCACTCTTTTAGGGGTAAACAGAGCAATACTATCACTTTCCTGAGCCACTGGGAATAAACTTATGTGAGCTGGGTAAATACATCAGTTAAAACTTCAGGGCATAAGGATTGTTCCAGCTAGGAAAAGAAATAGATGTTTTTCTGAAATGAGGTTTCTCTGATGCAATCCCATTTAATTGCAAAGAAAGTACAAAGCCCTCTTTTTCTTCACATAGAAAGAATTGCAGAAGAGGCATGGGTGTTTACAGCTCAAGTCCATTTTCCATTAAGCACTTAGTATAAAAGCTCTTTTTCCCCTTTCTCTTAGCTTTTCTCAGAGGCACATTCCTGGCCCTTGTTATGTCTGTGTTGTTTTTTTTTTTTTTTTCCCTCTGTCACCATCTGTCTCTTCCTTTGATCTTTTTGTCTTTTTCTCATAGACACCCAACTGATCACAAAACAATGGCCAGTAAAACCTTTTCACCCATGTGTCTTGCAGGTGCCCTTGATCCGGACAGTGACATGTGCCAGTGGCTGGAAGGAATGCTACAGTAGTTTCAGCTATCTGGTCCCATAATGAACTTAATTGTTTCTTAGAACTAAGGGTTGTAGGTGCGATGTTAACCTAGAACTAGAGAGATTTTACCCCAAGTGCTACTGAAACTGTTGATGAGAATTCAGACTGTTTCTCAGCAGCATTGAGAGATATTAAAAGCATAGAACTTGAGGCTGTGTCAGAGAACAAAGGTCCTTTCAACTTCTTCTGGTTACAATCTCTGTGCTTCATCTAGTTATAAGCTTGATACTCTTTCTCAGAGCTGTTCTGTCTCAAAAGTCTGAAGAAATATACTTCATGCATTACAGCATTACCATGCATTTTTTTCATTGTTAAGTTGCCTAAGTTGTCTGAGAACATAGTATCTAGGTCTAAGGTATTGCTTCTCATCAACAGTTCTTCTCATAGGTGGATTATGAAGTTTATATAGTGAATTATGGAATCACAGAAGTGCTGGCTAGAACTTCTGGAGGTCTCAAGTCCAATTGCCTACTTGCAGCAGGATTGTTGCTGAAGATAAAGGAGATCAACTGCGGATTTGTCTACCAAGCCTTGAAAACTGTCAAGGACAGAGAACCCTCAGCCTCCCTGGGCAGCCTTTTCCAAGTGCTGCAATGCCCTCCTCCTGGTGAAGCTTCTCCTAAGCTCCTGCCCATCCACTATTGGATGCAGGGGAAACGTAGTGACAAAGGAAACATAAGAAAAGCCTGAGATACTTAATGCCTTCTTCATCTCAGTCTTCAACAGTAAGACTAGTTGTTCTCTGGGTACCCAGCCCCCTGAGCTGGAAGACGAAGCTCTCATTATCCCAGGTGAAACGCTTAGCAACCTGTTATACCACTTGGATATATACAAGTCTATGTGGCCAGGTGGAATTCATTCAAAGGTATTGAGAGACCTGACAGAAGTGCTCATCAAGCCACTTTCTGTCATTTATCAACACTCCTGACTCACCAGAAAGGTCTGAGTTGACCAGAAAGTATCAAATGTGACACCTATCGATAAAAAGGACCAGAAGGAAGATTCAGGGAACTACAGACCTGACAACTTGACCTCGCTGCTGGGAACTTACCTCCAACTGTTTGCCATAGTCTTCTTCATATAGCCCAGTATGAGGTTTTCTTTACACTGCTGGTGCATGTCCAACATGGTGTCCACCAAAATGCCTGGGTTATTTTCAGCAACGCTACTCCACAGCCACTTATTTCACAGAGGTATTGATGTGAAGGACTGTACTGATCCAAGTGCAGAACTTTTTGTTGAACTTGGTAGGGTTTCCCAAAACCCAGGTTTCTCAAAGTCCTTCTGGATTGAAACTCTACTTTTCTTAATGTTAAATTTAATACTACCTGGAAATTTACTGTGAGTGGATTCAGTCTCATCATCAAGGTTGTTGAAGAAGCCTCTGAACAATATCAGCCCAATGCTGGCCTTAGGGGAACTCTGCTTATTCCCAGCTGCCAACCAGTCACCATGTCATTGATAACTACCCTTTAAACCTGGCAGTTCAGCCAATTAGCAGCCCAGCTTATAGTCTATTTGCCATCAGAAGCGTATTCAATAGATGGTTACTCTTTTCTTTGTTTATTTTAATGACTCTGTAGTTACTGCACTGTCTGTATTCATTCCTGTTATGAATTAAATAACGTGACTGTTGTGTATAAGTAATTTCTACAAAGTTCCTCTCTTGGGTAGGCAGGGAGTAACCCACACAGAGTATTGTTTAGTTAATTTTTCAAATGTGAATACAAAATTGTCAGCTCACTCTAGCAATGATAAAGTGAAGACAAAGAATGAAGGGAAGTCTTGTCTATACCTCATTGTAGTCTTTTGTTGAAACATCCTCAAGTTTTAGAAGTTTTCTATCATTAAAATATTAGCAAAATGTGAGATCCTTTAAAAGACAAGATACACAAAAAGCATTCTGTTACAGCACTAAGACAAACCAGTAGTCTGAAAAGAAAGTTTTTATTCCACGTACAAAGGACATAGAGCAATCAGCAAAATTAAGACTTCTTCACTTCCTCAAAATAGTAGAGTCAGTCTCTTAATAATTAGATTTTTTTTTGGACTAGCCTAACATCCAAGACCTTCATCTGAGAAGATTTAATTGATTCTTTCTTGCCATTTAAGTTTGGAAGATTCAGTAGATTTAGGTTTCTTATTTGAGACCAAAGCAATCCTGACATTCATTTGCTTGTATAATAATCTCATCATTGATCGGAAAGAGCAAAACAAAACATAGAAATGACGATGGTTTTAAAATATCTCTTTTAAATAAGATCTCTGATCTCACCAAGAGTTGACTCCTCATATACAAATAGACTGACAGTCAGGTAAGTCTGTTCTCCAGCATGTTTCTACAAGAGCCGTGCTTTGGATTGTGCTGGATGTGGGCTTTTAGGCCAAACAGCAGATATTTTAGGGCTCAATTGGTTTTACTATTTTTCTGATTCAGCAAGTTGAAATTCTTCTAGAGTCCACGATTTTCAAAAAGAATATTGTGAGATTGGGAGTTTTTGGGGAAAGAACTGCAGGAATGATTCAATCTGGAAAATTTCCTTATAGTGAGAAACTGAAGAAAAAGTTAAGAAATTTCTATCTTGGTCTCAAAATACTTATGTATGGAAATTATTTTTTCTAAGAAGATATAACTCAATATTTGTAACAGTAGAGGGAGATTACAGCTCTGGAATCCAAACTCAGACAAAACTATGCAGTAAATAAGGTGCATGTTTTTAATACCAACATTCATATAATTAATTGCCATTACTAGGTTTCCAGAAGTTAAGAACTAATGTCTTTCTAGCCACTGTAAATTAGCAGCAGTGGGTAGGGTCAGGTGCAGGAATAACTGGCCTGAACCATGAAGAAAATCAAACTAAGGTAGTTGCTGACAGCTTTTGCAAATCTGCTCTCCTGCTGCTGCCTTCTCTTGTCCTTCCTCTTCTTTCCCACCCTCTGTGTTCTCTCCTGCCAGCTGCTACCTCTTGTCCTCCTTAAGTGCTTCCTTGCCAACATCGTCTTTCACTTCTGCTTTGGCTTTTCCTCCTCATTGCCCACTCTCTCTATATCCCCATAACTTACTTGGGCAATGCTATTGACTTTTATTTGTTGGAATATTAATCAGTAGTGCTCCTCAAGTTGCAGGATGAGATGCCTCACCAGGCAGGTGCAAACCCTACCGACAGAAGCAGGCAGCCCAAACCATCACAAAGTTTTCTCCATCCATCTGAAGATACAGGACAGTCCTAACGGCAGGATTTAAGCTACATCAGCACTTTTTGTAGCTCTTCTCTACCATCATTTTAAGACTCCATCTGAACTATGTGCAGAAACAGATTCTTAGTGGTTCCAAGTTAGATACAAACAGGAGGATTATGGGCACATGTGGATTTGACAGATAGATAGCAGTGGTATCTGTGTCTGAAGTTGGAAGTGTGTTGCTATTTTTTTCCAGCCGTCCATGGCCATTTAGAAAACTCCACAAAATTACCTTTCAGAAAAATGTTTGTGGAAAAGATGAGTATCCAGGCACAGAAACATAACATATTTTGACATATCTAGTGCAGAGTAAGGTATTTTTCTCTTTTATTTTAAACGATGACATTGAAAACAAACAGAAAACATGAAAAGAAACAGTACACTCTGTGAGGTTTCAACTTTGATGAACCATGTTACAGGATCCAGGTCTTTCACCATATGGTGAGACCTGACACATCTTCAACATTTCCACTGTCTTTTTGGACAAGAATCAAGAGTTAAGGGCCTGGAAAAAAAAAAAAAACCCAAAAACCAAAACCATAACTGAATGTGTGTGTTATTAGCACAAGAGTGGTTTTTGGCAGGCATGCTTTTAGTGTGCCTGCTGTAGCATTTTACTGGCTCTCTGCTGCTGTAAACACATCTGAAAGGAGAGGAAGATTTAGAAGCTAGCTAACAAGCGTGAACGCTACAGAAAGGAAATGAAGACAAATGGCTATTGACCCTGCTCTCCCTTATTAGGCAGCAATTAATTTTTCTACTGATAAAATGGCTTCATCCTATCAGATCCCTGTGGTGGAATTAGACAGTCAGTACCTGGGGGCCTGTTGTTCCAAATAACACACAAAAGGCAAGGCTTTTCCAGCCATCCGTGAGACTCGTCTGGCTTTCTCCATCCTGGATTCCTCTGCAGTGGCCTTAGGATCAGTCTTCCTTCCTCTTAATTGCCGATCTGGGCGACATTGAAGGATGTTGGCACTCTTGTTGGCTCTGCTTTATTTTGAAATAGAGTAAGTGGAAGGTTGGGTTTTGGAGCCAAAAGTCTATGAAAAGAGGATTTTCACCTCTAGAACAGCATTACAACTGATTTCCACTACATAATGGAGGGCAATTATAACATTGTGTATGCTTTGTCTGGAGTTGATTCTCCAGCTGTTGAAACAGTATCTTTTTACATTAAATTAAACCAAACTGCAGTCAGCTCCAAAAATGTAACAGCTTAAATCTTTTAGTCCAAATGCTGATCTCTGAAACAATGGTGTAAATGTAGAGAAATTCCAGTTTTTTGCTTCTATGTGTGATATCGAGGAGCTGATCTAGGGCCAGTGATCTGCCTTCACAGGTGTGGCTTAGTTTAAGGTGCCAAAAAACTAGCTTTCCCCTTTCACTTTAAAGCTGTTGAAGATTAAAGAGAAACATTATTGGTAAACAAAGAAACAAAAAAAAAGTTGGGGTAAAAAGGTACACACTTCATTTCTTACTTCAATTCTAGTTAAGAAAAACTCCTGTGCTATTTCTATCAATCACAGCAAAATGCAAACTAAGCTGGCAGAGTACAATTGAAAAATGCTGTTTCTTAAACAGAAAAGAGATTCACACTGGCTTTATAGTGGGAACTTAAAGAACTATATTTTATTAAGTCTTCTTTTTTTGTCAACACGTGTAAATCTTCAATTTTTATTAAAGACAAATGATATAAAGATTGTTCCAGTGCACTCCCTGTTATCTTAGCCTGGCTTTGCTATGAGAAATCCTTTGGGTACTTGCAGAGAAACTGTTATTGTGATTTTTTTTTTTTCCCAATGCCAGAAACTCAGTAATTGAGGGGAGGGGATTGGAATTAAAATAGAACTCCTTAAACTGAAAAAAAGAAAAGTGTATATGTGGATGGAAGGAGCTCTGTTTCATACTGCTATACCTCAAAAATAGCTGAAGGGAATTTTCCAACAATTTCCACATACCGTGCACAGTTCATCCCTGGATTGGGACCAAACATGGAAAGGATCATTCCCCCAAGGACAATTTGAAAGGTTTTAAAGTAATATATGAAAGCAGAGAGCAATAATG
Organism: Urocolius indicus; assembly: GCA_013401255.1. Lineage (NCBI taxonomy): Eukaryota > Metazoa > Chordata > Aves > Coliiformes > Coliidae > Urocolius > Urocolius indicus. The sequence continues at coordinate 175,405 of WBNH01007109.1, forward strand.
GAAATCTGCCTGTAAACAGAATCCCTGCAGCCTATGTTGAATGAAATACTGCCTTAAGGAAGTGTTTTTTCAATACGTAATAGTATTTAAAGTGAAGTACCAGGTGATGTTGTACCTCCCTCATCTCCTATGTGTGATGGGTATCCTGGAGCCCTTACAGCCCTGGGCTTGGCACATTTGAAGGCAGAGCTACGCCAACCCAGTTGTGATTCCCAGGCTTGCACTGGCTGCCGGAGACATCCTGGGGAGACATGTCTGCAGCATGATACCAGCACCATGAAAAAAATAGCATTACAGCTTTGGCTTGCATTCATCACTTAAACTGTAGTTCACTGGCCAAGAGCCTTGCTCCTCTTGCTGTGCAGTATCATGCTTGGGCATTGCATGTGTGGACAGTGGTGCTCCTAGTGATCATCACCTTCTGCAACAGGCAGTTAAGAGCTTTGCTGCCAGTTTACCCAGGCAAGGTGAAAGGAGCATAAATCCCATTTACAAAACAGTACTAGGCTAAGAAAAGTACATTCATCTGTCCCCTGGCTTAAAATAAAAGATGAACCACCTCAGTTGGAGGATGAGGGTGAGTATAAAGGGAAAATACCTTTCTGTGTGCCTTATAAAAGGAAATCTCTTATTTTCCTACTAGGACAATGTTTTCGTCAGTTCAGTCTACATAATACAATTAGATATTAATGCATCAGGTTTTCTATTTTCTGTCATTCCAATAAAAACAAGCAAACAAACAAACAGTGGGATCACTTCAGCCTTTAATATTTGTATTTTACCAAGTCTTTCAAACAAGTTCCAGCATGTTACAAGGCAACTTCATATTTTGCCTCAATGTTTTGCTTTACTTCTTAACGGATTAGCTTCTTATCTCTTTCATAACATGTAAAAACAGAGGAACCCATCTCCTTCCTCATTTCTTTCCACCCCAAAACCTTTTCTTATCTTTTAATTTAGCAACATGATATGAAATCAACTCAAATCCACAAGCATAGTCTCATCGCCTTCAGCATGAATTATGCTTTGCAGGTTTATGTGTACAAATAGCAACACTAAAATGAAAAGGATTTCTGAGCCAAAACCGCTTAAGCAACAGAATGAATATGGTGGTCGAAAAACAGTCCTGGACAACATGCTATTAGAAATTCAAGCTGATGTGTCCTTCCATGTGCACTAAAGAAACTTATATGCTAAAAAATAATGATCCACTAACTCCTCTATATTTTGTGTTATTACCCTTCTAGTCGTGCCATAAATAGATACCTTGGCTAACCTCATTCTTATTTTGTAAAGGTGCACATGCCAAGAAGAGCTGGCCAAGAGTGAATTCTGCAGAACAACTTACCCTCATTCACAAGAAATACCCAGCCAGCTACTGATCCTGATGATTCATGTGTGAATACAGATAACTGCCCAAGATTTGTGCTCTGTTTGCAAAATTCTTCTGCAAATGCTCAGTTGTTGCATATTTTCATATAAGGTCCCTCTTGCCTGGGATAAACAAACAGAACAGCAAGCTCCAGAAGGAATAGGAAACCCTGACCAAAGAATGAGACCACACATAAAATAAACTCTAACAGTAACATGTCGAGGTAGTTTTTATTCTTCAAATGCTTATTATTTATTTGTATTGTAGCATTGCTTAAAGATCAGGGCTACTTTGTGCTAATCATTATGCAGGCTTAATAAAAAGCTTAAGCTCCAAGGGCAAGCCTGTCTTTCTCTGCATTTAGATTTACTGGTTTTATATCACTTATTTGATTTTGGAATATCAAAGCTTTAAAGAAAGTCTCATCCACCCCTCTTCCTTTCAGTCCTGAAATCCCAAGAGCTCCAATTCAATTTTTCTCCTGTATATTTATTGCTAACTAAATGAGATACAGGAAAGGATTATAATTCAGGCTGCAAAATTCTGCCTTCAAAATCTAGGAAATGCCAGATTATATGTGTAATAGGAATTCAGTCCTCTCAGGTATTATATACACTATGATACAAGATTTAATTTTTCCTGTCCTCTGGCAACCTTGCCTCACTCAGTGCTGGCAAGTGAATCAGTGAGCCATGGTTCAATGTCCTTTTATTCAGGTGGCTGAATGTATGTTACATACCTCTTTTGCTTTATGCTGGTCAAATCCTAGTTGAAACATTTAGTTTCTCAGTTTTCTGTGGTGCTTTTTGTTGGTGTATTTGAGAGCTTCAAGAACATTTTTTTCTTCAGAAAATCCCTGGAGGTGATTGTTTTTGCATTACAGGTGAAAAATGATGTGAGGGTTGGAACACTTCTCTTGCTAGGCGGTGTCATGGCTAATTGCTTTCTTCAGAGAAGTAGAAGGATTGGGGAAACTGAGGTAGATTTCCAGAATCTGGAAAGTACCATACCTAAAAGTATGCCCTCAGAGCAGTTGTCTTGCTACTCCCTGAAGCTTCTTCACCAGACTTCTTGGACCCCTGCTCTTGATCATCTTACATTGCTCTCTTTGGTTCCCCAGTCTTCCTTCCTCTGGCATTTCATCTCAGTACAAGCACCTTCAGTTTTTAAATTTTCATCTCCCAGCTCACAGTTCAGGTGACAAATCATCCTACTCACCCCCAAGTCTCTCTCTCTCCCATTGTCACGGATGTACTTGACATCTGCAGGAAAAAAATATGACCAGGATTTTGACATGAGGACTCTAGCACCTCTAAAGCTAGACCAGATTTCCTGTAGTGCATTTAAAACCAAAGTCTAGTACTGAAAGTCTGTTTCATTGGCATTCAGCTAACACTCCACATTAGGAATGGATTTCTTGCAAGTAGTCTTTCCTCCTTGTAAAATTCCCACCATTTCTGAGGAATGTCTGACAACAAACTGCTAAGGGATCTTTGTTACTCTCTATTGCTCTAAAAAAAAATGTTATTATTGCCTTTTACATGATTTGCAGTGCCTAGTCCAAGTCCTGGTGAAAAAACCCAACAAGACAGCTTCCTATGTAGGTATTGGAGATTCAATGTCTATGCTTGAGAGTGTTTTTAGGCATTTGGTGACCTGTGGGTTCTGCTGTAAGAGTCACTTATTTCCCCACGCCATTTCCACAGTAAGAAATACCATCTAGAGGTAGGGTATGTGAGAGGAACAATTGGAAGTCTGTCATGGAAAGTCTTCAGAGCCTCTTGGGTATTCTGTAGCTCTAGTTACAGTCCATCTCTAACATGTTCTCTTTTATCTAGAAATAACACAATCAAGTTGCACATGAAAGTAATGTATTAGACCTTTGCACCAAGAATTTCAGTGCTACCTGTATCTTCTGCAGGAAAGGCTTGCTCAACAGCACTTTACTAACAGAGTATGCATCAAAATGAGCATTTAAAGGAACCCAAATCTTATGGAATGTCACAGCTCGTCATGCAAGTTCTTGTTAGAAGAGTATGAAGATCAAGCGAGGGGGTGAACTAACAACAGGATCTGATTGTGGTTGCTCTGAGGCAGCCTCCTCTGCACCTCAGTTCCTGCTGGGTGGTACTGGGCAGCTTAGTGACCTGACTGTGGGCAGCATCGTGGCCTGCCCAGAGCAGCAACACAGCCCACACAGAGTCCATAGGTGTTTGACAGAGAGTCTCTGAGTCCATTCATGCATTTGGAACACAGATGAGAAGTATTCCTGAAGCCTCAGCTCTGCTCTGAATAGAAGTTTGCTGCTGTAGAAGGAGTGCATTTTTAGAAAGGGGTGACTGATCCAAGAAATTCAGCATACTGAGTTAATGCAACTGTCAAATTACCTTTGATTACAACTGCTAAAGGTGAAAAGTACTATGGCTTGTGACTTGTTAGATTCACTTATATTTATTAGTATATATAGTATACATATACTATATATATTAGTTATATATATTAGTATCTATATTATTATATATATATTTAGTATTCAGGTATATTTGCTGTGCTAAACACCTTTGAAACCACTATAATTGTGATGTAGGATTTTATATGAACAACTAAGAGCCTAAATGTCCCTTGGTTCTTGTGTGCTTTTCCTTCCCAAATCACCAGACCAGATCAAGCTGATGTGTTATGTTGCTTGCACATCACATCCAGTGCCCAGTGTCCCACAACAACAAAGCCTAAGTAAATTCCCACACTAGAGAAACTTAGTTGTTTCAGAGTGCTCCGGTTTTCAAACCCTACGTCTGGCTTCTGTCTGCATGGCTGGACTTCAGCTGGCGCTTTTTGTTGCCCAGTGGCAGATTTTTTTATGCCTCGGAGTGAGCAGCCTCGCTCGTCCTTCCAGCCTCGCGACTCGACTGCTCGTCGCCCTGGTTTGTGACGGCAGAGGGCAGCAATAGACAAAGAACATCCTTTCAAAAAATCGGGTCAAGTTCCACTTTCTGATATTTTTCTCTTTGGATGCAGAAGCGGCTGCAAAATCTGCCTGTGGTTCCTCGGAACTCGGGAGAACCTCAGGGCTCGGCTGCTGCTCGGCGTGTTGGCTCCACTCTGCGGGGCCATAGCGTGCGAGAATATCGCCTTGCACATGTTTGTGCCTCGTTAAGTGAGTTAGGAAGGGAATCGTGCTGATTTCGGAGACTTTGCCCAGTTACAAGAGCACCATATGGCATTTTATCGTGCTCATGTTGGAAAGCTATAAAAATCTGAAATTAGCTATGGTTAGCTTTTACTGTGCAGCAAAATGTATCACCTACTTTAACTGTGAATAAATAATTTCTTATATAATGATGAAAGCTGCTGGGTTGCATATTTTTTTTCTCCTCTACTCTGCAAATCTCTGAAGAGAGAGATATGTTTGGAAAATGTTTTGTACTGAATAAAGGAAAAGCAAAAGAGTCACTGTTGCTATGTGATTTTTAACAAATTGCATTTTTTTTCCTCTATAGACTCAAAGAAATGGACAAGTTTTGCTTGCTTAACTAGTAGTTAGATAAACAAAACTTGGGTAATGGAACTCTTCCTCCACTCTTCTGCCAATGTGTACAGGTTGAGTTGGTGCAGGGTAGAAAACTGGCTTCTTGTGTCCTCTTAGACGACCGCACTAACAAAACTGTCAACTGTGTCTCCTGAAGGTGAGAGTAACTGCCCACAAATGTGGGAACTGAAACTGCAATCACAGTGGATCTTCACACCTACCTGTGAAGCACCATGCTGGTAACACGTAAACAATGATGTAAACAACTTAAGACAGATACAAATCAGCTTTGTGATCTGGCATAAGCAAGTGCAGTGTGGTGATTCCTCTGCTTGCTTGCCCTTGCAGCAACAACTACAATGATCGGCTTATGCATTGTCTTCGGAAGTGGTTTCATTATCTGAAAGATGAGTGGCCTTAAACTCTTCACATCATTAAGCTTGTCTGGTCAGACAAATTGTTTTCATGCTGAACAAACATTTGAGAAACAAATATCAGCATAATCTTCATGTTAGAGAGACTTCTTACACCAACAAAATAATTGTGGAGATTCCTTCCTATACAATGGAAGGAGAATTTGGGTTTGTGTCTTTCTGAAAGGTCTCTATTTCTCCAGTGTAAGGAAAGAGATGCTTAAAGAAATACAGCAAGTGGTTTGGATGAATTGGAGAACTGTGCATTCAGGGTGATAGAACAGGAGATAGAATATCAAAAGCGATCTGAAGGGACCATCACTCAATAAAAATACATTACAGAAGAAGAGAGCATTTTTGATCTGTTTGTGGTTTTAATTTATTTTAAATACTGTAAACTGAGACAGAGCACTGTTGTGTAAGCATGTAACAGAGTGATGCTGGCTGGTCTAATTTCCCTGAAACTCAGGAAGTTCATTCTAGCTCAGATTCTCATTCATCAGTTATTACTAAACACTGTTTCTTCTAGGTAATCACAAGCAAGTTATAGCACATGTTTTATTTTTTACAGCTGCCATCATGCAGCATGCTCTTCTACTGAGCACGAGACCAAACCCTGGCATTTCCTTCTGCTACAACTGGCTTACAAAGTCATAAGATACTACTCAGCATAACAAGACAGACCTCCAGTTCCATCTAGTGAAACTATTCTTATGCACTTATATTATGTACTCCTAACCCTTATTTATTTTTTGTTTAAAAATCTTCCCTTTGGACTATCTTCCACATTAATTCACTATTTCAATGTTAAACAAAATGCTTTGAAAAAAGTAATTTTATGCAGTGCTGCTATATCCCAAAAGCAAGTTTCTGTCTAAAAAGTCTTCTAATTTATTTTTTTTTTCATTTCAGCAGGACCAGGATTTGTGTCTCAGATCCAGGACAGGCTCTATATTGAAGTCAAAGCAACTACAATCTTGGCATAAACAGGCTGCTATTGAAGGATGTATCCATTTCATTCCATGATAATGGGCACTGTACAAAAATCTCAGATGGATACATGCTAACTTCAAGATAAAAAGGTAATTAAACACTGAGTGACAAACACCTCTATTTAGTTTAGAACTACATTCAATAGCGTTGAGCACTGTGTCCCAGACAGATGCCTTCCTAACCTAATGGAGCTGCCACTGGCACTGAGGAGACAGCTATGCAGGGCTAACCATTGTCATAGAATGGCAGGGGTTGAAAGTGACCTTTAGAGATCATCTAGTCCAACTCCCCCTGCAGAAGCAGGTCCACCTAGATCAGATCGCACAGGAACATGTCCAGGTGAGTCTTGAAGACTTCCAAGGAAGGAGACTCCACAAGTCCTCTGGGCAGCCTGTTCCACTGCTCCATCACCATCACAGTGTAATAATTTTTTCTTATATTTAAGTGGAATTTTTTGTGTTCCGGTTTCATCCCATCACCCCTTGTCCTGTTGCTACATACCATAGAAAAAAGGGATGCCCCAACCTCCCTCATATCCCTCTCTAGGAATTCGTCTTAGAAATTAGTACATAATGGTCTTCTGACAAATGCCACATATGCTAATGTTTTGAGTTCAATATTGCTTGCAACTGAGAACTTTTCAAGAGGATTTTAGAAACACTCCATCTTCCAAGGGAAAAAAAAACCAGAGCCCAACTCTAGTGTTAATTGACTGAAACCCCACATCACAGAAGCACACTCTACATTATTCATTATATTTGTGATTTTCCTAAGACTTCAATGATTTACAATAAATAGTGGAAATTCAGTGTCATTATAAATCAGAAGAGAATTTCTAGCATTAAAAGTTCTGATATAAACCAGGTAACAGACTGGAAGTTTTAGTCCTTCATCTTAGACAGCAGAAAGTGAATGCTCCTCATAAACTTGGAAATAAATGTATGGGTTAAATTACATATCTGGTGAAAAAAACGCATGTATTTTCATCTAAGGATGAAAGTTTCACTCCTTGTCCCAGTCCTGTTCCTGATGCTAGAGGAACTTTTGCAGTATTTAACCCATTCTAGTATTTTGTGGATATCCATGATAAGTCCAGTATTCTGTATTTTGCCAAACCTCTTTACTTCTCTGTTGATATTTTCTTTAGTTGCTTTCATCCCTATTTCCTCCCTGGAGTATTGCTGCATAGTGAAAGCCCCTATATGCTTGTAAGCAAGCTGGAAGAAGCACAGTGTTCCCTTGCCTTTAGGCATAACAGTGTAACATCATCCCATACAATTAAGTGCTTACAAAATATTTCTTTCTCTCACTGTTCATGGCACATATTATGGATTACTTGCTGAAATTTGTCTTCTCACCTAGGACAAGAATCTGCCTCTTGGTAAGTTTCCAGAGCATGTCAACCAGGCATCAAGATAGACTTACTCCCCTTAGCACAAAAAATTCTTTTCCCCACCTAGAATTTCACAGTTATTTATCTCCTACAAGGCACCTCACTCCAAAGTGAATTAAGGATTGGGGTCAACATCCTTCCTGATTCAAGAACCAGGGGTATTTAAATCACCAAATCCTTATGCTAAGCTAAGTTTCTCCCAAAAGGATCTGACTGAGACCACTGTCCATGGCACTTGTGGAGATGTGGCCGTGAGTTCCAGTTTTAATCCTTTGCTCATTCCAGCACTATGTGGGCTTGATCAAGTCATGTGGGGCAACATTTTTAAGTATTCCCGCATTTGGAAATTTCTGACAATTGACATTTACTTAGTAGCCCTTTTCTTTTTTACTCATGCCTCTCTGTGCACGGCTGTTTTCAGAAGAAGTGGACATTGAATCTTGTAGGCATTGACAGCTCTGAAACCAGGTCATAACTCACTGTTAATCACCTTCTCCTAAGCAAGGCCCAATCAGTGGATTTTTTTCCAAAGCTAGAATCTGCCTCCTAGCAAGTTGTGTTGATTTCTACAATAAAACTGCCCCGGCAGGGTTTTTTTTTCTGCAACCTGTTAACATAAGGACAACAGAATTTTCCAAACATTTGTCAGAGCAGCACATTCTCCTTATAACTGTTTACCTGAGATAAATATAATTAACTCTCCTAGATTTATTTTGTTAATGGTGCCTAGATACAGCACTGTTGGGCACATTTGAAACCAACATAAATAGAACTATCCTGGAGAACTCATTTGGGAAATAACTGAACCCTACTAAAAAGCTTTAGAGATGAAAATGCAACTTTGTTATCACAAGCCCTTAATGGGCTCTACTTCAAGTACAAAGCATTTTGCATTTGGGCTAACAACTTTATGCTACATTTCAGTCTGCTTTTGTTTAAAAGCAAACAGAAAATCCTTGAATAGAACTTTACAATGTGAATTGTTCAATTATTTAACACATTTATTTATGTGTAGCAGGTAAAGGGAATTTGAACATGCATTCAGGTGGAAAGGGAGGGGTAATTAGTATGAGACCGGTGTATGGGATGGGAATATAATTCTTGAAAAGCATTCCCAGAATCTATTATAAAATTTGACATTGTTTTTTGACCCAGGTGTCTAACAAGTGTCCCAGATGATATTTCTCTTGCGGTGAGAAGACAATGTGGAATCTAGACATCTCCCCATGGGAGAGATCAAATAGGAGAATGTTACTTTACTCCCCAAAATTCCTGGTCTGTTTGACCAGTGGTGGAAGCTCACCCAGGCTACTGTGTTTGGGGCCTGAACTATCAACCTACTGTGTGGTACTCTGTCTTTCTTTGTCCCAGGAGAACCAATACAGACCTTTTCTTGACTCTTTCTAGCACTCTCCCTGGTCATTACTGTGTGCCTACTTTCACGTACACACTTGTTTATGATTTATAACTCTTGCAACACAAATGTTTCTAAAACAGGTTTTTATTTCAACAGCTTGAGATCAATATGGATCTAGACAAAATAGTAAAATACCTGAATGTCTGCCCTCACTTCCTTCAAAATATGAGGCAGCTCTTTGGATTAAAACTGTTACCCTTAGCTGTGGAAATCAGCTTCAGTAAAGGCCCCACCTGGGTGATCTGGAAGCTAGTTGCCATCTTACCAAACCAGTTTTTTTCTGTTCTAACCTCACTCTTTGTCTCTTCCATGGAAACAGGAAATTATCAGAGTTTCTGTGAGTCTCCATTAGACTTAGCACTGGGTTGAGTGATTTTCTAGGCATTTCTTGAGTGTTATAGAACAGCTTGGAGCTATTTCACAATCATTACCCTCTAAAAAAATCTGATCGTGGAAATATATTGACATTCAGAAATCAATCACAGCTAGCCCTTAATCCTAAAGCTCTCTGTCAGTATTTTTACCAGATGAGATGCTGCGTCTGTGTCTGGTGTGTCTTTGCTGCCTTCATTCTTTGGTATTTCAGTCCCTTTCCACCGACAATTGAAACCCTTCAGAAGAAGATTTCTCAGATTTTCCTCAGGCAATCTGTGCTTGCTTTGTAATGTTTGGGCAATGCTGATGCATGTCTGATTTTGGCAAATTCCTATAGTTTCAGCTGCCTGGTTTGGAAGTGGAGGTTCATGGCTCCTAAAAATGCTTGCAGTTATTATAATAGTAGCAGTTAGCACAATGAGATCTCTTTTCCTTTTCTCAAATCCCATCAACTCTTATATGAGCAGACTTGAATCAGTGTTGAAGGTAACAAGTGTTGCTTTGTGTGTTTTACAGTTACCCGTTTGGTGTTGAGGCAGTTAGTTTTGGATACGCTCTCGAATGGATTGTTTCATCACTGTGGTGTGCCCTTAATTTCACTGGCACAAAAAGGGACTGCAAGGTTTGCTACTTTTTTCTCTGACGCATCTCAGAGAAGCCAGAAACTAGAAAAAGTTAGGAAAATGTATTTTTCCTGCACTAAAAAGTGTGCAATTCATGTCGCATGTTGTGATAAAAATACAATTTTTTCTTTATTAAAGTTTTGGAAACTCTAAAGGCTGGGTATTAAATATTGAATTTTTTTTTCTTTCCTCCTTCATGAAATACACATTACATTCTACTTTGTTCTGTTAAAAAGGCCACAGACCTGGGAATCAGTGTGCTCCTTGGGATGCAAGACCATTACTGTGGGAAATAAAACACTGGGGCTATTCACCAGGCATTTAAGCCAAGCCCTTCGGCTCCTGCATGGCATTCCAGTGCAGGCAGTGAGCTGTGGGGAGCATACCACGTAATTCATACCCAGAAGAACTCAAAAGGGCAGCAGAAAAAAAACTGTTTTGTTCTGAAAAGCAGAAGCTCTAATCCTAAAGTGAAAGAAGGAAACTAAGTGTTTGCCTGTAAGAAAATCACATGCCTTGGATGTGCTGTGGAGTTTGTCCCATGGCCCATCTGTGTTACAAGGCAGTGTGACGCCCAGATGATTGCATGCATTCGTAGGCCTTTCCAAATACTCAAGTGTCTTTGATACTGCAACAATGAGATAAATGCACAGACGTACCTCTCCCACTGTTCCATGTAATTCAGGTAAAGCTAATCCTTTTACAGTGAAGATTGTGAACAGCTTCCAATGAAAAGCCTAATTTAGGTATCAAAATTTCATTCCATGTTTATACAGAGCCTGGTGCAATGAGATCCTAATCCATGACTGGGCTTCTTTAGCAATACTGCAATATGATTAACAGATCTTTCCTGTTGTGCCAAGAGTAGTGTGGGGCCAAAGCAAAATGGTAGGACACAAGAAATAAAATACCTACAGACAAAGAAGAGGAATCCAGAGGGTGCTCACTCTTTGCGTTGTGGTGATTAGATTTCTGCTGATATCAGTGTTTTTTTTTAATGAAGCAGTTGGTGGTTGATATCAAAATGTACTCAGAGAGATGGAAAAAACAATATTTTAAAATCCTAGAAGGTTATGATGCAAGATTATTTCTCTTACAAGCCTCTATTTTTACACATTTCCAAAGACATCAAGGAAAGTTCTGCTTTCAGATCTGAACTTTACAAACTTGGTATTTGTGCTGATGAAGTCTTGACTTCACATCTGCAATTAGTCCTGCTGCACTGAATGGATCCCCTTCTGGACATGGAGTTATATTGCTCTGGACCATGTGAAAATATCTATATTTAGTTGATAGGGCTTCAGAACTACTTAAAACTGTCTTCATCCATCCTTTCCACATCCAGTGTCCTCTCTGCTGAAAATTCAAAAGTATGTATTTTTTTATTTGCTTAGTGTCCTGGGTGCACACATGGCTGACATTATTCTCTTTATAGTTTTAAATTGTGAATCATATTTTACCTCTCCTATCTTTCTTCTGTCTCAACTCTCCAGGAGCTTATTTATTCCATATAATTAACCTGAAGAAGTAGAAGTAGCTCCTCAGTTTATGACTTTGTTTTAAGTAAGAAACTTCAAAAATTTCACCTATTTGTTGTCATATTAATCCAAAGACTTTAGACCAAAGCTATTCAGACCTTAAAAATCAAGTAGCATCCCTCAGGTGAAAGCCAATGAGATCTCTGGTCCTTGTTGTCATAAGTTGAAGAAAATTCCTTTCTGGTCCCAAATCTAACACATCTAACAAATCTAACTATGCACAGAGCAGATAAGTAAGACGTACTGCAGGTCTTATATGCCAGTCTTACATTATCAGATCCCTGGAGTGAGGGGAGAAAGTCTGACACTAAGTCATGTTAATGGCCTCTTCGGTCCATGCTGTGCTGAGCCCAATGCTGTGGAAGCCTTGTCCATGCCTGGGTCTTCTTAACAAGTGGCTCAATCATTGTGCACCACACAAACTCCTTCCTGAGCCCCAGAGAAGGCCAGCAGCTGTCTTGAACCTTGAGCTCTAATTTTGACCACTGTTTCAGTATAGCACTGGGAATGCCAGGAACAGGATGAGTATATCCAAGATGGGCACAGGGAAGGGGTCTGTAGGACAGAGAGTCCTGGACACACAGAGGAGATTCTATGGATGAGAACACTGTCCGTCCAGCCCTCAATCTCCATCCACTGGGGTTTCCCCTCAGAGCAGACCAACCTCCTCCTCTGAGGCAGTGTCTGATCTCATCTTGAACCCTGGTTAGGATGAGATCTCATCAGAGGTGCCCTTGGGAATCTGGGACAGGCAGAGGGCTGGCTGATCTCTGATTTCTGGAGCTACAGGACACCTCTGCAACTCTGGTTGAATGTCCTGGGGGGCATCTCAAAATACTGCTTGCTATCCGTGTTTGGGAATCCAGTTTGTGCGCTGGGTAATAAGTTCCCCATTCCCCTTACAGGCTGTTTCGAAGGATAAATAGTCTCATGTATCTGAGCTCAATTCTCAAACCTTCAGTCTTTTCTCCCCAGACTAACATAAATCTTTTATATTGTATTTCATGTCTCTTTGGGAAGAACTTAACTTTGGATAAGTTCAAACTATTTTTTGCAAGCTTCTTGTCCTCCCTCCTGTATTCCCACATCCTTCTCAACATACAAGCACAGGAAAAGATTGGATTTCTCCATAGAAGTTTTACTGAGGCTTTGCAGAGGAACAAGTTCTTTTTGCTACCTGTCTTTATTGCTCTTCATATTTCTTGAAGCATTATGATAGCCTTTAGTAGTAGTATTGACAGTTGCTTTCAACAATATGTGAGTCATGGCTTTTATCACAAATCTGAGTCTGCCAGTCCTTGGTTATCATCTGTGTCCCCAAATCCTCGGTGCAGGCTGGATGGTGACCATCTGACTTTACCATCCAGATCACTTCGTCTTCACAGTCTGCTGTTCTACTATTTCTTATTTTGATCTGCAGTGAACGCCACAAGAACATATTTCATATTTCTAAATGATTGATAAACTGTTAGTATTGGCTCAGGGACTGGTCTCTATAGACCTCAGTGACTGATACATCTCCATTAATACATAATGACATTCATCAATGAGGTAGATTTTAGTTATTTTAATATGCACTCTGTTATTTCTGCATAAAATGTTTTCAAACAAAGTATCATAGAATCGTAGAATTATAGAATGGCAGGGTTGGAAGGGACCTTTAGAGATCATCTAGTCCAACTCCCCTACAGAAGCTGCTCCTAAATCAAATACCTTTCAGAAATCCAAATAGACTATATCAATACACATAACCTTGTCAACTATGCCTGAGATTCTTTTGGAAAAAAGTAATATTTAATGCATTGATTTCCTGGTATATGGGACAGCATGAGTGCCATTTCATCAAGCATTTGATGTACAGCCTGAGGCACACATATTTAATGGTGTGTGAAGTTAATGCATTGCTCTTAAAACTTTTTTCTAACCCTGACTTAAGAGCAATATTGATGCTTTGATGAATGACTGGAAATAACTGGGTTTCTGAGTAGACTGAAATTATCTTAGCATGCCTTGATTTGTATTTTGGAAGGCTAATAGATGAAACCAGGCCACTCATTTACAAATTAATTTGTCTTTTAAATCAAAAAAGGCTAAGATGAAAAGAAGACTTAGATATATCAGGTCTGGTCAACTTTGTATTTAGGACTGGCTGGCTATTTTTTTTTCCATTTTAAGTAATGATTGTCCCATAGTCAGAGAATATATAGAGAATTATTCTTCATTGTATTTGGTTTCTTGTATCTGATTACTGTTTTTATTGTTAGCTGTTCCCTAGCAAAGTGTCAGCTTGGAGGCAACTGGGATAATGTTGCAGATCTTCAAATGTAAATGCCAACACACTTTAATAAAGTATATAGTAAGCTTCAGTATAGATTAGTGAGCCAAATTCCACTTGCATAATGCTGTCTCCTGGAGACCTGCAGTCTGGACCATTACCCAATTGTCAATTAAAATTCCAGTGAGGCAGTGGACTCTCATTCTTAGGATGTGGCTGTAATATATTACTGTGTATATTTTGAAGAGGATCTCTTAAAATTAGAATAAACTTTATCCTAAGTAGATCTGAAGATTTTTGCCCAGAAGATATGAAATAGATGATGATGATGTGTCTTAGATTTTCTTTTTCCATTACTATCTATTTTTATCCCAGATAGAATTTGCACAGAGACAATGTAAGTGTACTAAAATGGGATCAAAGAAGAGTCAAATGGGAGGTAATCAAATAGATGAGATCTCAAACCTATTTATCAACTGTTTGCGTTTTAAGCAGTTCTCTAGCATCCTTCTTATGTCTTTCTTATATCTGTTTCCATAAGGTGGTGTCTAATCAACCCCAGCAAAACACTGGGATGAGCTTGATCCCACTTAATCTCAGAGCTGGAGAAGCCCAGTTAAAAGAGTTATTGCTAAAAATTAATTCATGTCTCTTTTCAAAGTGATACTTTCCAGTTTATAGTTCATAGAGTATCCTTCTTTCTGCTCATATTTCAGGGTCATAAAAACAGAGCTGCTGCAAGTGACAGGTTGAGGAGGCTGAGGAAGGCTGTTCCCTCAGAGGCAGGCTCTAGCTATGAGGCATGCAGAATGCTGAGGCAGGGGGATTCGGTAGCTGGGGGTAGTGGGCACAGCTGTCACATGGTGCCATTGGCAGAGGCAATGAGAGCGGTCACCTATGCAGCACCATCATGGTTCTTGGTTTTGGGTAGCATGGAAAAGCTCCAAATTCTGTTACAAAGAGACAAGCTAAGAGCAAGAAGTGGAAATGAAATCTTGGGGAGGAAATGATTGAAATGCCCTAGCTTAGCAAAAGGCTTCAGCTTGAACACTGACCAATATCCATAGGACTAGACATGGCAGCAGCCAATCCCTTTGTGAAAAAATGTGAGCACTGAAGAAAATCAAACATCTTTAAAATTACAGCTTCTGACAACAGCATGAGTGTATGGGTTTGAATTTTTTAGTTGGTTTTTTTTTTTTTTTGTGGTGTAACACCATCGAACTTGTTCTCAAGGCTCTTCTGCATAAGTGAGGCTTCACTGATCAGCAAGACCCGAGAGCCAGGCTCACAGCTGGCAGTGTAACATGAGGAATTGTATCACCTGGCAGATAAACAGCCTGCCCCATGTGCAGGGTTACGGTACTCTAACCACCTGACACAATATTGTAGAGTTACAGAAGACTGTGATAGGAAGAGGAAAACCAGTGAAAGTTAGAAGCTGAAATACAAGACTGAGGAGATTTTTTTTGCCTTTGTTTACCCAGTGCTATTAAAATACATCGACAACTTAACTCATTCTTTCAAAGACACATTTGAGCAGTTAACAAAGACTTTAGACACTGCAGAAAGCATTTATCAACACTTCTACTAAGTAGCTGTTTGCGCAATAATTTGCTGGATTTTTCTGCTGCATTCTTTGCAATCACTTCAGTAGTTTCACAGCAAGAAGCCACTGACTTTAGCAATGTCTGTGCCTATAGACTGTGCAGGGAATTTGGTCACCTAAAGATACCATGAGGTCTCTGGAAAATCACACATTCAATAGGCTAGTTCTGTGGTTCTGTGCCCTGATAACTCCAAGAGGATGCTACTGGTTCCTCACTCATAATGTCAGCAGCACTGCCCTGGAGAGATTTACTTGCTTAGCTGGTAACGAAATCATATGGGAGTTAGAAAACTGAAGGTGCTATCATGCTTCCCCAGCTGGAATGAAAGAGATTATCCAGAGACATGCAGCAGACAGCATATTTAAGAGCATGTTCAAGCTCATAGAGTTTACCTCAGCACTCTGGCTTGACCAGAACTTGTCCTGACTCATGGAAGAAGTGTGCTAGGTGACAAACGTGGCAAAACATAGTGTTGTTTTCTCTGGGCTGTGTGTTTCCTGGATGTGATAATGTGTCTGCAGGAAACAGACTCCTTCAGCCTTCCTGGACAATTATGGCAGAACATGGCTGCGATGTTGAATGCTATTTGTACCATGAGGTTACTGGTTCAGATATCATCCCAGGTGGCTAAATATTGTTAAGATTTGATTAGAGTCATGTCTTTAATATCAAATAACCAGTGAAAAAGGAATTTCTGGTTTTACCTTGACTCTTACTAGACAGACACTCACATCATAAGAACTGAGCCCTGCACAGCTCGTCTGGAATGAGCAAGTGAGGCATTTGGGAGAGCAGCTAACTTTAATCCTGACGGATGTATTTTGTTATCAGTATTAGTGAATGTTGCTGTATTTTTTTGTGGAAGAAGACTTGACTTTCTATTTCATTCTACTTTCATGTACCTTCAATTCTCTTTACCTACTTTCTTCCAATTAAGAAAGGAAAGAAAACACGGTTGTACTAAGAGACTGGTTCATCACACAGTAAAGGACAAATCCTTCACCAGTCTAAATTGTCATTGCTTTGATAGCTTAAGAGGAGGTTCAGTCATCTGAAAGTCTTTCCCATCAATGAGGACAAGATAAGCCTGTTGCAGTCCACAATAATAATTATCATGCAACAAAACTGGCTTGAGCATCTTAGAAATGATGCTTGATTAAATTACTTGAAACCAAATTTCAAGGAATGGAGGTCAGTCGTAAATGAGGACAAGTGCAATTGCTGTTCTCTGAGTGTTTTCTTACAGATGTACCAGAGCCTCCTGCTCAGAAAAAAAAAAAGAGAAATATCTTAACACTGTGAAGAATAATTCCTCAAAAGATTTTTCTCTTCTTTGCCTTGCCCTGCTAATCCTCAGTTCCATAGCAGGAATGCTATGATCAGAGATCTACTGCCTTGAATCAAGTGCCGTATAAAGTGGAGTTTAAAAGAAGTAGGAGCCTTCTCCCATAATGTTAATCCATCATTTTACATTGTAATTGAAGCGTATTTCCTACATTCACCTGGGTAAGAGACCACCTTCAAGATGCTGAGTTGAAAAGCTGAATACTCTCCTGAGTTGCGAACATCAAAGGCCACAGTGGAAGTTTTTGAGTATTTATTCATATGTTTCAGATTTATAATGCAGACTAAAAGCTGACAAGAGGAGAAAAAACCCACAGAACCCAAACCACTTAGTAGCTGCTTGCAGTAAAACCCATTTATTTTTGTCCTGTCCCAAACTTTTCTTTAGTCTCAGTCCCTAAAATAATTTTTTATGCTGGAGAGAAATACGATTGTATAAATATAGGAAGAAATCTTTCCCTTCATAAGTAGAAAAGTATGTCCTTCTATAAATGTTGACTTTTCTTTAGGTAGTCTATACTAAATTAGTGTTGATAACAAAAAGTAACTGAAATCCAGCACAAAGAGCAGGTGGGTGGTCTGGAAATCAAAGCAATATGAATTGATTTATTTTTTTTGTGGAGTCTCTGACAGAGTGAAACTGTGAGCCATTTTAGCTACATGACAGTTGGACTTTTTTACGTGTCTGATTATTCAGTATAGGGTAGTAATAATGGTTGAGAAAAAACTTCTCTGCAGAGAAAGATCTGAAACACTCTAATAAACTCAGTTTTCCAGTGTTTATCAGGACA
The DNA here is from genome assembly GCA_013401255.1 of Urocolius indicus. Lineage (NCBI taxonomy): Eukaryota > Metazoa > Chordata > Aves > Coliiformes > Coliidae > Urocolius > Urocolius indicus. Next base: position 193,078 of record WBNH01007109.1, read on the forward strand.
ACAAACATATTGATGGAACTGGGCCAATTACAATACAGGAAAAGAGTATAAGAGGTTATTGAAGACATACTGAAGATTTTGCAGGTGGAGGAAGGTCTGACTATTTCCATTTTGCATATTTAGTAGCTGATGCAAACTCACAAGGCCTACAATAGTACTAAAAGAAAACGTGAAGTATGAGTCACATAAAATGAGTTAAAATTGGTTGTTTTGAAGCGTTGACTTTGGTTAAACAAATCTAGAGAGAAAAGGAAGGGAAAAGTATGTCCTGATTCATGCCTGGGTACTTCAAAGGTGTTGGCCTTGCCAGAGATGGTAATGCTGCTGCTGCTGCTGCTGCTGCTGAGGAAAGGACAGCAAGGAGTCCCCCAGGGCCATCAGTAAGGACCTGAGCAGCTCCTACCAGCAACTGCTCAGGCTACTTCCAATAGCCTTGGAGGATGCTTCATATCACAGAAAAAAGCATCAATGTTGTTGTTTTGGTTTGGTTTGGGTTTTTTTCCCCACAGAAATGTTCAGGGAAATGCAACTTATTGATAAGAGAAATACAAAGGTAACTCTCCCTTAGCCTAGGCAAATTAGAGTAACAATGGTTGCATAATCTTTGTGTGCTTGGTTATAGCTCATTGAGGAGCTGTCTGAACTCTTGTCTGTTGTACTTTAATGGGCAAGGAGTAGAAAGGAATAAAAAGTGGTGGTATTCAGTTACTGCTTACCCTAAAAACTTGTGTAAAAAAACAGTCTGGTAAAAAATAGTGTTGTTTTATTATTACTTAATAGATGGTTTGATAAAATGTTTGATATAGAGTTCAATGAGAGCTGTGGAAAATCAAATACTTCTTTCTATATTCATTATTTATGCTGTTTATAACCCATTATAAGTGCTATTCTAAGAAGATAAACAATCAGTGACTGATAGGTTTAATGTAGATATTTCTTTGATGGAGATGGATTCATAAAGATAAACCCAACCAAGCATTAGTCAGAGTTTGCTGATGCTAATGAACAGGAATGATCTGTATATGAATAAACTCATGAACACCAGCCCGATTAGTCATATGAAGCACATTCACAGGATCAGTCTGTATTTTGTAAGGAACCTTGAATTAGATGGTACGTGTTCTTTTTGATATATTATGTGTTATGAATATGGACTGAGCCACATCAGATTTGAAGACTACGGAGGGAAATGTTTTACTATTTGAACACAGTTCTTCTTGTAAATATCACAGCTGACCATGACACCTTATTTGCAGGTGGGAACAGAATCTTAAGCAATCAGACTTTCCCAGAGATGAAGATAAAATTGAAATCTGGCTCGGATTGTAAAGGTCAGGTTCATCTCTAAAAATACACACCATGTATTACTTTGAAATGACAGTAGTTCACAAAATCACCAAGCAATTAAACAAGGTGGCATGTCTAGTGTTTCAAAGCCATCGTTTAATGACAGGTGTTGAAGGGCTAGTGCAAAGCTGGGTTATACCTGCAAGAGGTGTACCTTACAACCCCACTAGGCATTTTCTCTCTGTATTCAGACATCAAAAGACTAAACAGGTGCTGCAGACACAGAAATGGCTGGAGGTGACTCCATCTGATGTTTTTTTCCTCTGCCCTCACTAAGTGCTAAGAGATTCACATTTCCATACATCTGCAAAGCATGCGACATAGATGCTCTTGATCAAATCTCCCATGACTAGAAAATGTTTGTGTAGAGGCATGAGGGTAAGCACCTTCCTCCAGGTGGTTGAGGACCGAGGCCTGCATGGTAAGTGAGGAACAGTGCCAGGTCTCTACAATACACGCAGGCACAGCTCGTCTAATCATGGAATCATTGAATGGTAGGGATTGGAAGGGACCTAATGGGCAACTTTTGTTGATAAGGCAAGATGTGAGCTTGCCACTGCCTCCTGGGGCTCAGTCATCTGAGCTGGTACAGTGAGTGTCCCTCACATCACTCTCGTATTTTGCAAAAGTGAATCATATTTTCAGTATTTACCTTGGTTATATAGTGAGAACAAAAGACTCATCTATTCAATCCAAAGTCATAAGGAGTTAGCTCAGGAAGTAAATGCTGTGAGAATTCTCCCAGCATCTTTAATATTGTCCATGGCATAATAAAAGACTCATGTGGCATCATGGGTGTCAAAATCTAGTGTTTTATTTCACTTAATTGCACAGGGACACTGAATTAGTGGGACAAAAAAATAGACCTTGGAAAAAATCATGACAGTTACATAAATGGCCAAAATTTCAGTAATAAAATCAAGTTAGTGTTAGACTCCCTTTTAAGGGAGCTTAACACACTAGATAGGTTTTTAATCCCTTTATGTTTTATTTGAATGCTGAATAAACATCTGAGCTCTACAATGTACATAGGCTGGGTGAAAGTTTAATGTGGGAAAAAAATCAGCCACATTTACCTACATCTGGAAATAATTATTGCGTACTTAGTGCTGGGCATAAATATTGTCATAATGCCAACCTTAGTGACACAGGAGGCCTGGGAGCTCATTAGCTTTTCCCCTTTAGAGAGACAGGTTCAAAGCTTGCTTTCCAGCAGGAATGCAAATAGGTTTGTTGATTTCTGCTTATTCATCATGTGCCTGAGGAGTTCCAGAAACCTCATCAGTCTCTGCTATTACAATTAGGTCTTTGCGACCATGAGACCTGAGAACACCTCATTTTGATATTTTGGGAGGTACATGCCATCTCCTTTCTTGTGGCCTTTCAGTTTAGCCCAGGAGCCCTTCCATCCATCACACCAGTGTGCTGGAACCTTGCTGCCTGTGAGGGGAGAGTGTGCAGGACTGAGCAGTTGACTCCTTCAGCTTAAAGCCACTGCAGGAGGCTCTTCTTAGGACTGGGATAATTTCCATAGTAATTGAATCAGTGACCTGAGTGCTTTAATTCAGGCTTTCCCAGCAAAGCATGTGCCCACTGCCCTGTTGCCTTTTGCTCCATGGCAGTTGATGAGGGAACAGTGGGGAGAGTGGGCTGACGCTGGCCTCAAGACTTGAATGGAAGCACCCAGAGAGGAGACCTGCACAAGAGGCTTAACTGGGGCAGTGTGCATGCATCAGGGGGAAAAAGGGTGGCTGAATTTTGGCCAGGACATGTTGACTTGGGACCACTCAATAGCAAGTTGCTTTTGCATCAGAATAGGAATGAAGTAAGTGGGTATGGGATCATCTGTAAGTCTTCCAATATTTTAGGATAGTGAAAGATAATGCTGGCAGTAAATTTCAAAAATTGATTAGAAAAGTACCATTGCCATAGGTGGAGCAGTATTTGGTCTCCTTTTTATCCAGTCATTCAAATCTAAAGATAACTTTACATGTAAACAGCACAATGACTGAATGCTTTTGTATGGACTGTGCAGTAGGTGGTTGAGAACATACGTTGATTCGAAGAGTGTGTTCTGTATTTCAGCTGCATTTGACATGACAAATCCTCCTCTCATTTTCAAATGCAGCACTGGCAAGGACATGCTCTGAGTCCATTAATATCTCTCAAGAAGCAAAAGTAGCTCTTGTGGAAATTTCTTGATCTTGTGGCAATCCATCAAAAACAACGGTTATGTCCATGGTCTTTTGGGAGGAGACATGAATGTATTCCCCTCGAGGCATTTGAAACCTTGGTTCAAATTTAAAATGAGCAGAATGCTATCTCATGAAATAAAATAAATCACCAGGAAAGAAGATTGAAGGGGTTAAGTGTCATGGTGAGAAGTAAGATGAGAGCTAATGTATTGATTTCATGATAACAAAATGATGAGTTTCACAGCAAGGATTAATTACTCTGAACTTCACAATCTTAGACAACAAAGGCTTGGCTTTAACCTCAGCTGCAAAATTAAGATAGAAATTTGTACTTCTCTCTGCCTCTACCCAAGAGTTGTTGACTTTCACCTGGATTTTGATTTTTCCTCTAATAGGAATGGAATCCAGCACTGAAATTTGGATCTTGACCCAAATAAAGTACTGAAAAGGACCATATTGGAAAAGATGAGGTTGTGATATTCTGGCCTCGTATTCTGTGGTCAGGTTTTTTATTACATGAAAAAAATAACACCTGGGAATGGATCTTTCTGTCTGTTGGTTGCTAATATCCCATATGGGAAGAGAGTGGTCATTTGATCGTGTAAGGGCAGGCTCAAATGTCTGTGCTGCAAAATCACCACACTGGCCTCACAGTCTGCTGTAGTCAAATTTCACCTGGCTATAACTTACAGAAAACTGCATGTACCAATAGATCGAACCCTTAAACCCTTCATTTGGGAGTACTTATTATGTGTATCTTCTGTGCTGTCATTTCCCCATTATGTTCCTTCTGTTGTTTGAAACCAGGTAAAGGAAATGTTCTGGACCAAAGAGAGGTGTGTGGGTTTTTTTATCCTCCTCCATCATGAATTAATTTGACTCTGATATGATTCTAAACTGTGATTAAACTCTTTCCTCGGTATGTAGCCTACTGCACTGCGTGCGGTTCAGCATGTGTTGCCATAGACTGTGGAGCAGTTTGGTAGATGGGGGACCAGGTTTCTTTTAGTGGAAACTGGATTGGAGGGTCTCCTCCAGGTGCACATATATGTCACAGAATCACAGATAAAAATTACAGAGTCACAGAATGGTAGGGGTTGGAGGACACCTCTAAAGATCATCCATTACACCCCCCTGGCTACAGAAGACTCACCTAGAAACATAAGAACACGTCTGGGTGGGTTTTGAAAACCTCCATAGAAGGAGACTCTACAATCTCCCTGGGCATGTCCTTCTGCTCCCCATGAGAACTTTAGAGTCTCAAGTAATTTTTGGTTCAACCACACACACATTGGGAATGTATGGGTCAGGAAACAGCACTGGAAACCAGTCTACAGTAAAGCCTTTGAATTGTCTGTGTCATAGCTCCAGCTGCTTCCCTCTACTGACCCATTCCTCCTGGGCAAAATTGCTTACTAATGTAGATTTACCATTGCAGCCTTAAAAATGCAATCACTCCTGATTTTAGTGAACGTCTAGGTAAGCAATCTGCTGTAAAATCATATCATGGAAGCAGATGGTCTGATTATTTTTGCCAAAATATAGTGCATGGCAAACATTTTCCTTCATATGGCTTTGCTTTCTCTGGACAAACCCTTGACTAGAGACGGTATCAGTGGAGAGGTTAAGAAGAGAGAAGACAAGAGTTCTGTCTTGGTCAGGGCAAAGAAATCAAATGTTGTGCAGGAGGTAGAGATGTGCAAAAGCAGATAGGATATAGAAATGAAACTGTAGGACTTTTGGCTGTTTCCTGAAACTGAGCTCTGTAGCTTAGGTTACACTCTAAACAGGCTACAGAAGATGGCAAGGAAGGTGTTCTAACATCCAACAGATTAGCAGAGCTTATGGTCCTCTGCTCTACGTGTATATGCACATGGACAGTGTTTATTCATTGCTTTCAATGATTGCATATGGTGAATACTGGTTGTTGTTTCTTTGCTGAAGTCTCATTTTTTTCCCTTTTAATTTTTAGATTGAGAAGAGCTGGTAGCTGCACCATCTCCAATAAAATAGCTCCTGGTAGCAGTGTGTATGAGATTAATTACTTGTTAATATCTTGAAAGAACAAGTAGTACGTGATGGAGCTACAGAAAGAAGTGACACAAGGGCCAGAATTTCACCACTAGAGAGTGTAATTCTACTACATAATTTGACCTTTTCTGCTCTCAGACTGATTCAAGGTGGGGAACTTAGAAACATGGAACAGCTTAACAGCATTGCCTGAAGTATGTACTTTAGGTCTTTGATCAAAATGGACATCAAGTGGTTGCTTGTTTCTTGGCAGATAGATGCTTTCCTTCCTCTGTGCATTAATTAGCATGAGTTTCAGGAAGCATTTTGCAAAGTAAGATATGTGTAAGGTGGAATAAGAGCTTATATTGGACTTATCCTTGAGACAGATGGCTATTCATTCAAATTCAAATTTTAAACATTTTTATAAAAGAAGCGAGTTGAAATGCATTCATATATATATATTGAATTTTGCCTGTTGGAGGGCATGAGTTCTGATGGGGCTCTGGGAGACCATTGCATGGGTCTAGACACAGCCTGATTCTGGTAGAGCAGAGGTCAGTTCTTGGTCATCTCCTGCAGTCACTGGTAGGTGATGTGAGAAGACTGTGAAGTACAGAGTCAATGTCTGTTGGGGCATGAGGAAAAAGTGCAGCTTGGCATCATACTTGAGGACATTTTTGTTCAAATCAATCTCCACATGAGCTGTAGTCATCAAAGAGAGCACTGAACTTGAGTATGAAGAGGGAATAAGGCTATTTAGTATAATCCAGTAATGTACTGTTAAGGGATTGTTAATGGCTCCTCCATGTGTGTACAAGGATGTATACAGAAAATACAGTACTGGTACAAGGAATTTGTCAGGTTTAGGAATAGGCTGACTGAATTGTGTGTGCACAGTATCTATTCCTTACCACTCATCTCCATAAAGTATATTGGGAAAGAGTTTATGTGACAGGTTCCAGTAAGCAATTAAATACTATCATTGAGAACTTGGGAAAGGGTCATTGCACAAGTTGAAACCTGTTAATGTGTTTATGCCTCTAACAACATCCTTGGAAATATGTCTAGCCCTGAAGCTAGTGAAACAAACTGGTTTTTAATGTAACGGCATTGATTTTAGCCAAGTTTATTATGGAGGTGAATCTGACCAAATCTTTCTCTGTTGGAATTTAAAAACTTTGCAGTGAAGTGAGGTACATGTAATTCAGAACAAACACTGGTGTTTTAAAAGTTTTGCTCCCTCCTCCATTCATAACAAAGCTGGTATAAATTTGCATCTCACATACAGTAAATGAAGTAATTCACTCAATTATAGCAGGTTCCAAAGGACATACTGTTCCATGACTGACCATTAAAATACCAAACAAATTATGCTCAATTCATGTATAATTTAGGCAACAAAAAACATTTAAGAAAGACTAGATATTGAAAGTTAGTTTTATGTAGTTTCCATGGTGATTGTATTAAAAGCGATAACAATAGGCTTAAATGTGTTTTCATTTAGAATATCTTTAAAAGTACTTGCTCGGTTCAGACATGTTGTGTTTACTTCATAATTTGTCTCAAATCACCGATTATTGTAAAATGTAGCTAAATTGGCATGGCAATATTGTTCAAACACTTCAACAGAGCACTAAAATAGTTCAAAGCTTGTTGCTCAATATTTTTATCACAGCTGACATGCACATTAGGATTGGAAAAGGTTCCAAAAATGCTGTAACATTATGATTTTAAATCAGTGCCATGGTTTTGCATTAGGCCAACTTTCAGGGTACATTTTGCTCTTACTGTTTTATTATAGCATTCAGAAGCTTATGGAGAGACATCTAAAGTTCATAAAAACAAAGTCAACGTGTTGGCAGCTTCTCAGGAGCTCAGAGCACATCAGAACTGTGAGCATTCTCATAGTGTTAAGGAGTAAGGTGAACAATTGATATACAAGATTGTACTGTTAGGCCTTACTTTTATCTGTTTTTCGATGGTATCTAGCAACAGGATAAGAGGTAATGGGATGAAGCTGGAACACAAAAAGTTCCATTTAAACATAAGGAAAAACTATTTTACTGTGAGGGTGAGGGAGACCTGGCATGGGCTATCCAGGGAGGGTGTGAAGTCTCCTTCCTTGGAGGTCTTCAGGACCTGCCTGGATGTGTTCCTGTGCAACCTGATGTAAGTGAACCTGCTTCTGCAGGGGGGTTGGACCAGATGGTCTCTAAAGGTCCCTTCCAACCCCTACCATTCTATGATTCTATTATCTTACTTTAAAAATAATACAGAAATTGATTCATCTTTGAGTCCACCTGTAACAACCAGCATTAAGGAATGGTATGATAATGCCATGAATATAAAGTAAGGCACAAAGATTTTGGGGTAGTTGTGCAATACAAGATTTGCAGCCTTCCTAGCCTGTAACTATTTTGGTTGCTTCTAGTTAACTACAGGATGAAAGCCCCTTGAAAAGAGTTATTGTCTCTCGGATTGAAGTAACTGAGCCTGTTGGATATAATCAGCAAAGATTCATGTTCAAAGCTATGATTTCATTTAATTGTAGTGAGATTTTGCCTTAGTGCTTGTTTTCTGAATTATGGCCGACATATTGGTGAAGTTTGTACTTTGCAACAAAATTTTCCTTCTCTCACTTTTGAATGACCAAAGCTAACACTGTATCTTGTAACTCCACAGAGCTGAGAAGCAGTGAGTGTGAATGATTTTGATAAAAAAGGTAATTCTCTAAAGCTGCAAATTGTCTTTTTTTTTCTGAATTGCTCTCTGACAGGCCTAATCCTTTCTGTAGTAGTGGAGATCATGGCCTTAGGAAGTGTATTTTTTTTACGTCCCTATTTAATAAAGGAGTAGAAGAAAATTCACTCTTAAAATGCCAGGATCACCTAAGACTTGGTTTCCCTTCTGGATGGCCCTGCAGAGGCACCCATCTGACTCCTCTGGCTATGAGATGTGCTGTAGACATCAACCTTACTAAAAACAATGTTTGTAGCTACAAACTCTCCATCCATATGTGCTTCAAACTGTGTCAAATGCTAAGTCTCTGGACTTAGCTGAAGAGGGAAACAAGGTACCTCTGAAAAACGCTTTGGGGCAATTATTGGATAACCTAGTCTTGGCCTTTCAACTAGAAGAATGAGGTGGGTTAAGGCTTTTTGAAGTTTTGGCTGTCACTGACTAGTGTAAGGTCACAACACTCACATAAAACATAGTCAGACAAGACTAAATTATGGTGTTCTGTGACTTATAAATGCTGCAGACATAGTTGTCTTCCAAGACATGAATCAAGGTGAATGACATCTGGACTCTGAGGTAACCTTAGATGAAAATACTGCTTCTGTGCTCAACTTGATCTTCTTGGAAGCTGTTCCTCCATAAATGTTTAATAATGCACAGTAACTGCAGATACCCAGCAGCTGGGATATGGATGCTTTTGCTCATATGCAACTACTTACTTTGAAAGGTTGAGACAATGCCAGGAAGGCAACGGGGCTAGAACTGAGAAACGTTGGGGGATGTTTCTCTATGACTACCACTTCCACAGTAGATTTTTGGCTGTCTTTTCTCAAGTCTGTGTGAAAATCTGCACTTTCCAACAGAGCTGAGTACAACTATGTGGAATCGTGTGCACATGCACAAGGATGGTGTTTCAGGAACATGTATGCATATGTTCTGAGACATCTCAAAAGAGAAACAGGAGTAACACTGATATATCAGTTACTACTACTTCTTGCCAGAAGAAACTTTTGGTTTAGGGAAGCTCTGAGGTAGAAGTTCAATTGTTCTGTTCCAAAGCTGTGTGTTGTCTAAAGCATATTTATTTAGGGTTTTCCAGAGAGGGACATGGCTTTCATTTTACATGGGATGTTGGTTTTTTACTGATGTGCTTCAACTGACTGTGAATACTTTTGCATACAGAAATTGATTACAGCTCATACAGGAGGCTCCACTACATATTGGAGAGAATGGGCAACTGTTACTGCATGAAGTTCTCCATTCCTACACTGTAGAGTTCAAACAGCCAAATCAGATTATTTTTGCCAAAATTTCTTAACTTTATTACAGCTTTGAAAAAAGGAACCAAAGATCACACAGCGATTTCAAGCCCTTTTCAATTCTCTGTAACACCCTGACCCTGCCCACAGGTTCTGTGGAAAACACTGACGTCTTGGCTCAGGTTTTGCAGACAATACATCCTTTGTTTAGACAAAGTCCAACACTCTTTTAACATCTAGCTTTGTCTCACACTTCCTCTGCCTTGTACAGGGACAAAGTAAGAATCCATCAGCTTAGCAAAATTGCTGTAAGGAGCCATTGATGGAAAAAAATACTAGAATCTTGCTCTCTTAGAAACACGATTTTTCTCTATATCAACCTGTCCTATCAGGGACAAGCCTATCAGGACAAATGGCTTTAGTTTCGGAGAGATTTGACTCAGATCAACACTTATCTGTGGCTTTAGCTTCTTTACTCATTAGCAACACACCAAGTTCATCAGCAAAACTGTCTACTAAATGTTAGAGGGTTGTGTTGACCCAAGTGAGAGTCCACACTACTGATAATTGGTTTATCTGAGAAATGTCTGAAGAGTTACAAACAGCCTTTGTTTCCTTTGTAGCTGGAGAAAAAAGGAAACTTGTGATACTTCAAGTGCTGGGGGTTGTGTAGTCTTTTCCTCATTCAAGCTTACCTGAAAGTAGTTTCTATGTTCATAAGCAGCCTGTGGTTATTTTAACTTCTTTTTCTTGGCTGTAATTCTAACACACCTTCTGCCCAGGTATCAAAATATGCCACACACATGTAACTACTCAGCAAATGTGGGTTATCTCAGACTACATAGCTGACAACACACGTGTTGTTCTGCACTCCCATATCTGACATACACAACCTCTGCCTGACACAATACATTTTTGCTGTGGAAAAAACTGACATATCTTTAATAACTGACAGTGATTTTCAATTAACTGTAAGGTGCAAAGCAACTGTCCTAGTTAAAACACAGAAAAAAGGAGGCTTTTAGATTTTTACATAGCACTGTACATACACTGAAATCTTTGAATGAGATATTTATTGGAAAATCACTTGCTATATAATTACAAACAGCAAAAGTAAGTGCATACCTTTGTATTCTTGCCATCTTCGTAATTACATGGTAATAGGGCCTTCTACTTTGTTTTCCTCTGACAGCTTCAAATAAAGCAAAAACTGGTGCCTCCAAGCTTTAGTTTTTTCCCTTTTATGCAGATTTTTATTAATTGCTAGAATCACAGTGTTGCACTTTCTCTGAGAATGCTGAAAGAGGATAGCAAGTAAATGAAAGTAACAAGCCAAAAGATATGAGTATTTTTGTTACTTTCATCATCTTTTAAAAATACTCTGAGTTTTACACTGAAAAATATGATCAATTTTCCTTTCTGCTTTACTCACTCTTGTGCTGAGAGGATTAGACTTGTGACATTTCAGCACTTTCCAAGAAGCCATTTCTATGATTGTCAAAAGACACAGAAAGAGCCACTGACCTGGTATGTTGCCACCGACATGGGTGAGACGGTAAGTGCATTCACCACTGTGCAGATGTGCTTTGGGCTGTGCAGCTGCTTGATTTAGCTTGCCATATGCAAGGAAAAAGCCTGTGGTCAGATAACCCAGAAGCTCATACCAGAGGTGTGAAACACTGCAAGTCCAGCTCTTTTTGCAAAGTTCTTGGAAGATAAATAAGTTAAAATATTATAGTACAGACAATATACTGCTACATAAGGGGAGGAAATGGAGTCATGGAGCCCGAGGCTGCCTGCACTTTTATTTGGCCACATTCCTTGATTTTGATTCCAGCCAGCCAGTAGAGGAGAGGCAATACTGTGATAAGTAGAAAATAAGTTTCCTTTTCATAAAGTAGCCTTGGTCAAATAAGACAGTTTCAGTTTAGAGCAGCAGAACAATTTACATATTTCTTCCCATCAATGCCTTTATTAGTCCTCTAGAGCCCTGTGTCATCATTTCTTTTGCATACAGAGTACTATTTGCTTTTGAAATAATGTTGCAGTTTGTGAAAGCAATGGGGTTGGTTCTTAGTTATGAAAAGGCTTCTTTCTAGAGCTAAAGTAGTGCAGAGGAAAATTTCAGAAACCAATCACTGAAGCTCAGTGCCTTTAATGCGCCTGTAATTTTTTAAGATGGGTTTATGTTACCGCCAGCAACTTTTATAGCCAAGCCATCAGACAAAATGTTGCATGTAAATACACTTTAGGAGAAGGGAATAAATGGAAACTATACTGATTATAGGCTTTTTTGATTGTCTGTCTTTAAGAAAATTCCCCTTTGTGAAAACTGTATCCCTACAGATACTCCCACGAGGCAGACTGCTTCTGTCTACTATGCAGATATATATGTTCTAAACAATATTGACTCTTTTGATACAAAACAAAAATCAATTAAGCTGCATGCCAGGATAATTTGACTTCTGTTAGACTGTCAGTGAGACGCAAGGTGAGTTTTCTTTTACTGATTAGCACACCTGAGTCTGAAATATTGGTGATTTTTGTGAGGGGAAGATTTATTGTTTTAATAATCATACTGGGTATTTAGTCTTCTTATGTCTCCAGGCTAACTTCAGAGAAAGTAAGGTTGAGACAGGAGAGATGTGTCTGCCTAATGCTGCAGGCTGAAGTGATTAGATTTAGACTTATTTTTCAAGTGGTACATAGTGGTATTAAACTTGCTAAACACCCTTGAGAACAAGAGACAGGGCAAAAAGGCTTGTAAAACCACTCACTCACTTTAAAGTGGCATTGTCAAAACTTCCAGCGTTGAAGTTCCTTAAAAATGATAAAATATTATTGGAAAATTATCTTTGTAACTCTACAGACCTTCAGATTAAATAAATGCCATCTTCCTCCTGTAGTAGCAGCTTATATCATTTGAAGAGATGTAAATCAAACCACCAAATTTCTCAAGAAGTTCAAGCAACTTGTTGGTTAGAGGTGGGACCTGAAGTAGTGGTCACAACAAGGCTAGTCCCTGTTAAAATTCAAGCTCTGTATGTGTACTCACTTACTGGAAAACCTGAACTCACTTAACATTTTTTATCTCGGCTCTTTCTCTTATTTCTAAAGAGCCATCAACTAATTATTCCTGAAGAGATATCTCTCGAGAGAAGGCTGACATCTGTGTCATAAACTGACTACTTTATTAAGAGTCTTCTGTCTTATGTAGTCAGTGTCAGATCAGGTTTCATGTGCTTCGAAAGCCAGACAATGTTGAACAGGATACTCAGAGGCAGTTAAATCACATTAAATATTTAAACAGAGTTTGACATCATCCATTAGGCCTGTTAAAGAATCTCACTCTTGCTGACAGAACAAACCATGCAGCTTACTAATTGTACGACTTCTAAAATGACTAACTCTTTCTGTTTCTTACACCCTTCATGACTAAGTTTCCATGGTAGTTTCCAATGTTTCCACTACACTGACATCAGTTTCTAATCCCATTTCCACTGAAGACAAAGATACTGGATTAGTTTTGTATTGTATGGGAGAAGGGAGGTAATAATTTATGGTAGAGAAATTAGTAAACAAAACTGGATGAAGGGAAAAAAAAAATCCTAATTTGTCAGCGAAATTTGAGTTCATCAAGAAAAATGTTTTATTGTAAGACATCTGTAGTCTAGTATCAAGTCATCAAGAACCCCTAGAAGGGAGGCAAGCAATGTATTGCCAGTTCTTGCAATGAACTCCAGCGCAAAGAAATTAAATATCTTCCCTGTGGCCATATACTGATTACAATGGCAAGGCTGAGCATTAAAGCCGGGTTTTGTGACTGGCAATGCTATCTTTAGATTGATAAGGATATCTTCTGTCTTTGGAAAACACCATGGTGTTTTTGCTCAAAACACACAACATTATCCCAGTTCTACTCCATGAGAAATCAGTGAAAATTAAGCACATATTCCATACATAACATAATAATGCCGTGTTGAAATAGTATTCTACTTTCCTAGAAATAGTGGCGCCACTTTAATAGGAATGAAAGCTCTCTTCATTGTGTATTTCTTTTTCCCTTAAAATATTTAGGGCTTATTTCTAGTTAACATCTTTGGTGGTTCTTGGATCACCGATTCTTTCTGTGACTTTCATCAGAAAGACAACTTTATTCCTGTTTTGTCTGATTTCATATTTTTGTATGCTTTTCTATTGATTCAAGAAAAGAAGATTGCTTTATGCTCATCATGTTTTCTGTTTTTGAATGCTCTTCTCTTCTAAGCTTTTGGAGGGTTCTGGCAAAGAAGCTTTTTGTAGTGCTCATCTATATATTTTTCTTAAATTTGGTATCTCTTCTAATGTCCTCAGAAATTATTCCACTTCATAAATTATTTAACTTTTTAAATTCCATTATTATTTAGGTTGTTTTCATTGAATGATTTCAACAGGAGTGTAGTTTAAAAAAGAAAGCAGATCTAAATACCACAATATTATAATTTTTGCTGCACATGCAGTGGCTGGGTGTTGTGACTTTGTGATAACTTTAAAGTAACATAGATGCTAAAGTTAAAAAATGTTGTTTTCAGAGGATGTTGTCATAGAACATTCATATGTAAAATGGTGCTATGTCAGAAAGCGTGGTATTATACATAGCAAAAAAAAAAAAGACAAGAAATTTTGTTTAGGAGAAGAGAAGCAATGAGTTAGGGATTTTTAAAGTGAGAAAAATTGATTTGCATTTAAACAAAAAAATATCTGAAGAAACATAGTTCTATTATTTATTTCAAAGAGGTGGACAAGTATGGCTCACATATAAATCATTGTCATGGCTCTAACTTCATGGTAACTTCTAACCTAATGGTAACTTCAGCTGACAATGTAACTTCTGAGAGCAAGTTTAGGAGGTGAGACCTGGGATGGGAGGGTATGAAAGTGATGACAGAGAGTATAATCTTTTGCCAGTAAAAATAACCTGCTGCTTCATCTGTGTGGTCTTACTATATGAACCACATTGGGGTGAGCTCTGAGTTGACTTTGACAGTGTTATCTGTGAAGAAGCAGAATGTATCTATGGCTTAGCATACAGCCCAAGGGACACTTATCAGCTGTATGATCGACCTTGCTAACTTCTCTTGAGTTTTTTTTTTTTTGAGAGGGCTGTGGCATATGCTCTTGGAGAGCTTTGACACTGGGTGCAGGTGTGGCTGGGTAGGCTTAGAGTAATAAGAACTCCAGCTGCCCACAGGATGCAATGCAACGGGGATGGTGGCAACAACTCCTGTGAGCAGCCTGGAATTCAGTGTGCTCTTGAGGTTGCTCTAGAATATACCATGGGTGATGGTCTATGAGTCTTTATGGTAAGCTGTTCTCCCTGCTTGATAGACTAACTTCTGTGAGAGCAGATGCCCTTGTACATAAAAGCATTCTTGGGGTTACTTCTATGTTTATATTTCCAGTTGAAATCAAATAAAACCTTTGCCCCATCATTCGGTGAAGTGTTTGGGTTTTTTTCTTTTTTTTTTTTTCCTACAGACTTGATTGATTTTTCCTCTCAAAGAGAAGATGTCTGTAGTTTCTAACGTACGCAAAACTGCAGGCAATACACAGAGAGAAAAATAACACCAATGCATTTATTCAGAGGGTAAAAAAAAAAGGTCCTTTAATTATACAAAAGTTGCCACTGGGATCAGATACTTAAAAAAAAAGGCCAAGCTTGAGATTTTCTGAAGCTGATACTTTCAAAGGTAAGAAGAGCCTTCTGGACACAAGTTAAGGATAAGGTAGTAAGGCTAAGGGGCGATGGAGAAATATTTTTTTTCTATACAGCCACCACAAGGAAATGAACTGAACCAGATTTCTTGCTTCCTCAGAAGTTCATCTCTACCCTATTTATCTTCACCCTTTGCAACTTTCTCACCTATCTCCTGTATTTCCAGCTCCATTCTCCTGTCTGCAAAACTCCCACGTTCCCCATCTGGGCTCTTCTTTTCTCTTCAGCCTGCCTCAGTGCTTGCCACACATCTAAGGAATCCAGGCAATGCATAATCTAGTCCTTTTCCCCACTCTCTAACGCTGCTCTGGAGAGGCTGTCTCCTGTTCATCCACTATTTTTAGGTGTTGTTGTCTGGTCCGATGCACCTCCAAGAAACATAACTCCTTCTCGTGATACTGGAACTGGTATTTGCTTTCTTGGCAAAATACAAGACTTATTAAGAGCTTCTGACATTATTTGAAGTTATATGAAATATAAGAATTATCAAGATAGCTGATCCCACTGTTACCACTCCGAGTGACTTGTACAGTGTATTTTTTTTAATCATTCTGTCTTCCCCAACTATAAGCCATTATTCACTGAAAAAAATGTGTTCATTTTTTCTTTTATTTCGTTTTGCTTAAACTTTTTCAGACTTCAAGTTTTGTTCTACTTTTGCTTCTCTGAGTAATTTGACTTTAGCTTCTCTTTGCTTTTGAAGTTCTTCTGCTAGTGCCCTGTTTCCTGATCTGAACAAAAATGACCTTTGAGGAGACAAATAACCTTACAGTCTGCCTAGCAAAGAACTGATGAAAAGCAGTATCCCATTTCCTCTGAAAATGACTGGGCTTTGGGTTGCTTTTTTTGCACTGCTAAGCTTTTGCCAAAAGAAGTGGAACACTTCTTACATTTCTAGCACTTTCCAGTTTCTCACTGTGTCTGCGCTGTTTGCCGCTGCCACATCCAATCTCAAGTACCCTCCATTGCTAAGGGATTTCTTATATGCTGAACAGAACCAGCAAATACAGTATCAGCTTCACATACATTGAAATGGTGGAAAAGCACAGAAGGAAATAATTACCACTGTATTTGAGTTGTTAGGCTAGACTGACACAGCCCCTTTCAGCACACCATCTGTCTTTGATTAAGATAGAAAGGTTTCTTATGAAATGATGCATTTGCAAGGGGTTCACAGCTGCAGAACCAACCAAATCTTTTAACATTTGTTCACTCAGAAGAGATATGGACCTAAGTTACCTTTGAAAGAAGATTTTAGAAATGGTGCTATAGTTCAGATATTCCTCTTCTGTGGTCTCGGCAGTTAATAGCACTGTCACTGGTGAGCAGCATATTTTGCTGCTTGGAAAGGTCAAGAAGGAGACTAGTGTGAGTCCTGGAAAATTGGACTTTTAAAGCAAGGCCAAAAGAAACTGGGCATTACTTTTTTGATGCCTTTATTGTTCTAAATTTACTAATAGGCTATCAAATGGGATTATGGAAAGAACACTTGGTGGAGAGATTGGGTTGATATGACCTGAGAAGGTCCGCTGTCTAAATATCTCTGGCTTTTTACTTCCCCAAGTCCATTCCAGGTTTTCAAATCTACATGATTTCAGAGGCTGAAATTTTTATTGCTGTAAGAAGGCTATGACTATGCATAGAGAAGGGCATTATGTGATCACTGAAAATGCTTAGTTATGGGTCTTGCTTTTCCGCCAGGCAATAATAGATGGTAGTAACAATCATGGCATACGTTCAGTCAGTAATGGACGCATTTCAGACTGTAACAGTTTTGTTCTTGTCAAGTTTTCACTGTGTTTGTTCACTGAAGAGAATGATGAGTTTACTCTTACTTGAGCATTCATCTCAAATGTGTTTGCATTTAGTAATCTCATTGTTTGAAGCACAGGAAACGACTGGGTGCCAGAAAAACAAAGGACTAAATATTTATATAGCAGTCCAGAAAGACCATGGCCTTGAACACAGTGATAAAGATAATCCATCTGTGATCTGCTGTCTTATTTAAAAGGCAAACAAAATGGCTACCTCCAGACGTGATTAATATGTCTGTGAAACTAGATCATGCATGCATGGTTACTCCAGAACTAGGGCATAACAAAACTGCTGTTGCTGCTGTGCCATACGTTTACGCATAGACAGTTCATTCAGCAGGTCCAGTACATGTCCAGATTGACAGGTATGAACAGATCAATATTATGGACCTGCTCAATAGCACCAGCACATCTGCATCTGGGTCTTTGGCTAGCTGAAAAGGCCTGTCTGCTCTCACTACCAGTTTTAAACCAGTCAGTGACGCCTGCACTGATGTGAAGACCATGTAGGTGCAGGCAGACAGCTGTCTTTGGCATCAGGTGGCCAAACCACCTCAGTCCCATGGGACTGAACTTAGATTGACATGGAGAAGGCCAAGCTATTTGGGACAGCAATGGAGTAGGACAGTCATATTACTCAGTAGAAGAATGAGTTCTCCTACCCAGACAAAGTCTTAGCAGCAGCAGAAGTGGCCAACCTTTGTCTCCCAAGCCCTTTGTATGCTGGCTGTGTCTCCATTGTTCCACTTTGTTCTTTGCAGAGGTATATCAGAGATAGCCTGGTATTGTACCATAGTCCTTGGAGCAAAACAACTAAATTTGTGCTATGGTGTTAAGAAGCTGTAAATTGGCTGGTACTTCACATTCTTTTACTGTAGAGGTCTGGTCTTTGGTCTGATACAGAAGTGCTCATTCTTGCAAGACATGGTAACTTTGATATATGTGATATATTTTAAAACCATCTCAGAAAGCAAAGATAAGAACATGCAGTACAGTTCAAAAAACCTGAGACTGCCTTTTAAACAGCTATTTAATTTAAGCATGAGAGACCTGTTTTCTCTGCCAGAAGGGTTTCCCTCATCTCCACATAGAAGTGGAAGTTCCTGTTAGTTCTTGTTCTGCAGCTGCAAATCTTAGGTTAGTTTTGGGTCCAAGTCCTCCTATAAGAATAGTTCCAGATGTGAGGTCTCAAGGCTGCCATATTCTGAGGTCATAGAATCATAGAATGGTAGAGGTTGAAAGGGACCTTTAGAGATCATCTAGTCCAACTCCCCTACCAAAGCAGGTCCACCTAGATCAGGTCACAAAGGAACGCAGCCAGGTGGATTTTGAGGACCTCCAGAGAAGGAGACTCCACACCCTCCCTGGGCAGCCTGTGCCAGGGCTCCCTCATCCTCACAGTAAAATAATTTTGTCTTATGTTTAAATGGAACTTTTTGTGTTCCAGCTACTTTCCATTACCCCTTGTACCATCACTAGGTACAATATGAAATATGGGTCCACAAGTAGCTTGCCTGGGCAGGCTGGAATATTAGGAGGAATTTCTTTACTGAAGGGGTTGTCAGGCATCACCTGCCTGGGGAGCTCGTGGAGTCACCATCTCGGGAGGTGTTTAAGAGGTGGTTGGATGTTGCACTTAGGGAAAAAGTTCAAGTGGTTGAGAGGGCTGGGACAAAGGCTGGACTCAATGATCTTAAAGGTCTCTTCCAGCTGAAATTACTCTAAGATTCTAGGAATAGCAGCTGATAAACTAGAACCCTGACAGTAATACAAAGTAAGTTTGGTGTAATAGGTCCATTACTGTCAGATATTTTGGCTTCCATAAGCCACGCTGTCTGGTGATTATGTGTTCTGTCAGAAGTCCCACATTTCTAGCAAACTCTGCCTCTCTCTAGTCTTGAGTCATGAGTTAAGACAATAGATGCCATTTCAAGCAGAGGTGTGATCAGATATAGAAAGTAAAAGATCTAAATAAATAACACAAAACCAGTTCAGTTTCCCAAAAGTGAAAATGTAATGATAAATGATATTTTGGCATTGGCTATCAGTCATTCTGACAATTAGACCATGTTTCTTGACTTAAAGGGGGGTTGAGAGGGGCCATTAAAATTTAACTTAAGAGAATTATCCTATCAAATATTAACCAGCCTTCCTGCACATTAATTTTCTAACTGTATTTTTCTGATTTATGCTTCCATATTTGTTATTCATTGACAAGGAAAGAAGAATAAACAAATTATTCAGTTTCTGTCAGTTTCCCTGATGTTGTTAGTAGTCATATAAGTGCAGGTAGCTAGAATCCAGTCTTTGCTGATGTGTGCTGTTCTAATACCTGAACTGACCTTGAATTCTTATATGCTGCATAGCAGAACTAGAGGGAAAAACCTCTTGGATCTTGTGTTTCCATTTCCTGGTGTATGTTATCTAAAGAAAAACATCTACAACATATTAGCCGTCCTTCTCCATTTAAATAATGAAATTTTCTTCTAGAATTTGAAAGCTAGGACAGACAATCCCTTCTTTAACGGAGAAATGGTGTTTCTTGCATATTACCATACTTTGTATAGGAATTGTGATTGTTTCCTCCATGACATCTGACAACACTAACACTGTTTTGTACTACATGTTAACATTTTCCTTTTAATTTGAATATTTGTGCTTCTCAGCTGGTGTTTGAAAATCAAGTCTTACTTTTCTGATCCTATAACAGAGAAAGAGTTCCATTTGAAGGATAGTTTCAGTGAAAACATATAAATGATATTAAGATTCTTGAGGGGAAAAGCTGTGATCAGCATAGAAGAGGTGAGAAGTTCATTAAAGTAACAGAGGGCAAAACCCAGAGCAGGTTTCAAAGAACCAAGAATAGCTCTGAAAAGGTTATTCTAACTAACAGAGGGAAGATGAGGAATAATTAAAAGTGGATTTTGAAGGTGAAACCAAACTATGACACCCCTGTTGAAACATAATTTTAATATTTCGACCTGTGTTTTATGACTTGCAAGTGAGGTATGAGGAACTGAGTATGACTGAATAAACAGAGATGCTTCTCACTTCAGCACATATCAGACATGGCCCAGACAATAGCTTGACAGGGTAGGTATTTTAGATCAAAATCAAACTCTCAGTACAGTAAGAACAAGGCTGTATATAAAGCTGTTTGTGAATTTGAGATGTAATGTAGAAGATGCAATAATAAACACTTTTTATATGAAAACAGATGAGTGTTTAAAAATGGGCCTAATATTTGACAGTTTTGGCTGCAAGAGAAGTAATGAGGCAGGAAGACATGATGTGTATGATATACAATGCCATTTTACAGTGCACCTTGTGACCCCACCCTTTCGATCTCCTGATTATAAACTCTTCACATAGCCCTATGCAAACATCTGGAACCCACTCATGAAGAGCTAAGTTGTGGACTGCAGCACCTTCTACAAAGGATGATGATTTCTACAAAGGAAAAAAAGTTGATAGGAAGGGTGAAGTCTTATTTAAGCTATGTTAGGTGTGATATATTTACTTTTGTTTACCAAAACCTGGAGTATGTTTTATGCCCCAAGAAACAGGACTGAGAACATTATCCTCGATCTCTCAGGAAACAGGTCATCTCAGCCTGAGTCCCGTGCCTGGTGGGGAATCAGCATCTTCCCAATCGGGGAGATCCATCTTGTAACTTCTTACTCTACATTACACTTACAAAATGTAACTAGGAAGTTACTGTTTCATAGCAGTAACGTTGATCGGATATTCATCACTCCAAAGATGTTAGTATCTCAGCTGGAAACAAAAGACTCCCCCAAAAGCCTAATGTAAACATTTTTTTACCTGTCATAATTCAAAGTACCAGTAAAAACATTTCTACCAAATTGGAATACTCCCCATGCTACAGAAACACCAGCTCTGATAAGGCCTTTTGCATGAGAGGATTGGGAAGCTGGCAAGGACTTTGCTTCCATGAGTAGCAGAGAAAGTGCAGAAATGGACAGTGATTCTTCATGTCTGCCACGTCTGATGTTAGGTGGAGAGAGCTATATGGCACTGTGGGTCAAGCATGTGAGGCTGCAGATTCTTGAGAAGTGGGATCCAAAGATATGAGCTGGATAAATCATGAATGAAGGTTGAGCCTCTAACAACAAAGCAATGAGACCAAATGAATAATCATGACAATACTAAAAGCTGTTAAACATCTCTAGCCACTGCTTGAAGGAACCAAAGATACTCTATGCAACACTGATAAAAGAGGCAGCTCATGATAAGGCTAAAAGTGGTGCTTGAGGCCACTTGCAACAGAAAGTGCATTCCTCCAAATAAAAAAGCTTGATATACTCTGTCTGACCTTAGTCTGTCATTAGTCACAGACACTTTTGCAATATAACACACGGTTGGTGACAGTTTGAAAAATTAATGAATGATTAGCGATCCAAATATAGGCAACTAGAAAAAAAAAAATCACAGCACGTGGTTTCACACTGAAATGATACCAGGTGTCCCATAATACACAATATATGGCATCCAGTAACCCATACTGTTTATGAGCTATTGCTTGTTTACTTTCATGGCACGGAAGTTTATGTGAAATCTCAGACTCTGGTTTGGGTTCTTTTCAGTGAACATCTCCCACCCCACTGTATTGTCATTTTGAATATTCCCTGGAAAAGGGAAAAATTCTTGATCAGTGCAGAAGAAACAGTCACTGCCAAAATTATTAGCAGCCTCCAATGTTCTCTGCCTGCTTCCTGAACTGTCATGTGCTTGTTGATTCAAACTAAAATTTGCATCATTCATTTTATTCTTATTTATTTTCCATATTTGCAGAAATCTAGTAAGTGGTTTTCTTTTCCTGGCTGCCATCTCCCTGGTGTCACCTAGGATATAAAGCAAAATTACTCAAGTGAAAAAAAAGACAGTATATTTCAATAAAGACTGAACAGCTCAGCTACTAGTGATGGCAAAATGCAATAGACTTTGTCTCAGAGACTTGTTTCTGATTCAATGAAATGCTTAGAGAAGGACGATGGAAGAGACACGTTCCAGCACCAGGAAGTCTTTGCTGTGGTTAGAAACTGATGCAATCTGCACAGATTTCACTAAGCAGGAGAGGGGATATTGTGGTACTTTTTTTTGTGAGCATGGCTACTTAGGCTGGAGCAAAATTTAATGCTGAAGTGCATAGCTATCAAAACTGAACTTCCTAAGTAAAACTGACATTGGCTTCAGTTACTCAGGTATTTGAATCTGGTCTGTACTTAAAGGCTGGTGAATGACTAATATAGGCTAGTTTATTTAAATTTTGTAATTCTACAGTTTACAGCACTTTTAAATAACAATCAAGAAGAGCTCTAATATCTCTATCATAGAATCATAGACATAGAATGGTAGGGTTGGAAGGGACCTTTAGAGAACATCTAGTCCACCCACCCTGCAGAAGCAGGTTCACCTAGATAAGGTCACATAGGAACATGTCCAAGTTGATCTTGAAGACCTCCAAGAAAGCAGACTCCACAACCCCTCTGGGCAGCCTGTGCCAGGGCTCCCTCATCCTCACAGTAAAAGTGTTTTCTTATATTTAAGTGGAACTTTTTGTGTTCCAGTTTCGTCCCATTACCCCTTGTCCTGTTGCTAGCTACAACAGAAAAAAGGGATGCCCCAACCTCCTGACACCCACCATTTAGATATTTGTAAATGTTAATAATATCTCCCCTCAGTCTCCTCTTCTCTAGACTAAACAGCTCCAGTTCCTGCAGCCTTTCCACGTCTGAAAGATGTTCCAATCCCATAAAATCATTGCAACACAATTACAGGAAAGTAAGTATTTTGACAAAAAAAGCTTTTAAAAATTTATTTTTATCATCAGAGTTCATACAAAGACACTTAAAATCCACAACAATTCTTTAGTGTCTAAAATAACCATCTGGAAACATCATGATAGAGTACCATTGACTGGGAACAAAAAGCAAAGTGGTATGTCTTTTTTAAAAAAAGAATCCAGCCACAAACCAGAGTTATTAGGTTGTGTAACTAGATTAACTGCCATGCAGCACTGACCATGGATTAAACTTGTTAGTTGACAGTGCAAGATCAATTTTTTTTAAAGACAAAGTAAAAAGCTATCATTCAGACAAATATTAAACATTTTATGCAGTCCAAACCAAAATACAATACTTTCAGTATAGGTAAAACATATTGTGTTCTAAGTTTCAATCAGTTCTGTTCTTTCCAATATCCTGGGCTAATGTCTGGTTAGATATCTTATCTACTGAAGTGTACATTTGGAGGAACCAAATAGGGGAAGGTCACCAGGAAGGATGCCATGGCCAGGAAGCTCCTGAATTGGCCATGTCTGCAGTAGCTCCAGACCTGGTAATTATCTTAGGTAGTACATCACACTGAGAGGTAGGATATTTAGCTCATCCACAGTGGTGTCTGAACATTGTGCTGTACTATTGTTGTTCTGGTCAGAGCTACCTTTGTGAGGCACAGATGTTCCCAAAGCAGAGAAAACCAAAATCGGTGTTGATGTGTGGCATTTAGAAGCCTATCTGGTTTCCTGCTGTCAGATATTGTCCCAGACAGTCACCCTTCATCTGAGACCACATATAGAGAAAAATAGTCTTGGTGGAGAAATGGACTCTTGTTGGCCATTAGGGCTGGCAGACCATTTTCTAGTTGGCAGGTGTGAAAGTGTCTCACTGGTCACATTTTAAAAATGAAAAAGCAGAGTATTTACAGACCTATAAAGAAGGAAATTGGCAACAGGAATAATACCTGGCAAGATAGTTTACTTGCCTGAGAGTCCTTGTTGTTTGAAGCACCTGTAACCTGCTTTCCATGACACATCTTAGAAATATCTTGGTCTCCTCTGTACTAGCCTGGGAAGCACATTGCAGACACTGTAGGTTTTGCAGTGGATTTGTATCATGTAAGTCAGAAGCAGCTGGTTTTGTGCCGCATCTCACTGTAACTCTGAGCTCTCTTAAACTCTGAAGACTGACTCATTCTCTGTCTCCAGTTCAAGCTGATCTTAAGCTCTGGCTTTGAAATGTCATCCTGGAAGAAGGCAAGAACAAAGACCAGAAAATTGCTTGAGAAGCTTTTAATTTCATTTCATTCCTCAATTTGCCTTCTCCTCTCTTCCCACTCAGAAACAATAATGACTTGGTTTTTCTTTATAAAGGAAAACAGCTATGAGAAAAAGCAGGTATTATCCTACTCCAACAGCTGTATGTGATTTACAGCACATATTGAGTATGAAGTTTTCATTTTCATCACTTGTCTCAGAGAAAACTTAGCTGTCTGCAAGTGTGATCCTAAGAAACTGCACACCACAAAGCACTGGTAATCTTGCACATTTGAGTCAAGTCTGGCTAGGAACTTGCTCTATTATCACTGTGTTTGCTATCTGAGAAAATGTTAGCTCTGTGGCCGGTGGAGTTCTGTTGATTGCTGAAGGCTGAGACCTCCTACTTATGGAAGCGGTCACCATTTGTCTTATTTTAATCTGATCTGATCCTCAGTGGCTGCTAATCACTGCATTTCCAGTGGATAACAAAGTCTGAATGTTTAATGTCT
Source organism: Urocolius indicus (assembly GCA_013401255.1). Classification (NCBI taxonomy): domain Eukaryota; kingdom Metazoa; phylum Chordata; class Aves; order Coliiformes; family Coliidae; genus Urocolius; species Urocolius indicus. The sequence continues at coordinate 217,769 of WBNH01007109.1, forward strand.
CCCCTCAATTTACACTGACTTATTGCTGGGATTTGCCAGTCCAAGTTCCTCCATCTATGAAGATCTGGACCAGGATTTTGTGACTATTTAAGTGCATAGTGCCTGTGCATAGCACAATTACAGAACCTATCCTCCTTTCATTCTTAGCTCCACCTTTTCATGCTGTTAACCTAACAGAATTGACCTGCCGTCATTCCAGTTACAGTTGGAAGTTATCAGTGTGTCAGTGTCTAATCGGGCAGCAATTCTTGGTGATGCATTACCTCTTTGGGACTTAGGAACAGAAGTCTGTCTTTTCCTTATCCTACTCCTCATAAGGCATCAGTACCACAATGCTTTATTTTATAAGCCTAATAAATTAAAACTTTCTTTCTGTGTTCTGTGGAAAGACAAAAAGTTGTTATTATCCTTGTAAAACCACATTAAACAGAAAGCAACGGCAACTGGAGTACTGCTGACATTGCTTAATGAAAACCAGAGCATTGCAGTGGAAAACACGCTGGGAAGGACAGCTTCAATTAGAGAAAAGGAGAGATTAAAGACCTCTCTTTTATACAACCTAGGGAAGGAATGTGAAAGAATGGGTTTGAAGAAGGATCTAATTGAAGGATAAAATGGAAACAGTAAATGGCTTATGATAAGATCAGTAAGCAGAGACAGCGAAGCCAATATTGCTAGGAATATGTGTAGAAGTTCATAAAACCAGCAAAAGCCAATTCAGTCTGGAACAGGCAGATACAGAGGAAATATCCCAGGAATTGTGAGCATGTAGAAATCCTATTGGTCAAGGACAAAAGGTTTGAAAGGGAAGAATGTTAATAGGTTGAAAAAACAATCAACTCCTTTTCACATTAAAAAATATTAACTGAAATGGGAGGAGAGTCAGAAAGATCAAGATCTTTTACTGAGGAAGGAATGAATGAAATTTTGTGACAATTATGCTCTGAAGATCCCCTGTAGTCACAGAAAATTGGTCTTCTCAATAGGGAAATTCTGCAGAGCTTGGAGAGGTAACACCTCTTAAACCTGAAACTATGATTACCATGTGTCATATTTCTTCTTAACATGTTGTATAAAAGAGCTTTGACTCAGACGAGTCTGGTTTTAATTAATTTAAATTGTTAATTCAATCAGACTAAGAACAAGGGTGGGAGGAGGAAAGTGGGATGAAGGAAATTATTTCAGCTTCAAAGAATGTTCAACTGCATTAACAACAGCAAGAGAAGCAGGATACCAATACAAGGAGAGTTTCTGGAAAGAAGTCCTCATTCTCCCTAAGTTTTCTGTAAGAGCTCAGGAAATTCAGCCTTTCTGTTTGCTTCCTCTCTGATTTCGAGGCAGGGCTAACCAATCTTGTTTTCATTCACCTATTGATGCTTTGAAGGGTGGCTCCACCTGAGCAATCTGCCACCTCTCTTCCATTGCAATCTCTTTTTCACCACTTCCTGGTTGGCAGTGCAGGTGAAGTGCTGTTATCTCTTGTAGTTAATATAACTACCTGATACCACTGACCATTTTATTTATTTCATGAGATAGTGGAATGTATTTGCCGTCTTGAGATGCCATGCATGTCCTATTTATTTCTGTTCTTAACTGCAGCCTGCCCTGTCTTTGTACCACATGCTTATTCTTATCACTTGCTCTACATTTATTCCACCAACTGTCTTTCTCTCTAAACTATTAAAAGCCCTGAGGCTAGTCCAGTATACATGCATAGGTAGGTGTGTATATGAATGCCTGTATGCATTTCATCTATTCAGGCCATGCTGTTTTGTGGTGGCAGGTGTTTTGTAAACAGATACTCAGTCACATGCATATAGGTTTTGGTGGAAGTTGGGGAACCTGCCCCTGGAAAAGAAGGGTATTGCAGATCAGGTCTTAAGGATGTAAGGAGAAGTATGCAAGGAAGCTTGGCTGTTGCCTGTCTGTACCATATATAGCTCTTTCCAATGCCCCAAGTCCATCAGTACTTAAAACCTCTTTGGAGTATTTATAATTTTTATTGGGTGTTTCTAAGAGACACACACAATATAATTGGACCAACAGTAAATCTGCTATGATGTGTTTATAATTGCAGGTTTTAGCTTCTCTGGAAAGTTTAGAATGCTGTATTGAATGATGCAAATTTACGCAGCAATAGAAATGTGAACCAGAAGAACTTAGGTCATTATGGGAGATTTTCTATTTTTACCTGAAGTCAACCAACATTTACTGTCATCCTTATAAAAGGATGACACGGTTTTCTTATTGACTTAATGGCACTGTGTTTTCTCTTTGGTTTAGACTCTGACCAAGTGAATCACTAGGGAATGTTTCTGTTGCAGCAGCAGAGCTATGTACAGCTATACAAATTAGTCTTGTTAATCTACAGGTCTATTCACCTAGGCTGAACAGTATGATTAATCAACAGATGTATTCACCTGGGCTGGACTGATGGGACTTTTAATTTAGCTGCTTATCTTCCTAGACATAGCTCTATGTCATGTATGTTCAGATTGTCCTACATGATGTGCCTGGTAACTGGCAACATTTTACCCCAGAGATAAGTGGTCATCAGAGGTTCACAGGGGAAAATCATGAAATTAAGCAAGACCTGAAGCAGCTCTATATCAACAGTCTCTGGTTAACTGTCATAGTTAAACAGAGTATGCTAACTCTTGCACACACTCCAGGCAGCTGATTTCTGCCTCCTTCCTTCTTACGCACATACATTTGTTTCGTGTTCTGAAAGGAGAACTATTGCAGTGGATAAAGATGATCTAAATTTAAAATTGCTGCAGCTGCTGCAGTAACTCTCTGTTCACATAGGTTGGTCTACCTACCACCAGAAAGAGAATTTGAAAGGCTGCTGCCTTGTGCTTGTGCTTCCTCTTTGATAGCTTTTGATGTTTATCCTGTACATTCATAGAATATTTTATGCCAGATTTGTTCTCTGGTCAAATAAATCTCAGAAATTAAATTGTGCTGTAAGAGGATTCATTTATGCTTCTCTGTTCATCAGTTACTGAGAATATGCAAATCCTGAGGAAGACAGACAGTTCTACTATTTTGCATAAAACTTTCATCCTTACTCATTTAAAATCATAGAATCATAGAATGGTAGGGTTGGAAGGGACCTTTAGAGATCATCTTGTCCAAACCCCCTGCAGAAGCAGATTCACCTAGATCAAAATGACCACTCTGTCTACCATAAAAAGAAATTCGTTGTTACAATTCACATTTTATATATATGTCCTTTAAAAACCACCTGACTTTGAAACTGCATTGAACCTGATTCTGCCTCTGTTATATGAAATAGTCTTTTGGCTTTGATTTTGTTAAGACAAGAAGATGTTCAAAGTACCTCTTAACATAAGCAAAGGTAGTGGAAAAGATCTGCCTTTTCAAATGCATCAGCATGGCTCAGCTTCCCCAACATATTTTGGTACCTACTTGCCACTGACATGGTGTCTCAGATAGTCATTATATCCATAATTTCATAGAAATGAGACTCGGCATTTTTTCTAAAGTCCTTAGGGAAATAAAAGGGTCTGGGGATGGCATTTATCAAAAAGAGTAAGACTGAACTGGACTGGTGTATTTGCTCCTGTGGAAAGCACAGCATCTGAGGCAATTACAGTCATGGTAGTTTTGGTTTATTCTATTTTTAAGTCTTTTGAAGTATATTTGAACACAACCGAAATTTTAAGAAATCAGAGTGTTGTGCATGATGTTAGAAAAATGTAGTCTGAAATTTTAATGGAGAATAATCTTTGCTTGAGATGGAAATGAAGTAGAAATCAGTGAAAACTTCAACAGATGTGTAATATGGTCCTATAGAAAGGAGAAGAACGATTTGTGACGTGCATTTTGAGCAGAGTGGATGAAATATTGTAGAGATGACAGTGGCAAGTCTGAACAGCTTATTCCCTAGTGGGGGCAGAATAGCAAAGACAATAAAATCTGAGACTGGTGCAACTCTGGGCCTCCCACAGAGAACCAAAGTACTGCTTTTGAGGAATGAGCAGAAATAAAATCCTGTGAAGCGCTATGGCAACCATCACCAGGGATACCATCACAGATTTGAAACATGTTTATCCAGAAGAACTACAAGTCACGGAGTGGGATGATAAACTTGCAAATGGTATCTTAGAAGTAAAAACACTGTCATTTGGAAATTGGATTGGTATAGAAATGTGACACCTGGACTTCTTAATAAAACAAAACTGTTTATAAGAGATACCGCAGTGAGTATCTCCTAGAAATAGCTACAGAGTTGTACTTGCAAAATATCTGTACACAAGAGAAATGGACATTCTGCAAGAATGAAAGCCAGACCAGCAAAGTCACTGCAGTAAGGCCGGGTAAAGATCTCTGAACAAAAGTGATTTTTAAAAAAATGAATTAATAATCACCAAAATATTTTATGGTCCTGTGTAAGATCTATACGTACTGACATCCACAGTTGAACATGTCTGTGGGTGAAGTAAGTTCCATTGGATGTGGTGTGGTCTTCATGGATAGAGTTCAGCAGAGCTATACTCATATTTATCAAAGGTGGAAATCCCAACTGATTCTTGGCTCTGTATTCTTTAAAAGAGGGAAAAAAGAGTTGTCACATTCTGTTCCTGGATGTGTCACAGACCTCACCTATCACACTGGGAAATTCATTCACATGTTTCAAGTTTCTATCTTTCAAAGGAAGACAAAAGCTTGCTAGAGTATTATGCAGATTAACTACTTACCATTTTTGCAGAGATTTAAACATGTGAAGAGTTGGCTTACAAAATGCTGCATGACATAATTTCTTGGCATTATTCACAACTGACATTTTTCATGATGTGTTTTAAATGCTTTTCTCTTCCACCTGTACAGTCCACAAGCCATCTTGTTTCTCCACAAGTTCTCCAGTTTCATTTGGTTCTTGTTGACGCTGTCTGGTCACATCTGCAGAGGTACAGGAAAAGCCACGCTGAATTTATGAGTGATTTTGTGAGAACAATAGCTGACAGTAGCAGTCCATGCTAACAAGCGTTTCCAAATCTCACTGCCAGGCCTGGTTCAAATGTGAAGTTGAACTGCTTTTCCTGGTGGTTAGACAGCTCCAGTTTCCTGCCCCTTCTCTCTGGGTACCATTAATGTACAACCAGCCTTTGCAGGGATCCCCAGCTGGTGCTACTTGTCTGCCCCATGAAGAAGACTGAGGTCCAGGAGCAAGACTAGGTCACGCTGACAGAGCATCTACATGTCTACTTGTGCCCTGTGCTGCCTGACAGAGAAAAATGGGCAAGATTGTAGGCTATATTGTTGATGATCAATCAAGTACAAAGCATCCTAAATCAGAAAAATACTTCCAATGTTTGAGGTTTGACAGAAACTAGTAATGTTTTTGTAGTAGCGGCCTAATCCTGATTTTGAATAGCAAAAAGCTGTTTCTGAGTAACAGGAAAGACAAAAGAAAAAGACAAATTAAAAATTTCTCAGACACATTCCCTCTCAGTCTCAGAAGTATCATCATCTCTGTATTTTCTCACGTGGTTTTTGGACTCTGCTATTGTCAGTTCAATGTTTGCCTCCCAATATGACTTCAAACTGTTTCTCAGTGCTTACATCTTGGCTTCTGACTTAAAAAAGGAGCGCTTTGTTCTGCTGTGTTGGTTTACATTAGTCCTCACTATTATCAGGAGAAATATCTTACTGTCACTCACACACTGACACAAATTCAATCATCCTTTCAGTGGACGCCTTACCCAGATTAAATTAACCAATGTGCGTCGTATGAAGCATTTTAAGTTAAACTGGTTCAAGTCAGACAAATAACCGAGAAACCAAATGATTCATTACAGCTAAGATCTTTAATTGTATTAGTATTGCATCCATATCTTTTTTGAAGGCAATTGAATTGTTGCAGCCTGGATTTTCTTACTGCTGAACACATAGTTCTTTATGATCAAATTTCCTTGGAATGGAGAGCTGTGGGGTTTTTTCCCCTCTTACTTTTTGTCCTGGGTTTCAGAACAGTTGCTTGGTCTGATGCAGGCAGCCACTGTGTGGGTGATGCACAGGGCACAAAAGCACCCCTGCATTCCACCCACAATCTACTTCTCACCGGGGTACTTGTTCCCTTTCCACTTGTGGCAGTCTTGCCCACACTTTTCAAACCAAAAGATTGCATCCTTGTGGATCAGTTTATTCTGAGCAATATGCAATTCAAGCATTTTTCCCCCAGCTTATGAATATTTTCTTAGCAGATAACTTTTTTTTTTTTTTTAAAAAAAAAGATAGCAAAGCCTCTTCAAATGATTGTCATAGTTAAAATCAGGGCTTATTTCTAGATGGATTTTGTCATAGTTTTCCCTTATAAGAGTATATACCAAGTACAACTCAACCACAGTGCCTTATGAATCATAAGTGCCTGTTTAAAAGGCTGCTGATGTGGGCGTTTCAAGCACGTGTTAGTGAAAAGAAGCTGTGAGTCTACCTTTAATGCTTCTTGAAAGCCAATTTCATGCTCTATTACAAATAGAAGAAGCAACTATCTGCATTAAGGACGTTGCACACACATTCTTTGCATCATGAATAGAGCGGGTAAGATGAATCTTACGTCAGTTCATATGAGTTCCTGTGAGAAAACTGCCGAGCTATAGCTTTCTGCTTGGTTGATAAAGTGTTACTTACTTACTTGGATCTACCTCTTCTTGGTAATTCTATAATCTATTTCATAGCAAACTAAATAGGACAGAGTTATATTAATTTTCCTTGATATCATGTATCAAAACATTCTAGGGGTAACTCGTAAACTCACAAAGAGTATAGCAGCTTCCCCACAGCCCCAAGGCTACATGCCTGAAATCAGAACCACTTGGTTCAGAGAAGACATCAACAATTAAGGATGGAGGCTGGTTTCCATGTGGTGAAAATCATTAAGTTTTCACAGCTCCCAGTAGAGCCACCCAGCCTGTTTCAGCAGAGAACTTGGCTCCACAAATGCCTACACGACTTTTTGTCAAAGATGACTCTGTTCTTAGAGATTCATGCTGGAGTTAGCAAGCTGCCAGGCAGCCCCAGAGCAAAAGAAACAAGGCTAAAAACTCTAGACTCAACATCAACTTGAGGAAAATCTCAGGTTTTCTAGTGCCTTCTTTTTTATTTGAAGAACTAGATAACACTGGCAAAATGCCTTCATAGAAACTTTCCACAGCAAATTTCAGGTAGAAGTGGTAGGAATTTGTGAGTGTATTCAGTGTCAGAGAATCCTGAATTTAGGGAGCTATAATGGAATATAAGGGACATAAGCTGGCATACCTTTTTTAACAGATTTCAAACAGTACGATCTGCATACAACCTTTTAGCTGTCTGATTAACCTGATTAGCTCATTTGTTTCCTTTACGATGAGTTTGTCAACTAAGATAGAGTGGGACTGCAAAAGAACTCTTTCATTTAATGGCTTTCATTAGATTATGATATTCTCACTTACATGAATAAGGAATTTGAGCAACTCGTAAAGGGCAGCGATGATCACAGGCTGAGCTTGAACTTATGAAGGGGGTCAGGAACAAGAAATATTATTATGAACTTTTAACTTCTGTTAAAACCCGCATGGGATGTGTGAATAAAAAAGAGATATAAACTGAATAACCCTATTTTTCTTAACTAGAAATGCTTACTAACCAATTGTAGCGTTCTGAAAATTAGATAAATAGCTATATTAAAACGTAGCATCTGAGTAGAGCAACTTTCGGCTAGCACATTAAATTAGTGCTATTTCCACTGAAAAAAGATGAAATCAGGAGTGATTTTACTTACTAGTGTAAGACCAAAAGAGCATCTATGCCATTTTCCCATCTCCAGCAGTAAGTCCAGATCCATTGATTTATTAATATGGGCTTAACGAAAAATCTATTGAATTCAAAGGAAAGATTTCTGTTAGTTTCAGAAAGAGCAGAAACAAGTTATATAAGTAGCAACTATATATTCTTTGCCTGTTTTCAAGCTGAAAATAATAGAACAGAATATTTTGAATGCTCACAAAATAGTTGAAGTATGTTACATTAAGTTAATGCAAAAAAAAAAATAGCCAAAAGATGAAAAATTATAATAAGAATATTTTCAGTTTTACTTGTAGAAGTATTTATACTTATGTCATGGTTTAGCAAGGAGTTGCTTTTGCTTAAGTAACAGGGGGAGCGGGTTGCAGTGAGGACTTGGTAAAAGTTTTTTAGACTCTCCCCCGACTCCTGGGTTCAGACCCACCCCCCGGCCCGGCTGGGCCAATCTGGCGCCTCTGCGATCACTATTTAGGGACGGGAATTTGAGGTGCGAGGCAGGAGGTGTA